>CAJNOP010000360.1:195542-206808 GCA_905250075.1 Rotaria sp. Silwood1
AGAAAAATAAGGTTTGTTTTGATAATATTCCTACTCTTTTTTTGTATACCTTGAGATGCATATCCATTTGATTGTGTATGGATATGGTTTAGCTATAGGAACGAAAAATGAGAGGACAAACAAAAGAAAGATAAAATTTCCAGCCAAAAAAAAGACAAAGTATGTTTTGACAAAATATTCTCATCTTTTTCGTGATACGGTTGGATGCGCGAAGCGAAACTTATTTCACAATTTATATATAAGCTGGATAAGGCTTCAGTTTGAAGCATAGAAGGACGTCAATTTATTATACTGGTATCCTCGTCGAAGGCACAGAGAATTTCGTACCAATACAAGCAGCAAAGGTATATGCTTTTGAAACTACAGTCTGTTCAGTAGATCTTTTTAGTCAGCAGTATTGAGGAGATTTTACTGTTCTCAAATCGTATCACTATCCATCTATAATGTTATTTTCGTGACATGTGAGTTATTTTGCTAACGATGAAAATGTTTCGAAATTATTTTACGTCCCACTCTCCCCTTCCCCCTAGAAATCAACTTTGTTATTTTTCGTCCGATTTCAATCAAATATTTCAGAGAATATGAGTCTAGGCTAGGATAGGCCATGAGTGAAATATCTCCCCCAAACCACAATATACTAATGAGTTGCAGTCAATTTAGTGGTAAAAAGTACTCTGTACGCGGGCAGGGTTTTCGTCTTGAGGACTGAAAGCTAACAGGCCGGGGTGGTGTCTAGGTTGTAGAGTGCCCCTAGCGCTAGGTCATGACAGAGTCCGATTTTTTAATTTTCTTCCTTTGTTTTTTAAAAATCCTTGAATTCATGACCAAAAAACTCACTAATCAAAATGAAAGATCTACGGTTTTTATTTCAGCAAAAGAGAAATTCAAAAATTCAGCTCTGTCTCGACCTAGCCGCACTCGTCTACTACACAATAAAAAAATCTATCACTTCTGTATCGAGTCATTATGAAGAAAAGCCTGCCCGCGTAAACGGTACTGTCGAAAAAACTGGTTTTGAGAAAAACGAAAAATAAGTTTTTAAAAACCTTATTTTTTTTCTATATGAAGGTTCAGAAAAACCTATACAATATCCTTAAATCTCATCATAAAATCAATCAACTTTATTGCATTCTAGAGTAAACGCATTGCTCTATCCAACGAGTTATAAATCATAAAAACGATAAATTTGACCAAACTTGACTTTTCTAAGGGTGGGGGTGGGAGGAGGGGCTTACGAAACGCATAGCAGAGATCAGCTACTGTAATGCTACTCGCCTCACAAAGAGTCTATAGTTAACATTGTGAATCTGGTATATGAGTTCCACCATGGAAATAAAATCGTTCACGGTTCTATTCTTCAACCATTGGAAAAGATTTGATCTAGTGAAAATTTCAATAGAGTGCTGTATGAAAAATAAATGCTCTATAATTTTTCTGGAAAAGGGTTCTCGTCTCGTTAATATTTAGTGAAGAATTCTCCTTGCGATAGTGGCTCTAATACGAATATTTTTAACAGCGAAATATATAATATTCGTGATGTTCGTTTACACTGTGATGACATTTTGAAATTATTTGAGTGTAAGCAGAAAAAAATCAACATGGTAGGTGTTCTGAAGTGTAAATATTCCATACAGCGGGCTTTTTTAGGTCAATTTGAATTTAGAAGCAAGAAACTCTCGGATGCAAATAGGAATTGAGGACTAGAATAAAGGAGGCTTCATAATTATTCAACGATACATAAATGTATATAAGTTCTTTGTTCAGATGAAGATACTAGGGAATGCTTAGAATGATTCATTTACAAAAGGCGCCGGAAAAAGCAAAATTATAGCAGCATTATGTTGATATAGTTAGATAGAGGATGATGAGCTGATCAAGAATATATATATGCGTTATTTTTTGTGGAATTGGTGTTTAGGGAGAAAGTTTCAATTTGTTGCCGATGACCTGCTTATAAAAAAAAAGTCAATTATCGATAACTGAGAAATCGTCAATTGTTTTTCTTCCTTCTGAATTTCAAAAGTGTTTGTCTCCGATTCAGAGCCAAGAACTGAATACAAAAAGTTTATTTATAAATGATCTTTCCGCATCCTGTTTCTTACGTCAAATCTAAAACAAGGCGTCTTGACATACAGAGGAAAACAAACAATCGACAATTCTCCAGTTATCCAAAATTAATCTTTTTTTTCATAATAAATACTTCACCGGCAAAATCTAAATTTTTTTCCCATAAAACTTATTTAAAAAAAACAAATTCTCTATTACGTCATCACAGTCGACCTTTATATATGTATAAATAATTCTGTTTTAATACTTTTCCCTCACCTTATGAAAATGAATCACTACAAAACCTTCTAATCACGAAGTTCTCCATCCACAAAACAAACGGTATCTAAACATACAAACATATAAATATTGAAGTAATTTCACTGAACAAAAAAAGTAGTTTTTTTTTCTGTGCAATAATCAAGGACTATGTTCTCGACGATGACTATTACCTTTTTTCCTTTGTTCTTTGTTAATAAAGGGGACATGCAGCCATTAAGTAATTGGATAACCTTGACTTAAAAAAAAAGATTTTTTTTTGTACAAGAAGCAAGGATTCGTGCAGAAAACAATATTTATTTTCCAGTGAAACTTATTCAATCATTCACTGTTTCTATCATAAAAAGAAAAATAGGAGCAAAGGTGTGGGTATTGATCTTTTCTTCTATGACATCCACACCTATGCCCAAGATTTTATAATCTAAATAATAATAACACTTTGCAATCTAAGAAGACACTTCTAATCGTAATATCAAGTTAAAAATCTACCTGCGCATTTGACAATACATTCTAAAGATTGTACTTGTAGGTTTCGTGTCTCTACAAATAAGATTCATCTAGAATATGTATTGATTAGTTTTGGAAATAATTTTTTTGATGAATATATTTAAGTTTCTTTCGAGCAAAAATCTCATGAAATACATTAATTAATCAAGTAATGAAAAAATTGTTGTGTTTTACGCTTGTATGGTCAAACTAGCATAAAATACTTCAATCAAATGGTTAATCAGCTATGTTGAAAAAGTTTCTTTGAAAGAACCTTGAGTTAATACATTTATGTCGGGAAATTTCTGATTTTTCTCTTGTTTTACACAGTAACGTTTGTTGTTTAACGTCATCATTTTATCGAGACTCAGTTGCTGCATGAATTCCTATATTTAAAATGAAAGAAAAGTTATTTTGTAAACATCGAATTGTTTCTACTATCATCATACGTTGCTTCATACTGTTCTTGAAAGAAGGCATCCCACTCGAATCATTTTTTCTTTCTATTTCATTTCGAACATAAAATAGAATATACCGGTTAACTCAACGTTGGTTGAAAGTAAAAATGTCGAAAAATGCGAAAAAAAATACAAAAGTAAAATAGTGAAAGACAAAGTATTTTGAAAGATGTTCGATGAAGAGAATGTGAATGTGCCTCTCTTCAATCCCACCACACCCACATTCACATTCACACACAAAATAGCTATGATTGTACAATGATAACATTTTTTCAGATCGATAAAATAATGTGTCAAAGTATGTTGCTTATCTCTCGCTTTTTCAATAAAAAAACATATGATTTGAATGAAGCTCGTTGGCTTTTTTTCTCAACGAGAAATTATTCCTGAATTTTCAGCTTCGTTTTCGACATTTTCCGTTTCAACATTTTTCTCTTCGATATTCTACCTTTCACATTTTTACTTTCCATATTTATACATTTTCTTTTTTTCGACATTTTTTTGATTTCGACCGAAATTCAGAGAATCGAATATACCATTCATAAACGAAGGTTAATAGTAATCGATTAAATACATTTGTGAATAATAAAGAGAGAGTAACATA
Organism: Rotaria sp. Silwood1; assembly: GCA_905250075.1. Lineage (NCBI taxonomy): Eukaryota > Metazoa > Rotifera > Eurotatoria > Philodinida > Philodinidae > Rotaria > Rotaria sp. Silwood1. The sequence continues at coordinate 199,416 of CAJNOP010000360.1, forward strand.
CACTTATTCGAGTCTTTTATTTATTTTTTATTGATTTGATTTTTAGCTGATCAATAACATTGATTTGACTGGCAAGCTGATTGAAGATTGAAACAGACGAAAAGGTTTTCTTTTTAAATCATGCCTCAACAAGAATCTGATGATTATGATCAATCCAATCAATTATCTTATGAAGTTAATGCTTCTGAAAAAGCAATTTATCGTATTCGATCACAAACTGATGAAGAAAGAACTGAGTTTATTATTGAAACATTTTCAAATGCTTTTCAAGATGGTATTCGTGACAATCCAACCGCATATCGTGGTCGTTTTCGTAAAATGTCAGCTACACCATTTTATTTCTATCGTGGTTCAGCAGCTCTATTTTATCAGGATTTAAAACTTGATCAAGATCAATTTATTGCCAAAAATAAGGCTGCTGGACACGTTTTTATTCATGTAAATAATCAATAACAAAAAAAAACCTTTAACAAAATTTCTTTTTTATTTCAGGGCGATTTACATGCTGAAAATTTTGGTACATATTTAGGTAATAATGGTATTCTCAATTTTGACGTTAATGATTTTGATGAAGGTTATGTTGGTCCATTTACATGGGATGTTAAGCGTTTATTAGCCTCGATTAATTTAATATGTTATTCGAAAGGTTTTTCAGACACAGAAATTCAACAAGTACTCAAAACTTGTGTTGAAGAATATTTAAAACAAGTTTATGAATTTTGTGACTGTCCAAAAGATCAATTTGCCTTAACATTAAAAAATACATCAGGTAAAATAAAAAAAATATTAAATGAAACTCGTATTAAATCTCATGTCGCACATTTGGACTCAATGACATACATTGAAAATTATGATCGAAAATTCATTCGTTCAAAAAATATTAAAGATGTTGATGATCAAACGCGTGAAAATATAATGCATGCTTTTCAAACATATTTAAAAACAATACCGCAAAATAAAAAAAAATCAAAAAGAAATTTTGATAACGACCAGTTACAGTATAGAGTCAAAGATATTGTAGCACGTTCATCATCTGGAATTGGTTCAGCTGGAAAAATTTCCTATTCATTATTAATTGAAGGACGAACTGAAACACTTGAAAATGATATTATCCTTTACATGAAGCCAGCACAAAAATCTGCTATTGCTGATATTATAAAAAATCCAACTTTGAATGAATATTTTAAACATGATGGTTTACGAATAGTTTTATGTTCATATGCAATGCAAGCATCAACACCTCGGTGGTTAGGTTATACAACATTGGGCAGCATTTCATGTCTTGTTGACGCAGTTACAGCACATTCGGAAAGTCTTGATTGGTCTGATATTAATGAATTTCAAGATGTTGTCGAAATCATTCAATATGTCGGACGAGCTATGGGTAAGAATTATTTATTCTGTGAAGCACGATCTAAAGTGAATGTTGAACTATAGAGATAGAAGTTTGGATTCATTTCATTGCCAAAGATCATGGCAGATGTTTTTTGCAAACGCCTACTCACTCTGTCACAGATACCGTTGATATAAGACTGAAGCTCGTAAATAAATAAGGTCTTGTTATAATATATAAACAGCTTTCTTATTGTATTTCTAGAGGATTTATTAAAAGGATGTTGACGAAATATGTCTGAAAAAAAGGACAAAATAAAACATTTCCCCAGTGACTAGTAAGAGCAGCTGCATCGTGTTTGGTATTTTTATCCTATAGGAATCATTCTAACAGCTTATGTTGTATATTTAGAAAAATAAAATCGATATTGTGTGTTTTATTTAGCAAAAATTCATTGTGTAGCTGATTCTGATTGTTTGAATACACCAAAAGATATAGCATGTTTACCATTTTCAATTATACCAAGAAATACAGAACATACAATTCGTGATACTATTTATGGACGAGATGATGACTTTATTCAAGATATGGTAGAATTTGGCATGGTAAGAATGTTAGCTTTGTGTTTTCTTTTTTGTTTTACATTAAAACATAATCGGAAATTTGGATTTTAGGTATATGGTGAACAAGTGCGACGTGATCATCGTCTGTTTTTTGAAGCATTTCGTAATCATCAGATTCCAGGCCTTTGAAAACAATTTATCTGATTTCTTTGTTAATGTTCTCTATTTTATGCGTTTATCCTATACTTTTTTCAAATAGTTTCTATCAATTAAAACAAGAACTCTATAATCAACTATATTCATTAATAAAAAGAGTAAAATAAGAATCAAAATGTATGATGCATTGCTCATTATTCGATTTTAGAAATGCTGAATATTTTTACTTTTGTAAATCATCGAATTAGATCATAAAAATATGTTTTACTTCTGTGCCAGATATGACGTTTAACATATATGCATCAAGTAATACAGTTATATTCAATATAATGTTAATAGTATTGTATTTTCTTGATGATATAGTGCATCTTCATTTTGTTATTACGAATATGACTAATGAAAAGAGTCATCATTAAATCATTTTGCGTTGAAACTATATTCGCTTGCATTTACTTATTTACTCCGCCAAGATATATAAAAAAGAGAGATACTGTATATTTATACATGTCGAAGTCAATTTTGTGACAAATGAACTTATTATTTTAAAACAATATTTCAGATAACCAAATTCATTTAATGTTTATGTATGGATTCTTATTATAGTACTTGTTTTTTTATTTGAGCGATTCGTTTTATATGAAGCTTATAAAGATGACACATTTCATGATTTTCACAATGATATTGCCAAGAATCTTTCAATATATTATCATGTACTTAATTGAATTCACATTATTCAATAAGAAAACCTTTGTATGTATATCCTTGTAGTTCGCCAAGAATTAACCATATAGCAAATTTTGCTAAATTTTCGGTTATATCCATTTTAATAATAAAAAATGTAATATTTTTAATAGTTTTTACTAAAAAACCTTCTAAATCAAATCATGTTAATAAAGATTTTGGTTTAATCATTTTTGTACGATCAGGTGATGCATTATAAATTATCCTGATAGTATTTTTGAATTTTTTCTTTATTATTTCCTTAATTGAAATACTTCTTGTTAATCAGGAGATAATGCTTGAAATTCTTCACAAAATGGTATATTTCATTCGATCAAGGTAGTCTCCTTCATGGTTTTTTGGGTTAAGTATAATCGCACGGCTGAAGACAGGACAAAATTTCAATTATTTTGATGAAGGTTTTATTTCGTTCATCAATTTTGTCTTCGATTGTTACCACAGGGTAGGCATAGAAAATAAAGATAAGTGAATTTGAAAGATGGAATAATTCGCATAGAAAGATCGATGAATGACGGTCTTCTTAGGGAGTCCGAGAAAAAACAACTTGAATTGCAGCCTCAAATAATATCACAGCAAAATAAAATGTTTCTCAGTGTGATCATAGTGGACACCTGCTTGGCACTTTGCGTTTCATAGTTTGCACAATATCGATGTTTTTACTTGGCAACTTATTGGTTAGAAGAGAGTGTGGGTGTGGGTGGATGTTGGATGTGTGGTAGGTGTCAAAGAAGAAAGGATCCATACCCTACACCCACAGGTCTTCTAGTGTTCATATTTTACTTTTAAACAGTACTAAGACAAAAGTTAGGAGGACGATTAGATAATCGATGAACTGATATTGCTTTATTTTCATACAGCTGAGAGCTTTTGTTGAATATTTTATTATTGTATTATTAAAAGTTTCTCGACTAATTGTCATAGACTTCTGTGATGTATTTAAAATCATACTAAGAGAATAAAAACACTCTGCAATATAAGGCAGCATCCAAATTTTGATAGACATATGGCATACAAGTATATGGCAAAGAGCTACGCAATGATATATTACATTTTTTTTAAATACAGTTTAAAGTGTATTGTTGCAGAATATTGTCTATTTGGTTTGCTTTCGCATGAGATATAATCAGAAAAAAGTAATAAGCATCTTAAAATTAACTATAACTCATTAGAATCTATGAAGTACGCACGGTCACATTATTAAATAGAATAGATACGAAGGTAGAATTTCATGTGTTTCGAAATATGATATGTCATCATATTCTCAGTAAAGCTCAGTATCAGAGTTTGCTGTTGAAAAAAATAAGCTAATCAATGAAATATCATACTACGTCCATAATCGATTTCGGTTTAAGCATACTTTTTTACGACTTAAAAATATTTATCCACCCAACCAACCATTCGATAGGCTTTTCGACGCGTCGATTTAGGCTTCCGATGGGCATCGGAATTCCAAATCGACCCCTGGGTTTGCCATTTTCCGATGGGTCGAGGGCTCCGCGATGGGTTGCTTTTCCAAGTATTTTGCAGTTTATATGATCTTCTATCTCGAGGGCTCGAAATATAAATTCCGATTGGTACTTGAAGACCACACTATCGATGATTTTCGATCCCTTTTTTGTCTTTGCTTCGATTGGTTTCGATAAGCTATTCCGATACCCATCGAATGACCTTTCTCGATAGGTTCTAAGTGAAACGAAAGTTGCAAAATATCGAGTGCTCGATGTTTCGCAGGGCTCCGAGCGGTCGAAATTTCGACCACTCGAAATTTTCGATAATTTTCAAAAAATTTTCGCCACCACTTATTTTCGAGCACTCGACACTGATTGAATAACAGTAAATTCGAACATATATACTTACGAATACCAGAGCCCTCGAGACCTATCGGAAATAAATGCAGAACAGTAGATTCGAACAAATGTACTTACGATTATGAAGCTTGCATTAACCAGATGATCTAAATATGACATTCTCAGCCTGAATAAATCTACGTTTCGTCATGAAATATATAAAACTTTGATGAAATTTTTTTCGTGTATGATCTAAACTAATTTTTTTTCGAAAAAAAACGTGAGAGGAAATTGCTACTATTAATAAAAAAATATTTCGTATATAATCTTGACTATTTTTAAAGAAAAATTTTTTTTTCAATATATGATGTTGAATAATTTTTTTTTCGAAAAAAAGTAGGAACAGACTAATACTATTAATGAAAAAAAAATTAATATATAATCTTGGCTATTTTTTTCGAAAAAAATTGAGAGAAATTTGTTACTATTAATGGTTGAAAAACTAATTCCAGTTATTATAAGTTTTCTTGTGTGAACTAGAAGTTTTATGAGCAAATATAAAATACTTTATTATCTATTACAGTTGAAAAAAAATCGAAGACATGTTAGAAAAAAATATGACAACTCTCACTCAACTGCTCTCTTTAAGATTTGAATATTCGATTATTTCAATAGTTTCTTCATTATTAAGAAATCTGAAAGAATGTTTCTGCAAAATATGCGATGACGATCTAAGAATAAGACACGAAGAACGTTTTCCAATGTAAATATTCGGAATTGTTGAGAATGTTGTGTTATTCGTTTTAAATTGTAATAAATGATGTCTTGCGAATTCATCAATAAGATCTTCCAATAAAATAAATATTTTTCCATTATCGTTTGGATCGCTTACAATCGCTCTAATAAGTCCTAATTTAATTTGTCGTCCAAATACAAATGAAACACAACAATCGGCGAATTTGCGAGATTTTGTGGATGATAAAGTTTTATATTTAACATGTTTGATGGCTAATTCATCATGATACAAGAATTTTCTTTTTGTAATTAAGTTCAAATGCTTCATCTCGTCAACATAATTTGTAAAAGACACTCGTTTTCTCACGTGTATTCCTTGATTTGATACTAATTTGCGACTAAGAATACTTTCATTAAAATAAAATAGTTTTTCTGGATAATCAAGTTTGAATACATCAATTGTAGCTTGTCGATAATATTGTAAATTTGAAATTAATTGTGGTCCATAGTGTGTCATACCATGGATCATGCACACCAGGTCATGACCAATGCCTGAGATAGTAATTAAGAATAAATACAACCTGAAAAATTCTTTTTAAACCGATGATAAAACCTATTGAATTGTTAGCAATTTTTGTGTAATGCGTAGAAAATGAAAGAATAGTGAGAAATAAATGATCAGGTAGTTATAGCTCATTTAACTTTGAATTTTGATAACTCATGATATTCTAAAAACATAAGTCTTTTTCAAATCGCTACAAACGAGTTAAAACACCTTAAATGAATATAAAGCGATCAAACTCATTGTATTACTTTTATTACTGATGTCAAAATGTAATTATAATCGCATCAGCTAATAATTGATGATGATTTTTTTTTCCTTCAACTTAACAAAACACTTATCGTTCAAATAAAAATTGAAATAATCCTTATCAATATTTATCTATATTTTTGTTCTCATTATAATGAGATAATATCCATGATAGAGAATTATATGTAATAACGACGTGTAGTCTGCAAACTAACCTTCAAAATTAAAAGCACTATACATATATAAAGGACCTAGAAATTGTATTGATTCATGAATATGTAAAAGTGAATGTATATTGGATGACATATGACGAAGACCAAATATCTTTTGCCAATCTTTTACATATTGATGTAATAATTCTTTGACTAATATTATATCATAATTGTCAATAATATCTTTAGAAGCAATGTTAACAGCAGCTAATAACAATGCAAAATGTCGACGATATTTTGGTAACTTTGCTTGTAACAATACCGTTGAACCGTGATGCATTAAGGATCTGAATTCGTTCGCCTTGAAACGTGCAATATGTTTTATTGTTCGAAATCTTCGACTTGTAGTAGTTGGAATTGTAACAGAAGATAACCCTTGATCAATACTATTTATTTTATTATAAAGCGACCATTTTTGTTGACGATCAGTTTTGGATTTAGAAAAAAATCAACGAACAAAATTTTTTAAATACACCTAAATATAATGTATGCAATGAATCAAAGAGTATTGATTCACCAAAAGAATAATATTTTAATTTTGTTAAAGGGCACGGAGCTAAAACAAATAAATTTCACAACATATATGCAGCAAATAATTATATAAAATTTTCTTCTGAAAGACTCTCCCAAATAACCTGGTTAAATCAAGGCATCCGAGACAATATTTAGACAATACTTACCAGCATGTCCTTTAACAGGAGAGCCATGCTGTTCGGCTTCGATCGCCAGATTATTTCATATGGAATTATTCCTGACTTCATCATTTCTATACGGGAATACTTTGATGGTACGTTTTCGTACCTTTTTCGAATAGATAGTGAAATTTTCACCTAAAATAATGCAATAAATTTTGAACTTGAAAAATGAAACTAAAGAATAATTATAATGTACCTTCAGTAAAGCATTTTGCACAGCTATAATTAGCATTGTGGGAGACCATATTAGTTAATAACGATTGAGCTGGTTTATGGGGTGTGGGTGTGGGTGTGGGTGTGGGTGTGGGTGTGGGTGTGGGTGTGGGTGTGGGTGTGGGTGTGGGTATGGGTGTGGGTGTG
>CAJNOP010000361.1:0-20586 GCA_905250075.1 Rotaria sp. Silwood1
AATTGCAACAATACTGCTTAATTGATTTATACTTGGAAGAAGATTCTATGCATGCGTTTATAATTTTGATAGAACAAGAATAACTTTCATAATTTATTATTATATTTAAAAATAGCAATAAAAATGTTCAGTGCATTAATTGAATATAGATTATAATTTAATATACGAATTATTTAATTTTATTTTAGTCTTTCTTTTTGTATTGTCACTGAAGTTTAGTTTGTTTCTTATGTATGAATAGTTACATTTGATAAACCATTTAATTGTAACTGTTCTGCATTTAATACTTCATTTCTTTTAGAATTATTTTGAGTTAATGATACTTGTTGATCAATACTTAATGATGTTGATGTTTGACTAAAGCAAAATTTATCAGAACGTGTTATTCCACTAGTATTTCTACTAGTTGAATGACTGATTGTCCTAAGATCTTTATCATCGTGAGATGTATGAGAACGTTGATGAAAACCACGTTCAATAAAAAATGTTTGCCATAATGCTCGTTTTGGTTTTGATAAATAGACATGAAAAAGAAATATAAGAAAGCCTTGAAACGAATTACATATACAAAAAATTAATTGATGAATAAAACTCGGATCAATAAATACAAGAATACCAAAAAACCAAGTACATCCTAAAAATAAATAGAATAAACAAAAAAAAAACAAAATTAATTAATTAATTGAGTCAAAAAAAAGCTTTTCATGAGTTTTTCTTTTTTTTGTTTTTTATTAGCAGGTGATCGAAAACATTTCATTAGGATCTTGTTCAAGAGTATTTGAAGAAGTTTTTCAAAAACTCTGAAAAATTATTTTTAAGTGTGAACCAACAGGATTTTGTTTACCGTATAAAGTCCTTTTTCGAGTATGCGAAAAACTATCGAAATTAATCGTTTAAATAAATATCTTGTCTGAAAAAAACACTTTTCAATCATTCGTTACTTACCAATCGAAACAAAACAACAAAGAGTTGCACCTAATTGAAATTTTGAATATTTCTTTTTATCTTTAACTAATATAATATTATGATGAAATATACTTCTTAGAATAAATCCAAAAATAATTAAATTACATATAACAATAATAGAAATAGGTACAAGAAACGTAGAATATAAAAGTATTTGATGATTAATCCAACATCGATGTTCTATAGTATAACCACCATTTGAACCAAAGAAAATAACAAGACATGGAAATATAAGTGGTATAATCCATCCAATTATACATGATTTAATAAAAAAATGTGAAATATGTGCATTAAATATTCGAACAAAATGTATATATTGAACAATAGCCATAATTAACATCCACATAAATGATGCTATAAAAAAATAATGAAATAAAAAACCAAGTATAGTACATGATATATGTCGTTTTATTTTTGATAAATTTGATTGAGTAAGACTAAATGGAATATAAAGACAATTAACGAATAAAATTGATAAACAAAGCATTATTAAAGATATATGAGAACGATGTCTTGATGAATAACTAATAGATAAAGAAAAAAATAAAAACATGAAAGAATTTAAAATTAAATTAGATTAACATTTTATATTGCATTTTACCGAAAAAATACATAAGTAATTAATGTTATAATAAGACCAAATATTGATAAGCAAATACCAATATATGTTACAAATGTTAAAACAAATTCTTCAACGGTTGATAGAAGTTCAAGAGTTTGTTCTGGTTCAGATATCTAAAAACAAGTAATGAATTAAAATGAAATAAACTTGTTGTACATAAGAAAAAACAGAAAGTTTCTAGGAGAATCGATTTAACATCAGAAAACTGATTACTAATTGAATCATATGTATTGCATTGCATATAAAATTCGAGAGCATAACGCATATAGAGAAAAGATTTTAAAAGATAACTTTTATTGCTAAGACGATGAAAAATTTAACTTTCTTGTAATAGAGTACCGGTCCAAACTTAGTAAGAATCAAGATGTCAACCAATGGCATTCGATTGAAAATTTTTCGATACTTATTTTAAAAGTTTCCTTACGAGAAAATATTTCTAAGCATCAAGTCACTTTTGAGTCAGAACGATTATAAGCATCATGTAGATCCTAATGAGCTATTATATTATATTGTTATCAAGACGTTACATTTTTATTTTTGATAGTTTCAAATCTATTTGTTGTTCGTATCCTAAGATATAGCTACCGTAAAAGTATATGTTTTTTTTTTACATTGCTGATATATATTGACAGTTTTCCATATTATTATTGTTTTACTAAACTTACCATAAGTAAAGCAAAATGAGTCAAATGATTGCAATAACATTGAGCATAATTATTGACATATCCAACAAAACGACATCCATTATCAGTTATCCATGATCCATTATTTTTATCAAATGACCAATAAACACAAGAAAGGTTATATGATTGTAATGACTATAATAAATAAATAAATAAATATCTTAAAGCTAAAATAAAACTAAAAATATAACCTACATCTGACACTTGTATTTGAAATCTTATTAAATCTTCATTTGTTTTAATTGTTGTTAAATTTGCTATTTGATAAGATATAGGTATACCAATATTAGTCATATTAATTTGTGGAAATAGATTAAAATTTGCAAAAATTATTTCAATAATACGATAATTATTTGATTTAATTAATTTTGTTTGTAAAGCTTGTATATTAATTTCAATAATTATATTTGAATGTTTATTTATATTTTCTTGATAATTATCAGTATTTATTCGAAACCATTGATTACTTTCATTTTCAAAATTAATATCTAATATTGTTATATGAATATTTTCATATTGAAATGAAAGATTTTGTTTATTTTCAATTTGAATTTTAGCCGGAAATAGATCAAGAAATTGAAGTAATCTATTAAAACAAAATTAATAGATAATACAAATATAATAATTCAATACTTATTTGTCACTAGTTTAAGTGAATCATTTTCTACTTCAATTTGTCCAGTAATATTAATAAGTTGATCAAAAATATTTAATATATCTATTGTTTGTTTCATTGTAAATAAAGATAAATCAAGTAAATCTTCAAGTATTTCAGTCATTACTGTTATCATATTTAAATTTGCTGAAATAATATTTTTAAAAGTAAATAATAAATTTTTATCACTTATTTCAGTTTTATTAAAATCAATTATCTTTGCAAATGATTCAAAACGTGTAAAATTAAACGGTTTAATATCTATCAAAAAAAAGAATTATTCATATTCGTCTATATAGAGAAATCAATATCAACCTTTCATTTGACATATAGCACCAAGTGTTGGTTTAGTACAAGGAATATCATTTAATTTACCGATTTGTTCTAATAATGATTTTTTATCTGTATAAACAACGATTTCTACGCATTGTTCACCAACTTGATAATAATCACTTTCATAATTATTTGGTTCGTTTTTATTCCAAATGGTGACTTTCTTTTTTTTTTTTTAGAAATAAAGAAGAAAAAAGTTATTATTTAACTTATTTGAAAACATAAAGACAAACTTTTTGTCCATCATTTCCAATATAACATAAAAGATTTGTATTGACATAAGATGTATTAGAATAATCATCACACTACAATAAATAATCAATATAGAACATTTTCACTGTTTGAGACCAACCTAACGTTCTCTCTTCTAATGCTATACATACCAAAACGACATAAATAAACGAAAGATTAGTGAATCTAATACCAGATGTATTACTCAAGAAAAGACAAAAGAGAAAACATATCAAGTCTTTTCATGCTACGATAATATGACTCAAGAAATTTTTAAGAATTAGCCAATGATTTATGTAAGATAATAATAATAAACAATTAGAAAGTACAAACAGTTACTTAGCAAATCCAATGAATCATGTTGTTACAATCTATAATTATTCATGATTATATTCAGTCAATTTAATATTAAAAAAAATTCATATCTCATCTTTCAGCAACATAAATATTCCGCTGCCTATATTTCGAAACCTATACTATCTGATCTAAAAACTAAATTTGTTTTTTTAGACTTACATCTATGTCATTCTGTGTCCATGTTACATTATTAGACCATATCCATTTTGATTCTGATTGATTTTTACTATTCAACAATCGTTTTAATCCAATATAATATCCTCTTGTTTTTGGACATTGTCCTTTACATGTTATATTAACTAAAAATTCATAAAATCAAATTTAAAACTAAACAATGACACAAAAACATTTATTTTATCTTACACATATTTAATTGTTTTAATCTTTCAAGTAATTGAATATTATCAATAATAGCTAATTGAAGACCATATCTATGACAGATTTGTTCAGCTTGTTCATATTGTAAAATTTCTGTAATTCGAATATAACAAATACGTTTATATTTTTGTACATATTTTATAGTACGTAATGGCCATAATGGATTAACACAGGCAGATGATTCTAAATACATTCATAAAAATATAAAGAAATTTTTATTGAATTAAAATTTAACCTTCACGTTTTTGACAATCCTTTGTTATTGTACAATATTGTGCACAATCTGGAGATAAACGATAACGCCATTTATATGATCTTTCTTGTTGTCGATATTCATCAAGACATAACTATAGAAAATTTTAATTACATATAGCATTATTTTCAAATATTATTTACTTCACGTCTTGTTTCAATAGTTTCTCTTGATTCTTCATATTTCATTGGAAAAGTTATATGAGATTGTAAAAAATTGCTTGAAATTGTATGAGAAATTCGATAAGTTTCTATATATTATTTTATAAATAGAAATTACAGTAACAAAATTTTCATTAGTCTTACTTGATTGTATTGATATTATACTTGTCAAATATAAAACAACTATTAAAACCATCTTATCTAAATATTTCAATATTAATTAATGTGATAAAGTAAAACTAATTCTATTAAATAAGAAATTATTATTTATACAATTCTATCTAAATACAGAGAATGTTTCAGTTCCATTTTTTTTTGTCTTCACCATATTAGTCGTTTATGTATTCGGATAGCGCGCAGAATTCTCTGCAATCTCGTATATGTAAATTTGAATTGTATTTGTTCGGTAAAATAGAAATGTAAGTACAATCAAATTCTTCGAAAATATCTTTTTTTTCAAATTTATTTTAACATAAAAGCAGGTGATTACAATACTAAAAATATCTTCTGAAATCGCATGAAAATCTTTCTTACATTCATACTTTCTTGACTACTCGGCATAACTTATATACGAACTTCACGAATCGTTATCTAGTAATCAAATAAGATGTATGAATAATTATTCACATGCTTAATTCTAATCTTAATCTTATTCAACGTTTTTATTTTCTCTTAGATTAAACCCTGTGCACATAGATAATATTAAAATTCTCAATAAAGCTTGATCTAGAAATGTACTATGTGAGTACCTTAACAATATTTGAAATATTTCGCATTAAATAATTGAAATTCATAGACTGACAAAAGTACAGCATGATAGAAAAGATCATGCACGTTCAGAATAAGAGTCTATTTCTATGTGAAAATAATTTTGAAAAAAAGAAACAAATAAGACATTTTCGAAGAATCTGATTGTGTTTGAATTTTTATTTTACGAAACAAATACAATTTAAAATGTACATATGCAGGATTGTAGAGAATTTCATACTCTGTTCGAATGAAGGATATACTTAAAAAAACAACATCAAAACTATTATCAAACAAGAAGTTGCATTCAATTTATATGAATAGAAAGAAAATGTTATACTGATAGACTTTAAAAAAAGAGTTTATAAAACTTAACTTTTACTCTTTTGTAAGACTCACATAGAACATATGTAAGGGCAAATTTTGTTGAACATTACCTCGTCTTTCAGCCATGGATAACTTTCACTGAAGACTATCATGCAATATAAAAGGTTACTACATTTCTTTTGCCTCAAGCTTTCTTCTCCTTCAATAACAGATATATATGTACTAGAAATGGATGTTCTACTCTAATCTTTCAATAATATTTCATTACATAAGAACGTATTTCTACCAAATTATCTCTTAGCTTATATGAAATAAGTGAGCTTCACATTTTAGTCTCATACGGATTAAGTTAATAACCTTGTTTTAATTAGGTCTGGGAAAAATAACAGTTACTAACTGTGAATCAGTTTTGCTGTTCTGTTTTTATAACGTACTATTCATATAAGAAAAAGAAATCAAATATTCAATTTTCTTCTGTCGAACGAATTCTATTTAAAAATTTTTCCAGAAAAAATAAATTGGAATCGTTTTTATTAACTATATATTTATTAGTATAGCATTATTAGACTATCAATGGGATTTCTTTTGTATAATATCTTAGATGCTACTCTGTAAATCTGAATCATAAATGTCTGTGCATCTTTGAATACTCTAAAGATATGAAAAAAACAAAAAAAAATAAACTAAAAAATCCGTTTAGTTAATCATATATTTGTTCATTTACTTATATTTATTGTAATACGAATATCTTGCTTTTCTTTCTGAATATTTATATTTACAAGAATGTTTCTATTGGGAAATCAATTTTTATAAGAAATCAAAAGTATTGAGGAACATATTAACTTTTTTATTATTCTTTTAATCTGTTCCATCTTGTTAGAAAAATAAAAGATGTAAACATGTATGTAATCAATGACGATCGAGTTTCTAATACGATCATAAGAAAAACAAAAAAATTCTTCTTCTTGATTCTAAAATAATTTGAATAAACGAACAAGTTTATGTTTCTTGACTATATTTTTTTTCTCTAATGTTCAATTATGTTACTTATTTAATTCTTTATCTTTTATGACAGGCGAAAAATTACCTTAAGAAATAATTATATGAAATGATGATTGTTGTATTTGAATGATACATCTTTTTGACTCTCTTCCATGTTTTTTTTTCTGATTGTAGGGAAAAAAGAATGTCATCGTGACTAAGAAAGAAGCGATGCAAAATAATTGATATTTATCATTTTTTTGAATAACTGGAAACCTCAAATTAAATCACATAGTGAGGATCTATTCATCTATATTGAAATGAGCTAAAAAAAAGGTATCATTATCTGAATTACTGATATAACTAAGAAATTATGGGTTATGGAGTATCAGCGTCCTACGTTATTAAGAGAAATCCATGCGTTATTGTGACAATGATGATAATAATTATGTTTCTTTCTTTCATCTAATGGTAGGGTTTGTGTCAAGAAAGCAATAATCTATGTGATAACTATCAGGAAACTATCGACAATCTTTGATTTTTAAACGTGTAGTATTATGATATTTTGTATTAAAACTGGTAATTATTTTTGAAGTTTGCTGAAGCTGACAGAATTGAATTATTTTAAGTGAATTATGGTAAAGTTCATGCGATTGAACCACTTGTACTAGATACAAGGTATAAATTAGCTCCAGTTATGTGATTGACATCGGAGTAGAAAACAATCTCTGCAATCGAAAGTCGTAAGAGCTATCGCCGGTTCTTATGGGTACCGCAGTATATTAGCAGTAAATAATAACTAATAAAAAACCAATGCATTATCTTATATAGAGTAGAAAGAGAGTTTTAATACGATATATTATGATTTATCAAATATGAGAAAAGTTTAACTAAATTAGATTTCTACAATAATGATATTTTTATGAAGATCTATAGAATAAAGCATTTTACTAGATCTTTCTTTTTTGAAGTTTTCGATCGAGTAATGAATTATTATTTATAGAAAGAAAACAAGATAATCTTATTAAGAATCATCCGAACATTAACTTATCCACCAATATGAATACTGTTTCCTATTCAAATCTGATATCATAGAGACTTGCTTGGTATAAGTTTAATTATTATGTCTATTCAAAATTTTATATAATTCACCGTGAAACATAATATTAAAAACTTTATTAAATCATTCAAAAAAAAAAATATATATATATATATATGTATGAGATGTTCATGTTCATTTTGCAAACAGTTGTATGTTACGAAAATCTTAAAGACGATTGGTCGAAATGTACAAATATTGCTCTATGTATGTATATATACATTTGGAGATTTAAATAGAAAAATAAACAACAATTAAATGGATATATGAATAGATTAACACATTTAAAAGAATCATTTTATGTAAATCACCATTTTACTTTCGTTGACTTTCGTACAGGACCATTAGGTCCATTCATATGTTGTTGTAATTTTGATGGAAGTTCAGTTGAAGTCATATTTTGAGCTTTTGAATTTGATGTAAATAGTGTTTGTTGATTAGATGGTGGTGGTGTAAATCTAGAATGATAAAAGTTTTCTTTGACAATGTTTTTTTTTTCTTTCACCTTAATAAATCATCTGTTTTCTTATGATTATGCATTTTAGTCGAAGAGGAAATTGCAGGTACTGCTGATGATACAGATTTTTTTTCGGACATTGCTTCAATAATAGGTTTCACTTGAATTTCATTATTTATTGCTTTATTTTTAGCAGCTTCTAATTCTTGTGCTCTTCTTTCTTCAACTAATCGAACAAGTTCTTGGTCAAGACTAAAGAGAAAGAAAAAAAATTTTTTTTTTCTTTATCTTCTATTCAAAATTGTTTTCTTCTATACCCATGATTATTTTCAGAAATAACTGGTTGTGGTAATTCTTTATCAAAACCATCACTCCCACAAAGCCAATAAGTTTTATAATTACCTCGACCCTACAATATTAAATTGAATTTATTTCAACAAAAATTTCTTTGAAAATATTTACTTTAATTTCTGTAATACCACGATATTCTAAATGAAATCCACCAATTGCTTCTAATAAACCAGCAGTTGTTTCGCTTGTATGAATTCGAAAAGCTAAGAAAAAAAAAAAGACAAAATTAATCTTCATATTTAAAACAAAACATTTGCTAATTTTTTTTTCAATACCCATGCTTGTCGATTCCATTCGTGATGCTGTATTAACTGTATCACCAAATAAACACTATCAAAAAAAAAACAAGTACATATATAGTTTGATTTAATTAATAGAAAAAATTTTTTTACATATCGAGGCATTTTAAGACCAACAACACCAGCAACACATGCACCAGAATGTAGACCAATACGTAATCGTAATGGTACACCAGGCATATGACGTATTTTAAATTTACCACATGCATGTAAAAGTGTTAATGCCATCGTAGCTATTTCTGATGCATGTTTTGTTCCATTTTGAATTGGAAGACCACTAACTACCATATATGCATCACCGATTGTTTCAACCTAAATATTATTTGAATATAAGAAAATAAAAAATCATAGAATAACTTTAATAGATAATATAAATATATATATATTAAACCTTATAACAATCAAAATCTTCAAGAATTGAATCAAACATTGTATATAAATCATTTAATAAATCAACAACTTCCATTGGACTACTTAATGCTGATATTGTCGTAAATCCAACAATATCAGAAAAATAAATTGTTACACATTCATACCATACAGCTTCAACTGCTTTACCAGATTTTAAACTATCAGCAACACTCCTGAATAAACAAAAAATATATATATGTTTTTCGATTGTATAATTAAAACAAAAAAAGAATTTCTTACGGTGGTAACATTTGTGATAAAAGTTTGTCAGTTTTTTTCTTTTCTTCTTCAAGTTGTGTTGTTCGTTCACGAATTAAATCTTCCAAATTATTTGAATATTGTTCAAGCATTTTAAACATTGTATCAACAATATTTACTTTTCTATTATTAAAAAAAAAATAATGTTATAATTGCAATAAACATAATATTCTCACAAAAAAAAAAAAGTTTATCGAGATCGTTCTCAAGAGTCTAAACTATAAAAAATTATCTAATAGAAAATTTTTAAGTCATAGATCGAACTCTAGTTTTGGTTCGAAAACTTCAAACATGAAATAAAGTCGAAGTCAAATTCAATATCGATTCTTAATAAGATGTTGTTAGAATCTTTAAAATGCATCAATGTTCATAATGTATATCAGAGAACAAAATCTACTATTCAAAAAAAGTTCATATTTTAAAACTAAATTAATTGCTTAAGTATTACTTTAGCAATATGAACAATCATGAAAACACCTTAAGATTCGCGAAAGCTCGAAATCAAATTTTTTTGAATACAGTTAATTTTCTTTTAGGATGATTGTAGCCTTTCAGATTTTGAATCATGTATCTCACTGCATGTAGAACTACCATCGTATATGTTCATTGCATGGTTGCTCATGAAATATTGTTATATTGATAACAGTTAAGGCGTTTTATCTAATGTGAGGGTATGATTGGCCTTCTCGAAGTTTTAGTATGTACTATGTGTCTATGCTTTACTTTTTCTGTCCTTGAGTACGAAAAAAAGACTAGACTGGTAATCGGACAACAGTCAAGCATTATACTAATCTTGATTTTCTTTATCTCATATGTTTTACTTACTTTCCACCATTAAGTAATTTAATTGATTGAGCAAGATCATTAAATGATGGTCTTGATTCTGGTTGTTCGGCCCAACATTGTTTCATTGAATTAATATATTCCGGTGGTGCAGTTTGTTTTGATACTGAAGGTCTTAATAATGGTGGTGGTTTTTTTATTTTAGCAATTATTTCTATAAATAATATAAGATAGAAAAAAAAACCGATAACAAAAGAAAATCAATTTTTGTTTTTTGAAAACCTTGAGGTGTAAGATCAAGCATACAATATGGTGGTCCACGTAAAATAACTTCTTGCATAATAATACCAAAGCTATATACATCACCTGCTGCTGAACTTGTTATAACTGTTGCAACATCATTTTTAATAATTGTTGTACGAACATGTTCAGGTGCCATCCATAAAAGATCTAAATCAAAGATATTTGAATAAAAAACAATCTTTTTTTTTTTAATGCTTTGTAAAAATATTTCCAACAAACCGGCTATATCAATTTGTCTTGGTGCATTTTGTAAAGCATACATTTCATTAAGACGATAATCAGTTATTTTCAATACCCAACGTGAATCAACAATACAATTTCTTGATTTTAAATTTCCATGACAACGTATTGAAGAATTTGATAAATAACGCATACCCTAAAATATTCATTTGTTATTTGTAACATAACAATTGATTGTAAATAAAAAAGAAAACATACTCGAACAAGATCATTGAGCATTGACCATTTAAAATTCCAATCAAGTTTTATTTCTTCTTTTTTAAGAATATCCTTCAAAAAACAAAAAGAATTAATTCATATATGACTTAGAAAAAAAAAAGAAATCTACAATTGTAAATTGTAAGTATCAATATTTCTATTTTCAATAAATTATATCAATTTTAACTTTCAATAAACCTTCATACTCGAAGAAAACAAACAATAGACATCAGACATTCCCTACATTGTCTTTCCATGCTGAGTATCAGTTTTCAAGTACAATCATACTTTTGAATTTTGACCAAAAACTTTGCTCATAATAATAGAAAACCTTCACTAAATATTCGATATCTCAACAACAAAGGTCCAACAGATCAAACCATTCTATGATATTTATCTACTGACTAGACTCTAACAATTAAAGAATCTCAGCTTGAAAGCGATTTATCATCTGAAAACCTTTCCTCATAAGTAGATATGCATCAATCTCAATCTTGCCTTTAGATGGCTACAAATAGTAGCATTGGTCAAGATTCATGATTGTTCTTTTTAAATAAAATCGATGTGAACATCTGTTCATAAGAATTATATGTTTTAAGAATAAGAAAAGTATTAAGAGATCAAAATTTCCTTAGAATAAGTCGATCTGAAAAAAACAACAAAGTACAAACATTTTTCTTTTTTAACTCACATAAGTATACATAAACTTAACTGAATTATATGTGAACAATAATACTTAATTAAATTTAATAGATGTCATTTACCTTAGGATGGATAATGGTGAGAATTTTAGAAGAAAAGATTCTTACTGACATCTTCGCCTACAAAATCTTAAGAGACGCAATATCATAAAATATCGAGCACATCAATGACACGAGCATTATCTATTGAATTTAATTAAGTTTTTATGCTTTTCTAAGATACATTCATTCTTAATTTAATCAGGCTTATTTCTGCCAACAGTCAAAAAAGATTATTTTAGCTCTTTTTTAGATTAAAATTCACCTAATAGGAGTTTTAACAGTCATTACTTAAGGCTTAATATTTTCAATTACGAATGATACCATAGGGAAAAATAAAAATCACCAATCGTGAAAATGAATACGATAATATCAAAAAGTATGATTAATAAATAGAATCTTTTTTATCAAATATTTCAAATTTATCAATAATAAAAGAAAAAAAATTGAACATAAATCTTACTTCTAAACTGCCTCTATCTCCATATTCAAAAACTAATGCCGGTGCATTTTGATCAATATAAAGTCCAAGAAATGTGTTTAGATTTTCATGACGTAAATCTTTTAATTGTCGTAATTCACGCATAACTTTCGTACGAAGTGATAATGGACCAATATGTAATTGTTTAACTTCAACTAAATCACCCTATTCATAAATTTTTATTACCTAATTTTCAATTTATATTTAAATAAATAAAGACTTACATTATAACGTGCTGTTTTACCTGCACGAAATTCTTCACTACGTATTGATAAATTACTTCTTTCATGTACTTCATTTCTTAAATTAACCTTAAAATGAAAAAGAAAAATTTTTTTTTCATTAAAACAAAAAAATGCTACTCAACAAACTTTGCTCGTAAATATTGATCCTTTAGGCATAACAAACATTAAATCATCTGGTAATAGAATTATTTTATTTGGACCTTTGGACATTTGTTTTCGAGCGCGTCGAGCTCTAATATATATAAAATATCTCTGGTTTTTTTTTTCTCAATTGAAATTTTAACAAACCTCATAACAAAAAAAGCAATAAGTACAGCTGCACATGCTAATACAACTCCTAATAATGAAAAAAGTACAATTCGAAGAATTTGCCAACCTAAAAAAGCAAAATTTAATTTAATTTTTTATTAAAACAAAAATCTAATTAACCAGTATCATTATTCGTTATAGTATCAAGATTTGGATAATTAATTTTTGTACATAAATTTAAATTTGTATCAATATTTTCAAATATTGAATTTATTGTATCAATTTTTTTAAATATTGTCCATGTATAATTACATTGTCTACCAATTAATAAATATTTAAATAAACGTTGATATGTACTATCTAAAGTAATTAATGTAAGAAATGATGATAAATATGATTGTTGAAGATATTCTACACTTTCAAGTTCATTTAAAATAAAAATTATCTTTAAAAAACAAAAAAAAAATAAGTAAAATTTTAATTATTTAATCAAAAAAAAAAAAAATCTTACATCATCACTAAATGTTATATTCAATGTATCAGAAAGAATTTCTTGTTCATAATTTAAAATAATATCATTAAAATTATTAGTTGAACCAATATCTATTGGTAAAAGATGAAGAATAGGAAATAAATCCGATGTTCCAATTGATGTTGTATTTGGTAAATATTGTGTTGTATAAAAACTAATAAAATGAGGTGACCAACGAAGAAATATAAAAACAATATTGTTTGTTGTTGATTTTGATTTTGAATATGATACAATTTGATCATATAAGATAATCTCATCATCATATGAACATAATATATAATAGACTAAAATATAAATAATATTTACACAAAAAAAAAAAATAATTGTAGATAAGAAATCAAAGAGAAAAAAATACTATTTATATCGTTTCTTGAATCGAATCATAACAGAAGTGTCAATAAACTTGAGCTTTATTGATTAGAAAATAATTCTCTATTACACTTAAACTACAATATCTATTAAAAGAAAAACTTTGCCAGTATACAATTGCTCAGTGAAAATTATAGATGAACTGCTAATCATCTATAAAGATACTGGATATACTGTTTATTAAACACTCTAAAATGATTTCAATAGAAAAGTTAATGAATTATTCAATATTGGAAAATTTAAGCGAAATAGAGCATCTAAACAAAACGAGTAGCGGCGTAACCAGGGGGTGGCCAGGTGGGGCTAAGCACCACCACCGACTTAGAGCTCAACTAGCTGAGCCCTTCCACCGTTAAAATCCTGGTTTCGCCACTGAAAACGAGTCCCATGCAAATAATTGATTCACTAAAATAGTTTTAAATAAAGAAAAAGCTCATCAATACAAAAAATGAAATCTTTATCAAACTATAGTTAATTTATTATCAATTGAAAAAGTATTATTAAACATAATCGTTTAGAATAAATCTATTTTGATGATACTTGAAATTATTGCTCTTTTCTTTTCAAACGATTTTTCTTCATAGAAAAATCTTAAAAAATGATTTGTTACTTTTTCTAATGAGATTGAAAACACGTTTTATGATAATGATTACTCCTCATTATAAAAAAAAAATCATACATTCATTACTGTCACAGTATAATGGAAGAAAAAAACGTATTATAAACAGGAAATTTATATTTACAAAAAAAAAAGGAAAAAATCTATTAAGTATATAGGATCATTAGAACATTTATAATTCCTTTTTTATACATTTAAATAATCTTTAGCATACATCTAAATATCATATATTTAGATTCTTAATTGTTAAGTAGAGTTGTTTTTCTTTTTTTTTTGTTCTTCATAAGAACTCACCTTTACTTCGTAAAGAACTTGATGATGGTGGAAAATTTGATTTAAGTAAAATTTGTTCAAGTATTAAATTATTTTCTGTTAAATAACTTGAAAATACTTGTGCAAGATTAAGATAAAAATCACTTGATTCACTTATAATTATTGAAAAATAAGTTAATGAATATTGATTCATAAATAAAGTAGCTGCTAATGCTAATTGTTGATTTGTAACTAATAATTTTAAAATATTATTTACAGATATATCAATATGAGAAAAACATATTGGACTACTAATATTAATTGATTTAAATTTTAATGCTAATGCTAATGGTAATGAACAATCACCTTTATTCCAACTAAAAGCAATTGATTGAGAATTATTCCATAATAAAATTTTTTCAATTGAATCAAGTAATTCAACACCTGATAATGATAAACGTTGAACATATAAAGAATTTGTTAATATACTATCATTTGAACGTAATATTGAAGATATTTCATTTGTATTTATATGTGATAATACATATGTAAAATTATTTAAACATAAATAAGATGGAATACATAGAAAAATAAATATAATATCATATAATAGATGCATGTATTCAACATTCGATTTTGAAATCAATTTAATCTACAAATAAGATTAATTTGAAATTTTTGTTTTTTTTTTTTTTATAAATATTAAAGATTTTCTTGTAATATTATAAATTAGACTAAATTTAACAACCTTTAATAAATACTATTAATAAGAAGAATTTAATTTTGAAAAGAATAATAAACATAAAGTATTCACAACAAAAAAAAAAAGAAACCTATTGCGATAATAATAAGATGTAAACATCAATGAACAATATCATATCATTACAATTTTGAAATTAAGATGATTATTACATATAATAATAATCAACATATGATTATTATTAGTAGTTGTAATAGAGAATATGATATTTATTATGAATATGAATAGACTTAGTTTTCTAAGTTTATAGATTAATTTCGAAAAATAATCTGAAAGTTTTTTTTTTGAGAAGAAACAAAAACATTCTAAATATGATTATATTTGGTGTAAAGACAATTACATTTACTAATCTAAAAAATATAACGCCATAGATTTAAATATAAACGAGAAGAGAAAAAGAACAAAATAATAAATAGATTTTCTTATATATTGATAATGTTTTATTTTTATCATCAAATATGATGACACTTAGTTTGACAATACTTGATCAGATTAGAAAACTTCAACAACTAATCAATGTCATATGCATGAGTAAATATTCATATAAAAAAAAAAGTATCAACAAATGTAATATGTATTGTTATTAGGAATGCGTAAAAGTAAATATATTTGTGTGTGTGTATATGACATTTAATGGTTATATCTTTAGAAATTATCATTCTAATGAATAGATAAATCTTTATTCTCTCTTCGTAACTTTTTTGCTATGACTTCTTTGTAGGAGAAAGTATAATATATTGTTTAACCTTTTGTGAAGAGGATTCATTCTGTCTCTTTTTTTTTCTTTTTCTAATAGAAATAAAGCTGAAGTGTCAGAATAAGTTATCATTTAAGAAAAATCCTAACTATCATAATTGTCATACTTGTCCTGGTTTCAAAAACACGAATAGAGAATATTCTAGAAGACAAAAAAAAAGAGAAAGAAAAACCTCGTAGAATCCTATTTAATAAGTTCAATGACTTTCGTGTATTTTCTTTTTTTTGTAAGAATTTTCAAATCCTATAATAGTATGAACTTTGTCCTTGGAGAATTAATCAATCTGATTCTATTTGTCATCTTGTCTCTTATATCTTAAGGAAAAATGACTACAAAAAAAAAAAAAGAAAAGTAAAAAAACATGTCAACAAGCAAAAGTCTATTCGGTTTGTTAATTCGAACGTAAGGAAAGATGAATAATAACTATTATTATTCTAATAAGAAAAAGAGAGATAAAAAACGAAGATATTTAGCATTGAAGAGAAAAAAAAAAGTTGATATGATGAAATATCTAAACCAATACATTGTCTTGTTAGCTCGTTTATTCTTACGGCTGAAAGAATAACATGAAAGTAACCAAATTTAAAGCTTATAATATAAGGATAATTGTGGATGTCGTCTCATTAGAACGAGAGAGAAAAACCGGTTTCCGGTTGTATTTTTTTTGGCATAAAAAATAAAATCTTATTTATCTATTTCTTCTTATAACTTAGATTTCTTAAGATGCATACTTGTTTTTTATTTTTTGATGTAAAATATTTTTATTCAATGATTAGAAAATAATTTAATGTGCTTCTTATGTTTTTGAAAAGTAATAATGATAAAGTCATCGTGAGTGCATCCACTTACCTAATGATTGACTGACAAATGTGAAACCATAAGAGATCTACTTGAACGAGTTGCTTCTTGTCAATTCTGACTTCTCTTGTTTTGACTGTGTTCAACAAGGAATAGTGCATCAAAAAGGAAAATCTAGCTTGAAAAGAAAAAAGCAAAACGGAAGAACAAGAGAAAAGAAAGTTTTATTTTTTTTCCCTACCTTCTCTTTTTCCTTTATGGTTCCATTCAAACTCACAAGGCGTCTGATAATGAATATCTTCTTTATTCTCACTGTCATCGTCGTCGTTGACAATACTGCAGATGTGAAATGTCATTAATCGGCTTAAAATGGAATGTATTCTTGCCTTCAGCACGAGATTTTTTGCCTTACTTTTGTCTATAATATAATGAAAAAGAGGAAAATAATTAAAATTTTGTCTTTGATAGATTCAATTAGAAAAAAAAATGATGCTGCAATCAAATAAAAAAAAAGAAGATAGAAGAACTTTCTTCAATGTATTACTATAATCAAAAAAAAAATAAAATTTTCTTGACAAATAGAAAAAAAAAAGAAAAGTAATTCTAGCAAGACAAAATTTATTTCAAAGGATATGATAAGAAAAGTCTACTTGTCGACAAATCATTAGTTCATATTTGCTTTGAAACTGATATCTTTCCGATACATAATTTTTTTTTTAGTGTTTCAAAGAATTTACGACGGAAATAATCTTTGTGAAGAATTTTCTTTTGATACTAATTATTTATTCAAGGAAAATAATCTCCTACCATAGAAAAATCTTGTCAGTTATTCTAATATGATTATAATCGGTCAAGTGTATTTTGTAATATATTCTTTCGAATAATATTACTTTTTTAAGATTTATTATAAACTAATCAAGTAGAAAAGCAAATTATAGATTTATAAAGAGATTGTTTCAAGATATGTTTTCTTTCTGGAATAAAAATTTCAACAAATGTACGAGTTAAAATTAGTCGAGTTGTAACCATGAATCATTTTAATTCGATTAACTTTTTGAATTTTTGAGTAGATTTAATTAACTTGAAATAGTTTATTATTTTGATTTCAATGACATATTTCAGAGAATAAATTAAAATATATGTATGTAGGGTATTTAAAATATTCCCGAACTAGTTTTATTTATAAATAATAATAATAAGAACTGCTGCATTAGTATTGTTACCTATGGAAAGTTCATACAGTTCTCTATCTATAGATATGTTAAGCTCTGCTGAATGAAATATATAAATATATATTAGACCCAACCTCTATGCACTAACATAAAATTTAAAAACTTTAGCAAAGTTATATGTTTTGAAAAGTAAGTTGTTATTCAAAACTTATGAATATTTGCTGACTGACTTTCCCATGGATTGTCTTTAGTTATATGTAATTGATCATGCGAAATTTTTTGCATCGAACATTTGAAATGGAAATAGTCTTCGCTATTTACCTAGTTGCGATTCATCCGGCTTCCAAAAGGTTTCATAGTGATGTTATTTATATCCAGATTGTTATCAATGTATGACACTTCATTTTCAAAACGATGATCTGACTCAGGGGCTGTAGTAACCAATGAGGGATTTATTAACATGAACTGTCATCGCACGTTCACATATAAGCATAATCTGATAGAACAAGAAATTTTATCTTTGAACGATGGACAATTTTTATGATTATGTGTCATTGTATAGAGAGTAGTCTCAAGTATATTTGGATATTTTCGTTTATATGTTTCATGCTGCAGACCTTATCATGTTTATAGATAAAGAACTTCTTGAACGTCTTCCATATTTCATTGTTCTTTACTTTAAAAACTTAGTTTTTTTTATATAGTTATTATTCTTTGAGAATGTTTTCATATATTCGTCTATATGTGAAGTTTTGTCATATTTATATGTCGACTATGAACGAAACGATAGAGTCTTTACTGTGCAAAATTAACAATTGTTTTTCTATGTTAATAGTTGCAAAGGAATCGGGGAAGTTAGAATGACTTTTATTCACCATAAATTATATCTTTGAAGTTTCATAATAGAGTAGTAAATCGATCGGATATTGAAATTCTTATAAATTTCGATCGTAATTGTAATCTTGCGCCTCATTTAGAACCAATTTGGTAATACTCACTAACCAATACAATTTTTAACATTACTGAAGATTTCTCATATTAAAAAAATTAAAATAAAAAAAAAAAGATTTAAATCGATTTTTAATCCTTTTGTAAACGATTATAATTAAAATGAACTGAAAAAAAAAATCAAAACTTCATGGATTATTGCGATTTAGATGAATCAATGAAATTTTAGTTTTTTCAGTTATTTTTAATTATAATCATTTTGTAATTCATTTAAATCTCATTATGACTCTGATTTTTGTTTTACATGTATTGAAACTAATTAAAACTAGTAATCATATGTATGCCCTAAATTAGATATGTTCACACCAAGTATCAATGAACCATCGTCCACTGTAGCACCCCTTTTTAAATAATAAAGGAAGTATATCTTATTACTGTTAACTTATAAAGAAACAATGGTTGTATCTTCTCTTCTCGTGTTCATCGATATAATAACAAGGAAGAACAAGAAAACAGAACAATATATGTGCTGATAAAAATAGTGATGAGCACATAAGAATGAGCCGAGAATAACTTTGATATAGTTATTTCGTGTTTAGATAAAATATACATGATTATAATACCAGGGAATGTTATCTAAATTTTCTAACAACATTCTATTGAAGATAATTATCATTTTAGAGAATAAGAAATATAATAGAGTTTTTTCAGTCTGTCAACACTATTCTTCGCTGTTCATATGTTAAAGATTATTATAGACCATACAATGCAAAAATATATTGTGTTACACGTGTATTCGAACTCGCCATATGAATACGAGAAAACGAAACTTACAGACAAGTACATGAATTTCAATCAATTTAAGATTAAAAGAATGTCTAAGATTGAATAATGAGTATGTTCACATGCGATATATAATAGATAAATGTGAGAAAATGACTCTTATTAGAATTCTATCCGCATCTATTCGATAGTTTAGCTAATGAGAATCAACTAACTATTATACTGAGTATCAAATCTTTTAAAACCTAGAATATTCAAAGCACTATTAGTTTATCCTGATTGCTATTTTAGACAGATCGGAATAGTATTAATTTATAGTTCTTTTTTTCTTGAATAGTAGAAATAGTTTGATTGTTTTTGCAAGAATTGAGAATGAATTGTCTCAGACTAGAATTCTTTGCTCTTTTATTTTCTTCTATACGCATACATTGTTAATGTGTATCAATAGGAATAAAGATTTCAGCATACTAATATTTTTGAGATAATGACTTTCGAGTAATGGTTAGAATGAATAGGAAAACCGGATTTCAGTTGGTAAAAAGAAATTTCTTTTAAATAAAGAATCCTTCTGGTTTCTATTAAACTTGTTTGAAAGTTTGTTCTATGGAAAACCAAGATCTCTCACAACTAGTCTTCTAAATTCTATTGCAAACGTTTGTTGCGTAAGCTTATCTGAAAGTACAAACATTTTTTTAACGAAATGAGACATTTTTGAGCTTGTCACAACTTCTTTTCATCAAACTGGACTTGATTTGCAAAAGGTGCCGAAGCGATTTTTCTATTTAGTT
>CAJNOP010000361.1:20686-46363 GCA_905250075.1 Rotaria sp. Silwood1
TGGTTAAATCGAAAGACTGCAAGAATGCTCAACAAAAAAATAATAGATAGGTTCTTGTGGCCATTTTTCAAAAAAAAAATCGATTTTTGAGCGTGTCGTTTTCAGTTAACACATGATTCTAATCAAAACTAAATAGCAATTCGTACACAAATTGGCAAAGCCTGCAAGATTAGCATACTTAAATGCTGCCAGCAGAAAGTTCTCTAAAAAGTGAGCGGATCTGCGTGGATGTACCTCCTTTTTATTTTCATATATCCTTGCTTTCCTAAACCCTTTGATTCCTAAGCTCGTTAAGGATATAGAAGGTTGTCATAAACCTTTTAAGGGCCTATGATAAGTTGCCAAGAGGACAACCGTTTAATATTCTACTCTTTTTTTTTGACAGGGTGCAACAGCAAGTACTCAGTTGATTAGTGAAAGTCCGATTAACACATATAGTGAAAAAGAAACGAACCAGCGTCTTGCTGAATTAGATGGGATTATTTATTTGACTTCTAAGCCAGATATTATTGAACTACGAATGAGTGACAGTCCAGTAACATATGAACAACGAGTTGTTATTCAATATTTACAACCACCAGCTCTTCCACCACCAGGAGTAATGATGCAAATTGTTTAAAAATTCAATCTTATGTATCTTTGTATGATTTCAGCCGATCATTATCGAAGAAGTGCGTCCACCACAACCGCCACCACCTCCACCGATTGTCATACGTCAGCATCCACCACGTGCTTCTACGCCACCTCCACTTATCTTACGTGAACTGCCACCAAAGCCACCACTACATGGTTGCAGTGAAAAATGTTAGGAAAAAGAAATACATGTTAAATAAATGAAATTTCTCAATATATTTTGTTTTCTAGATATTCGTGAATTATCTCCTATACCTATTCCACCACGATCGGTTCGCATTGAAGTTTTGCCACGACTTCCAGAAAAACCACGTAAAAGAATTGTCTTCGTTTTTCTTTTTGGTTTTTTTATTTCCGATTGTTGTTTGTTTGTGCTACTTAGGTGATATTAGAATTGAACGATGGCTACCATATGGACCTCAACCTGAGCGCGAAGTATTTGTGAAGCGCGCTCCTCCTGCTATAGAATATCCTAAACCAACTCATACTATTGTTAATCATAAAGATGTTGATACCCGTATAAACCGAAAATTTGAAAATCGTGATGTTATTCGTGAAAATCCTTATGATTATAAAGCTCGCTATGGAACATCACTTTTAGATTCTACAATACTGGCTCAGGAAGCCCTTAAAGCTGGTGTTAATGAAGATATAGTATATTTTTTTCAAAAAAAAGGCCCTTTGGAAAAAACTATAAGAATTCTTTATTCTAGTCGCCTTCATCAGTAACACCTTTAATAAATACCAATACATACGGAAATACTGTTCATTATCCTCAGCCATATGAAAGAATCAATCAAGGCTGTTCATCATCAAGTGAAACTGACTATAAAGGAATTCAAGGACTTGTGGCTACACAAACTACTACTGTTGGTGAAACAAGTTGTTTGTCATCATCATCGAAACATATTGGTTATAGTTCTTCAGTTGACAGTGGTAGTAGAATGCAATCTGAAATTCATATCGATGATGCTAGTGCTAGCACTACCAATACTAAATGTGATGAGATATTAAAACAAACAGAAGATTAAGCATATATTTACAACAATATTTAACTGAATTTTTTTCTTTTACCATTTAAAGACATTTTGTTCTTGTATTCCTTACAACGAAGCATATGAACTACTTAGGGTTATCCAAAAGTTCTGGCGCCATTATCTTATTTTCTTATAGAAAGCTTAAAAAAATTTTCTTTTTTTATGAACAGATAGAACGTCTTTCGTTCTATTTTTCTATGCTATTTGATCATTATTCAACTAATATCATAATAATAAAATTTCGATAAGAACTGTTTTTGTTGAAAGCTAGCTGGTGGTATATTAGATCATAACCCAGAACGAGCATTACGGTGAACAGAAATGGCCAGGTTCTTCCTTAAAATAAAGCATATAACGTCATCGATTGCCTCAAAAGAAGATGGTTCTATTATCAAATATCTCATATTTTTTTGTGTTTGATGTTCAAACAAAAAAAAATGATATATAAAACATTTTATCTTTAGTCTATTAGTATATATATTTTTTCTGGGTAAAAATTACTTTGTTAACAACCTTCGACAAAGTAAAAAAATCGGATAGTATGATCTTTGATACACTTGCTCAAAATGTGTAGAAAAAATCAATTGAAAAAGTAGCTATGATAAATATGTGTAGGCGTAAAAACAATTTAAATCAAAGCCTAAATGTTGTTGAATTAATCGACTATCAATTTCACATTCAATCGTCTGCTAAACGCATTGATTGTTCTTCTTTATCGGTATAATTCATGTTATAACATACTATACTGACCAAGAAAAAAATTAGTCAAAACCTATAACAAGAAATACATATAATTAAAAAGCAAGAATATCTCAGATCAAATCAAATTGAATATCGATAGAGATGACGTCAGATAGTACAGATATTTAAAGTACTAACATATACTCGAAGAAAAATTGTTGAACAATCAATGAATCATTGAAACTGTGTTTTTGTTAAGTTTTCTTTTTGCTTTTTTTAGTCTTCGTTATTTTTAATTATGCTATAGAAACTGATTGTTTTTTAAATATCCATATTGTACACTTTTTTGTGAAGACTATCAAGTAAAAATTGAAAGCAAGAATTGATCTTGACTTATAAGCATTTTTTTTTCATTCCAGCAAATAAGAGAAAAATAAAATAATCCAGAAAAAAAACCATAGTTCTTATCGTTATCTTTCGTATCTTTGCCAACACGAGCTTGATAGCGTAATTATTGTTGAAGACGATAAGAGATTTTCTTGCTTTTTCTTTCATACTCAAATGAACTATAGCCTCTATCGAACAAGCTAAATCCAACGATGGTTGAAAAAGACGATGTCATCGTTCTGTCATATTGGATATAACATTTGATTGTGAAACTCAAGATCTTACTGAGCGATGGGAAACATTATCAATAGAAATGGATTCATTCTAACCTAACAAAGTGACAAGAAGTTGAAAATCTAAAACAAGAACACTGTCTGGAAACTAATCGAGTTCAAGTAAAAATGAACAATTTAAAACAATTAATTGATATGCATAAATCATTAATTATTATTAATTCGTCGTGAAAGCAAAAAACGAGAAGAAACTTCAGAAGAACACTTAATTTGCTCAAATGGGAGAAAATAGAAAAATGTCGACAAAAAAAAAGTTGGCAAACACATGTCGAAAAACAAAGTGGGTGTGACTGTGGCTGTGAATAGAAATGATTTTCACCCATCCATACCCACAATCACATCTAATATTCAAGTAATACACAGATCACATCACACAAAAAATCGAATATTTTCTGTGATTATGATGAACAATAAACTAGAACAGACAAGTTTATGCATTTACTGAAACTGATATGATTGCATTGTGCGCGCATACTTAGTCATTGCTCTAATTCATGTAAGAAGATGACCACCTATCAATGAAAAACGAGTCATCCTTTCCGGTTGCATATCGTCACGTGCTAAGTAGCATTCTAAGCGTGCTAATTGTTCAACTTTACTGTGATCCTTGTCGAAGGTAAGCAACATCTCGATGAAATTATTGCGTCTCACCATTCGGCGTGCTGAAACCCAAATGAACTCATCGCTTGATTTATCAGGCTCAAGTAAGACACCCAATGCTTGAAATAAGTAAACGATTGCTACGGGTGGATTTACTATATAGCCCAACTTGATTGAGTGCTTTCTCTTGATGCTCTTGACACGATTTTCTGCATCTGTTATCAATAATATAGACTTCTTTGACTGACAGGAATAAAGATAAAGATGTACAGACCTTGTATGACGGATAATACGTCGTCGTCTGAAACTGACGCCATGGTTTGGCGGTGATGACAATAGAAGAAAAAGATTTAAAAAACGGACTTTTTCTTGTCTTACACGTTCGGTGTGAGAGCAAAAGAATGATTTCATCGAACGACAATTCGATGAATCATCAAGAAACAACAGCCTGCGTCAGAGAAAGATGAAATGAGTTTTTTTTTATTTATTAATTCAAACAGTTACTGACGCACATACAGATTTTGTTCGGTGACTAACACTCAACGAAAAAAAGAGGACAAATGAAGGTCTTCTTTTCGTTCTTCATCATCCACTTTCACATTTCATTATGTAGTCCGCTGTTTTTGTTTCATTACATTGCTGTTATGCTTTAGAGAGTGTGAATGTGAGGTGAGGGTGTGTACGGATATGGATTTTCTTCTAAACAACGACCGACCCCCTTTTTTTTCGTGGCTTCTGATAAAACTAAACAGATAAAAAATTCGAAATGAACACATTCACAGAAGGACAGACTAGCTATGATCTATTAAGGTTAAAGGTAGGTGAGGATGACTGTGAGAGTTATTCTTCTTTTCAACTCCACCCTCACCCACATTGATATTTCGAATCGGATAGAAGAAAAGATCCGTCCTGATATTCTCGATGATCTTTTTAATACTGAATTATAAAATACAAAATGAGATGTAGTTTTTGTTTAACATGCCCTGTATGATGGATTTTTCTCTGCATAGAAGAAGGTTCGATAAACCGGAGTGAAACTAATCGTATGAAGAATTTTGTCGTCCAATTTGAGATATTCGATACATTCAGTGGATGTACAATGCCGTTCAACATTTGGATAGATAGATTTTAATTGAGGACAATTGGCATACTGAGTATCGTTGTACAACAATCGTTCGTATTTGTGAGAGTACGGAAATGCATAACAGCCGATTCGGTTCATCGATCGAGATTCGAAATGTGCGATTGGTTCTCGCGGTGCCAATAACCAGAGTGGTCCAAACGGTCGAAGTATTAGCGGAAAGACATCTTGATGACGAACAGGACAACTACTTGGTTTGCCGACCAGCCATACATGTGTAGAATTTTGGCGATGATAAAAAATGTCAATGAATGGAAAGCGCCAGGATGTCTTTCCAGCAAATGGACACCAGGTGAAGAACACTTTATCATAATCGCGTTCATTGTACATTTGCTTGAGCACAATCGAATGTGATGATGACAATTCAGATGTGATTATCGATTGAAGTCGATAACGATCCGTAATGGCAACGCTCAAATCAACATCATCATCCCATGGAATTATATCATGATAGGTATAACTGTCTGCAATGGACGAAACAAAATCATCAGGATCAATCGTGAAAAAAACAAATCACTCTTCTGAATAGATATGTCACAGCTCCAGCTTAACAGCTTGCCAGAGCTCAGTCGAAGGGGTGCTTACTAGTTCCATTTATATGAACTGAAGTGGATGCATGAATTCTTTTCAATTTGAGCTATCCTTACTATTGTACCGATGAAACATGACGTTGTTCCGACCACTTGAAAGAGAACCTTGGCTTATTCCTAATTGGCTCGAACAAACCCATGTTTAATGTGTACAATAGTGGAGAATAACCCTGCTAAAATCTGATTGATTGATAGAAAAGGCTTCTAGCCAGTCAGTTTTCAGCAGGGTTTCTCTTTACTCTAGTGTAGACAAAACAGGATATTATTCGGGCTAAACCTGTACTATCAGGAGCTCGCTTTTAAATAACCCAGGCCATATCATGTGTTATCCGTACTGAAATGGAGACGAATTCGAAGCTGCCTGTCCAATCGCTTAAAACTTAATTTTACATTAGATTAGATGACTCACTCGTAATAAGGCTAATTCATGAGTAGCCCTAGAAAAGTTATAGAATAACGTGTAGAAAAGACTTTGTAACCTGGCTACTGAAAGCTGAACTGGTGAGTAACTTCAGTTCAGGGAGCTAAACTAGAGTTGTCACAAATCTGATTCTGAAAAGACTTATTTAAACCTTAAATTACGAACCAAGTAATGTACCGGCCATCATCATATATGGAATCTTGTATTTGTTAAAGACGTGTTTGATAAGAATTGACAAAAGATGAATAAATAGAGAATGTTCACATGGTGTCAGAGCACGAGGCATCAATGGACTCGATTGCCAGTTATTGTACGAGTAGGGAATCGGTTCATCACGAGAAGTTAGATGCTGAGAGATGCGAAATGAACGTTCAAGAAATATTTTACGAGCGACAACCCAGCAAAATTGATCATACGGAGATAGATTCGACGGTGGAATAGAATTAACTTCATTCGATATGAAAGTATATCGTGAAATGATGACAGAAATTAGTAAAATGATGAGAAAAAGAAGACAGATATGTCTAACACTCGCGAATCGTTTCAAAAGTCGAACGAAGCGTAGCATTATTGTGACGTTTCAATGTGTACTGGTACTATTTAATAATCAAGACACAACTAGGACAGCTGTTACTTCATAGAGTACTGTTGAGAGTCAGACATTCACTTAGATGACTAATAATTTATTTGATATGAGAACCCTCCACACTGTGTCAATTATTAGTCGATATGATCATCTTGTTTAAGTGATGCAGCTGGGCACTTATAAAAATGAATATTTTCAATGGCTTCATCCAAAGTAGTCTTCTATGCAGCATTTATGAGAAATATTGAGTTTTATGTCAGCTGTCAAGTGTGCTATTCATTGTGCAAGATTTTCAAGGACGGAACAATTTCGAGAAAGCTAGTTTGTGTCGTTCAACAAAGCTAGAATTCAAAGCATCTAATCGATAATTTAAGCGAGTGAATGAGGATGGGTGAATAGAAGATCTTCACCTACCATCACTCTCACCCTCCATCGATATTGAACCTATTCATGCAGTCGAATAAGTGTACAGTTGATAACCAACCAATAATCTCATTATTGACGTCAAATCAGTCATAATTGCCTGTTACACAATCATGCTTCAGTTACTTCAACTACACAAATTCAATCAAAATCTTTGATAGTAATGGTAATGTTTCAGATTATTCAAGCACTTGTACGAATTGTCACCTGCTAACGATAACGAGTCCGTCAATAACATAGATCGCTCTAGAAATGCTTGGGTAACTTTGAATGCATCAGATTTTTCTAGACTTATGTATTGTTACCTATTGGCATGACACAAGTGACGAGTTTTATCACGTTCAAAGATAGAGTATTAAGGTAGTAAGAACAATTAATAAAACATATTTACTAGTTTATTTTCTTCAAAGCGTTGCACTTCATTTGATAATAGTTCGTTAATTCTTCTTCTTCTTCTTCTTCTAATTGAAATTAGCAGCGTGAAATGGACTGTTCTCTAGAAATTATTTAAATGAAGGATATTTACAGTGATAACTTATACTTGTAAAAACATATCACACGTCAAAATGACTATGTATAGCCTAACATTATTTTTTTTCTCGGAATAACAAACCATTATTTAATAGTCAAAAAAAAGTAAAAGACTGTATAATACGTGCGAATAATTTTCTCCTTTCTATGTGCTTATTATTTATCGATGTAACTGTCTTATGTATGTTTTATTCTCTAAGTTAAAATTTTACTTTTATCTCCTAGCGATGTAACATAATTACAGCAACATTATGCTATTTTATGTTTCTGATATTTTTTCAATCATAAAAAATTATAACACTTATCGTTAGTTTTTTTAAAAATATTTCTCTTATCTAGAAATTCGTCATCAGTTGACTGTGGACAAATATTTTGCTGAAATGTGGACGTGATGATTAGTCTTTCGATGCTAAGATACTCTTCTATTCAGCAGCACCAATGTACTCATGCCCATTTTATTTCTATCTAGCTAACCTCAGTGACGACACAAAAGTAGACTTGTGGACCTAGAATGCTTCATCATGGTTGTCATAAACATTGACAGAACAAACAAAAATTTGTCTAGCACGATTGTGCAAAATTAAACATTTGTCCATAATAGGCGAATATACAGGTTACGGCAGCTCTGATCAAGTTGAATTAATAACAATTTCTGAGTAGTTAATATTTTCAAGTAATACTAGTTTGCAATGGCATTTGTCATCAGAAGTCAAAGTGAAAAACTGAAAAGTGTTTATCAGATCAAATAAATGAGGTTCATTGTACACGACGACAAAGAACTCACGTCACTACACTCATAGACTTTCATTGAAACGTAAGCAACATTTTTTAGGCATAGATTAAGTTTCGAAGTTTTTCAGAAAAAAGTCCTCTGGAAAATTTACATACGTGTGAGAAACGCAATACTATTCGGGCAATTTTTAAAGTCAAACTACAGATCGAATAGGCTTGAGTTCGTTCACACAACGGTTGCGCGAGGCGTTTCGACAAATAGCATAACGTGGGAGGAGAAAGAGACAAATTATACAGACAACATGTTTTATTGATATATGCAGCATTATAGTTTATCCTCGTATGTATGCTACAAATATTTGTCCTAAGATAAGAAACATTCAACACGAATAGTTTGATATCTAAAATGTCCAATTTTGCCATATTCTCTTAATAAATTTCGAGTATAGGATTTGGTTTATTGGTCTCAAATGAGATTACATTTTCTTGATTTCTATCGTAAAAAAACGAAGGATGATTTTTCTTCTTTTGTTTTCATCGATGGACAGTCTCGATATTCACTCGATCTTCTAGAATTCGTATTATTCCAGATATGTCGAAATTTCAACTAAAACTGGAGAAAAGATTCGCTCTTTGTACCAAATCCATTTTAAGATCACTGAATTAGTCATCATTCCATGCCAATCATTCTTTGAAATTCATCATATCAAAGCAAATGAGTATATTATAAACAATAATAAGATACAATATTTTTATTTTAAAAATAGATACAACTAGAAGACAAATTTTTCAAAAATAATGATAATAACAAAACTAAACATTTTCAATGTTCATCGAGTCCATGTTTGTATCATAGACAATAAACTCAGGTTCCACATTTGATGGTAGACATAGAATTCCTTTGTCATACTTGACAACGTTATAATTCATTTGAATTGCTCCATCTCGACCAACATCAAATAAACGCATTATAATTATATAATGAAATTTTTTATGATCTATTTGTTTAAATGCATAAGGTGATAGATATAACTTATATGTAGAATTCGATTCACATCTTTTCTGAAGAAGTTTTAAAAAGTCTCCATCAAGCTCTCGTTTTAAAATAATTCGATAATGAAATTCAAAATAATATGATTTTTCATTCCAGAATAATTGTTTATCAATATTAGTTTGTGGTACACCTTCATTTGATGCTAATGATTTTATTTGTATACGTAGAATATTAAAATCTTTAAATTGTTCATGAACTTTTCTTTCAATTTGTTCTATAATCGATGGATATTCACCGTGATAATACGAAAATGCTATTAATTGTTGAAGATTTTTTTTCTTTTGATCAGCACATAACTGAATGAATGCAATTTTATACTTCGTATTTTGACATGTTTTTTTTAATTTTTCAATGACTTGTTCAGAATTACGTTTACAATTGAATGTAATATATACTTTGAATGTACCTTTTATAATGTTTGTTGGTACAAGTGCATCTAATTTTGATTTGAACTCAGCACTTTTTTTACGAACATATTCAACGACACTAAAATTGACAAAGAAAAAATGATTCGTTTTCAGAATGAAAATTCGATAATTATTGTATACCGATGCTTATTTGATTCGTCTGTTGGATCACCACGTATATCTTTCATCTCATTAAGTATATATGATACACGAGTAAAATCATATACTGATCGTGTTTGAATTAATTGTTCACCAATATCTAAGAAACGAATACCATGAAATAAATTTTTAAATATAAAATCTGACAATGGTTGATTTATTTCATTTTCAGTTGAACTACGTTTTGGATAAATTGGATTCTTAGGTGGATTAAGCAAGTTGAACGATGATAACATTTCATAAAAAGCCACTTGTTTTATTCGTTCTATATTATAATATTTTTCTAGATAAATTGTTCGAAAGTCGATTTCTTCTTTAATTTTAAATTCATCTGGTAAAAATAAGCATTGAACACAGAATAAGTAATTTTTTTCTAATGCTAGTTGAAAATTTTCCACTGAATATATACAAACATCATATTTATTGAATAATTTATGTAATTCGAATCCATGAAAATAATCAAAATCACTGTAAAACCATAGGGGATTTTGACATGAACGAGTAACAATTATCAGATCTCGATCAGATTTAGGTGTACAGGTACCCTGAGCGTATGAGCCATGATTGTAAATATTGGCAACACAATCTTCACTTAAATTGAGTTCGTGTAAAATGAACGAAATTTCAGAATGATCCATCTTAAAGAAGAAAAAAAAATATCGACATTTATAGATTTGTTACAGATCTATTTTTTAGAAGTTTTCTAAAGCAAGAACTATCTTGAAATAAAAATTCACGAGACATCTCTGAATCCTATGAGTTTTGAACTAGTGAAACTCAAGAAATTATTGAAGTTTAGGTATAACAGATCAATCCTAGCGTTTCAAATCAAACTGATAGCAGTGCACGTTGCTTAGACATGAATTTTAAACTATTGCGAAAATGTCTAACATCGAAAAATTCGAGACACTAGAATGAAATGAGGCGTGACAAATATACAATAAAGTCTTTTTTGTAGGTTCTTAACTACGGATGGTACTGTAGATTTAGATAGAACCGAAGCCAAAACCAAAATTCTTTCTGAAGTTCCAAAAGTCTCACGAGTGACGCTTCAGTGTTGAAGTTTTACAACTATCGGGCAACTACCGAGAATGTACTAATAGAATATTCATTATTTTTTTGACAGTGCCCTTCATTTACATTGACGTCAGTTCTTTTCTAGAGTATGATGTGCTTACAGAATAGCATTGACAATACAATACTCTTATTCGATTGCACTTCATCTAAATATTGTTTTTTTTTGTCTTTTTGTTTATCTTTCAAAAGTTGGAGAAGAACTCATCGGTGGCTAACAAAAAATCGCTGTTCGGTCTTTTTCGGTATAGAGAAATCAGAAGAAATTATTGGTAAAATTAACTTTTGTTTAATCTCTTGCAAAATTTCATGTGAATCACAAAGCACGGATAATGGCAAAGAGAAGCTTGAAACTTCAACTCAAAGCAAGCATACGTACTATTCGTATTTCGTAAACGAAAGATCCAAATAAAAAATAATTCTGTAATGATTTTCATTCGATAACAAAAATTTTTAGGATAGATCTTAAATGACTTATCTTCTGGTAATTTTGTATCTCCTCAAGAACTATTTCATACCTTTCCTGCGGTTGCCAATATATATCTTATATCTCTTTTCTGGAAATTAATTGAATTCTCTTGTGATGGTTTGAAGATGAGATCGTACGTCTCCCAAAATCGATCAACAGGAATAGACATTTTTGAATTAAACATATTGTAGAAGACCCAGAAGAATTGTTGACGACAATTCTGAACTTCAAATTGTTGACACAGATGAAAAATATGCAATGTCAAATCAAGACAACGATCGAATTCATCTTTTTCAATAAGTGCAGTTGCTCGCTCGAATAACGGCGTGAATAGTTTCTCATCTTTTCGAGATAGAAAAACACGTTCTTGTATAAGTAATGCCTCTATATACAGACGATCCTCATTGTGTTTGATTTGGTCGAGTTCATCGATTGACTGACATTCTTGTTTGAAATCGTAGACAGTAATCGGTTCAGCAACAACTTTAGTTATATTGAGCTGTGATCGTTTGATGAACGAATGTTGCAATATTTGTATCACCCATTCAGGTTTGTAATCTTCAGTATTCTTATGTGAGAGTATATGTGAAGCAACAGTGAGTTCAAGGTCGTCAAAAGTTGCATGATCATGATTTTGCTCAAGTAGAAAATTAACGACATCTAATTTATTATTCTCAGCCGCTAGAGCTATCGGTGTTTTCTTTGCATGATTTGCAACATCAGAAGAAGCGCCCGCCATATACAGGAGTCGTACAGATTCCAAATGACCTTCCATAGCTGCTACAGCTAATGCTGTGTTTTCATCAACACATGTCTTTGACTCGAGTTCGACATTTTTCTTAAGAAGATATTCAATAATTTGTGTATGATCATGACTGGCAGCTACAATAAGACTACTTGATTTATTTTCATCATTTGTCTTTGTCTGGTTAATATCAGCAGAACCATTTTCGACTAAGAACTCAACAATATCCAATCGTCCCTTAATGGTAGCATCAACCAATAATGGATGAAGCGGACCGTGATTAACGTCAGCTTTACCTAGATTAATCAGAGTATGTGCCACAGAAAAATGAGCTCGGTCAAGAGCACACCATAATGCAGTTACTTTGTCTACAAGATCTCCACTAATGCTGTGCACACGGCCTTCAAGCTCAACCAGTTTTGCTTTGTTAGCAGAACGTGAAATTATTTCGCGTACTACCATATCATGTCCATTTAGAGCGGCTATCATTAACAAACTGAGACATTCGTTGTTTGATGGATTCATGTGCATTTCCGTGAGTAAATTACATGCATACCGTCTCTCATGTAAATATTCATGGAGTTCGTTCGATTTACCATAACGAATAAGCTTGAAGAGTTGTAATCTAACAGTAGAAGGATCTTCTTTTACCACTGATGAGTAGCTCCTAGAGTGTGTAGTCATCTCAAGCGCAAAAATTTTTCGAATGGTGATTTCTACTTGATTTATAACTAACACAAAGAAAAGAGAGCTGATGAAATAGTGTAATTTCAAGTATGCGACACAAATGTAGAGGTTGATGAGTCATCCGTTGTCAACTAGAAGGAATAGAATAAAAACACGTCACCTTGTATCACTTTATGCGCAATAAACTTCGATCATTTCTCCAACATAGTATTTCTCGATGATACACGATATTGGGTAACTTCAATCGCAAGCGTATATATTTTTGTACGAGATGAGTTTGATTGCGTTTCTTCTCATTTTCGAACATGAAATCGAAATTCAAAACCTATGAAATTCAATCTCATTTGTTGTTTTCAATTTAAAATTATCCAAATAGAGGATAATCTTAGATTTCAAATTTTTCGTTTTTAAAATTTTAAAAATTTACGCGTAATAATTTTAATAAAAATTTTATGCATTCAGTTTTACTTTAAACTAACTGCAATAATAGAGTTCGCTAAATGTTAGGTTTCACTATTGCTCAATCTATTGAGCTGCAAAATACACACACACTGATTGAAGTATAAGAGCATTTATATTCAAAAATACAGAAAAAAATATTGAAAAAAGAAGGTTTTGAAACATACATCTTGGTAAGAAGATAAAATATTTCTGAAATTTCGATCTAACTTTGATTAAACTTCATCAACTAGTACCTATCTGTCCTAAATATTTAGTTCTCATTCACAGAATGTATTTCATATAAAATTGTCAACTTTAGATCAATAGAAAATTTAGAGCAATTTTATGTTACCGAAAACTTAGTTTTCTTCATGTTCAAAAATAAGAAGTAGCCGTTTGGTTGTGAGTGGATGTTGGTGTTGGCAATATTTGAATGCATGGTCACGCTCACAAATCTATATTGAACGCTTGTGTTAGGAATGTAAATATTGGAAGCGTCTGAAAAGATAAAGTGAGAATTTTCGCACAGTTTCTACGAAATTCGATAGTCTTTGGCTCTCTTCTAATGAATTTTTAAGAGAATTTTGAGTAATTGAGAGGTGACGTGGATTTAGATGAGGTCGAATGCTTAACAACAACCACACATACCAATTTATTATTTTTAAGTGAATATTGCAGTAGAATTTTAATAAAAAACAGGTTTTTTTTATAAATATCTCATAGATATATTCAGAATTGATAATAATATTTATCTAGTGACATGTTTACATTATCATCAAAAAGACAAATTTCTCGTTATTTTCATCTATATCTAGATATCCAACGCAAGTGTGGTGAGATTTCATAGTATATAATTGAATTCAAGTATCGGTAAGTTGACGAATTTGTGTTTTCGTTGTACCAATATACTTTGCCATACTTTTCGTACAGTTCAATGAGAAACAGACATCAATAACCGATCCAGCTTTATTTAATTTTAGTACTTCATCAATTTTAAATTCTTGTTGCTTAATTTCGTATTCACGTTGTTTTTACATGGCATCTTCTGTATTCAATAAAGACTACTACGCTTTAATACATGACAAGCTTTTCAAAATTTCATTAACTTCCTTACGTAATTCTTGGTTATATGGATCTTTGCGTAGCTCTAATATATTATATTTTTCATCCAGAGATATTCGTTAAAATTCAATATCAAAATTAGTAGGAAAACTTGGCAGCTCGCTATTGTAATTGATACTTGTCAGTGAAGGGCGCAATGAAGATTTCTTGAGATGAATAGAATCGACTGTGACTTTCAGTGGACTTTCGTCCAATTTCGTTGAATCTATTGATGATGAACTGATTCTTGCTTAACTCATTAATATACGATTAAAATGAATTATATTTTCAATTTTTTGAGAGAAAAATCTCTCACGATAATTGATAGACTAATGA
This sequence comes from Rotaria sp. Silwood1, assembly GCA_905250075.1. Classification (NCBI taxonomy): domain Eukaryota; kingdom Metazoa; phylum Rotifera; class Eurotatoria; order Philodinida; family Philodinidae; genus Rotaria; species Rotaria sp. Silwood1. The sequence goes on from CAJNOP010000361.1 coordinate 35,215, forward strand.
GGTTTAAATATTCGATAGGTTCTCAAAAATAACAATGGAAAAATGTTAATGTTATTGTTTTTCGGATTTTTCCAAATATTTTTAATTCAAAATAATAATAAAGCATTCTCATAAAGCATTTGTTTGGGTTCTATTATTTTTCATTCTCGTTTGTTTCAAACAGATGCAGAGTTTATCTTGAGAATATGTATGTTTGGATATTGTTATGTTTGTATGGAATATAGATATAATTCTTCTCTTCATCTACATCTACACTTGATAATGACAATCACCTTTGCATCTACATTCATCTGATTACCAAGCTCATTTTTCAAAAAGAAACTGAACAGAAATCTATGAATAATTTTTCTCTCTTCGGTTTTTATCCCTTTGTGAATATTTCATATGTTGGTTGTATTATTTGTTCTATTGCATAAACGATTATTCAATAACAGTTGGTTTTTGGTTGAGATCGAATCAAAAACTAGTCAAATATTAGGTTGAGTTTAAAAAAAAAACAAGTAAATTTGGTATATGTCAGTGTACTTATTTTATATATTTAATGTGAGAAAATACAAATTTATAAAATTATGATCACCGATAGAAGCAAATGCTTTTCTCAGTAAAGGATCGAAATTTTCAACGACAATTGATTTTTTTTTAAATTAGCTTTTGTCTTCATCACTTATGTAAGTTTTAGATTCTTAAAAAGATTGAACCATAGGTTCTTCTTCACTCAATGAATCATAATCAAATATTACTCTAGGATAATATCTAAGAAATAAAGAACAATGAACTTTCTTTTCATAACTATAAATTAGACTTACTCAACATTTTGTTGTAGACAATTTCTCAAAGAAATAATCGATTCAAAAGCTGAATGAGAATTTGATTGTTTACATCATCGAATTTCTATACTCTTATCATACATTTCAATTGCTTTGACACAATCTCCTGGTTTTGATGAAAAAGTCCACCTATAAATTCATAACTCTCTACAATAGTCGGATCATTTAATGGTTCATATTTAAGCTTTGTATTTAATGCATCATTATAATATTTCAAAGCTTGTTCATAATCACGCATTGATTGATATATTTTTCCAACAAATTCATATGAAACAATACGATATGGAAGATATGAAGGAAATCGTTCATCGATTACTTTCAATGTTTCGAAATGATAATTTATAGCAATATCTTTTATTTTCTGTCTGAAATAAACTTCTCCAATTGAATCACAACATCGAGATATATCTTCATACATATGTAATTCTTTGTAAATATTTAATACTTGTAAAAGATAATCTAAAACTCGATCATAATTTAGTTTAAGCCGACTAAAATATATTATTCCAAGATTATATAAAGTATCTGCTCTTTGATCTTTAACGTCATTAATTTTTTTTGTTGAATTTCTAATGCTTTTGTTTGATATTCTAAAGCATATGAAATGGAATGAATGTCTAGATAAACAAGGCTAATATATTTGTAACTACGAACTAAAAGATCAAATCGATCTGGGCTTAATTCAATTGTTAAACGATAATAAGCTAATGCAATATCATATTCGCCTTGTTTTTCAATTGACGTTACCTAAACCCCAGTAACACTTAACGATAAGATCGATAGATAAACTTTCGTTTATTGATCCTTCATCAAGTAATCGTTGACAATAGTGTTTAGCTTTATCAAATAGATTCATTCAAAGTAATACAGCTGCTAAAGAAAATGGTGAATGTTGATCGAACACTAAAATTTTATTTGATTGATAAACTTGATTCAATTCGTAGACATCATCATTACACAATTCTAATTCAATTATCCACATATGAATAGAATTGGAGAAAGTGACTTTTTTAATTTCAAATATCGATCCAGCCATGAATAAAACTTCTTTTTCATCTACAAATTGACTAACATGTGAAATATCAGCAAATTGTTTGAAATTGCTTATATTTTTATTGACTTTTATATGAAATAAAACATATTCTCCTTCTAATGCATTTCTACTCGAACTAGAAACTTGTGCTATTTTTGGTTGTTGACTGATGTTGATAAAAAACTATTCAATGATATTAATTGACCAATATTTTCTCTAATATTTTGTAATTCAAAAGATGAAATAATTTGACTACTGTAAAGAAACAAATCGATTCCGCGATATGTTTTATCATATTCTATTTTTAATTGTTCATATATATCTTTTAAAAAGAATCGAAGAGAAAATAAAACATCAATATCTTGAGTTTGTAATGTTTTATTTAATATTTCATAAAAGAAACATTAACAACTATACTATTGAAGAGCATTTTCAGATCGATATGTATTTTCAAATAATTGATTTTTTTCGTCAATTATCATCGAAATATTTTTATATGCATCAATCAAATTCTTTTTTTTGCTTTTTCTCGATCATCATTATCCAGTAATATAGCAAGAATACGTTGAAACCATAATAATTCACTATTTCATTGTGAATGTATCGACTGTTGGAAAATATTACTATCCAATGGATTTATTCTAGTATTGTGATCGATTTCAATTATTTGAATCATTTCATTAAAACTATTCTCATTATTTTCATAAGTATACATTTGTGCCTTATTTGAACTATATGGAATATCAGTAACAATATAGACTTGATCATCATCTACATTCTGTTCAAGATATTGATTGCAACCATCAATATTATCAATGACTTGTACATAATCAATAATAATTCGAAATTGATCTAATTGAATTTCATTAGGTTGAGTTGTTAATCAAATAAAAAGAATCGACTGTAAGTTTCGTATGCGTCGAATAACAACTTTATTTTCATAACTTATTACATTTGTAGAGAACATATTTCATAGATTGTATCGTTGTTCTATTGTTTATAGAATGATATTGTCAGGAATTTGTTTGTTCTGCTTCTTAATCAAACAATGTGTTGATGATGGCATTCATACATATGACACAAAAAGACATCTTAGCAACGTCTCGATCTACCATCGACCAATTTGACACATATGTTGATTACCTTGTACTTATTACTATCTATCTTATAACAATATTTAAAAATATTTTCATTGAATTGTTGTGTTGGTTCTCTAAATCATACTTGTCTGTTTTTTCATTATTGATTTTGTTTCGTATGACTAATTCATAGTAATGGTTTCATTTCTTCCACAAAATCCTGACAAGTTGAATTACTCATACAAATATTGGATGAATTTCTATTTATTAAGAACTTATGGAATTAGCTGAGTCAGACGAGATAAGAATTGAATTAGAATTAAATCTAATATTAAGTTCTTCTTATTGAAATACGATTTATATTTCAAACATAGTAGCCAGCATATGCAAATTTCGAAAGGTGATTGTTGCTCAATTATTTTAAGAGTTCAGAAAACTAGATACTTAATAAGACAAGTTAGAATAGATCATTTGTTATGCAACAGATTTAAGACTGTGGTGTAGGTGTGTGCACGGTTTGGATGTGAATCTTCTCTCAATCCACACACATAGCCTTAAAACTCTTTTTCAAAAAATGCAGACTACAATCATATTTTACAATCTTTGAAGTGATAATAGATCATGAAAATTATAGATTAGTTGTTGTTCAAAAAGAAGCTTTTATTTAACAATGGTAAACCATAGTCATATTGTAGCTGTTGAGAAAAATTTTTCATCGATTGATGCTAATGATCTGTGGGTAAAACAAAATGAATCTAGGCCACTTGCCCGCAGAACATTTGCCCGCCGAACATATGCCCGCAGGACACTTGCACGTAGGACACTTGCCCGCGGAGGACACATGCCCGCAGAGGACACATGCCCGTGAGACATTTGCTCGCCGGACAATTGCTTGCCACTGTTAAAAACGTACACTTGCCCGCAAAATAATTTTCCACGAACGATTATTCACCGTTATTCTTCGAAACAAACAGTTCCTAATTTCATTTCTTTCAACGTTTCTTTTATTTCAACATCTCAATACTACATGTACAAATGAGCTAGCAGTTGTAAGACAAAAAAGTTAGGCCGACTTCAGCGAAATGTTATTAGCTAGTGCTAATACTTTATCCAAATTTGTTGTCGACTGTTCATTCAAAATATTCAAAATTCTTTTTTGTTGACGTTCGGTGACCAAACGTTTCGGTCGTCTGACCCCGGCTTCAGCTTGAATTAGTTCAGCTTCGACCATTGATTGTTCTTTTTTCAACGATTTCAAAAATTTCCAAATGTTCGGATGTGCACAATCAACTAGCGATGCAAATCTATTGTTCCATCCTTCGACTACATTGTTTGTTCGATGACCATCTTGTAAAGTACTTTGATGAATATTCCAAAGTTTCACATCAAATTGAGGCCTTTTCTGCGGTCGACCTTCTCGATTGCGTTCACCGATGTAGGTTTCTTCGAAATATTGCAAGACAGGCTTCCCTTGGATCGGAAATTGCTGTTTCAATTCTTCAAATGTATCGATAACGTCGTCCGTATTCAACAAAGCCAGAGCAGGAAGAGCTCGAATTTGTTGAGCTAGTAGTGGATCAGCAGAATAATCTGCTTTCAGTCCGAAACGTTCGACGGCTCGATAGACAGACTGACACAGGTGAAAAAAACATCCACTAATATTGGCATGTGGAAATTTCGTTCGAATGGTGCGAATAGCCGCTTGTTCAAAGTCCAATTTCACATTAACTGGATCGAAATTCGGTTTCATATCAATAATCCATTTGAACATTTCATTATATAATTTCTTTGATTTACCTAAAAAAAAAGCCACCATTGGTAAAATTCTAAAAGCCGTATTTACCTGGTAACATAGCATAAATCATTGGAAAAACATGACCCAAATATTCGCAGTGGATCGTGTACAATTGAAAGAATAAATTCGGTACGACCGAGAACGTTCCATCGAGGAATATGCTTGATGATTGTTCCAATATTTTCAATTGCTTTCTCGTTGAAAAAATCAACATTCGTTTGTCTGTCAATCCTGAGTCATACTGAAGGAATGTTCTATTCGCCACTGTTTTTGTCATGTCATGTGGAATAATAATTGTATCACGTGACGCTGGCAATGCATACGGATTTTGAGCCTTTTGACGAATACGTCGAGTTGTCTTCTTCAGATTTTGCAGATCTGGCAATGATGCAACTGCTTGATTTGATAAGTGACTAACTCCATCGGCAATAATATCATGTGTCGCTTTGCTCGACGTTTTTGCATCTTGACTCATTTGTGTTCTTGCAGTTATCAATTCGGCGATTTCGGCTCTTGGTTCATGATTGTGGATGCCAATGGTTTGAACGACACGATCGTTGATAGTATGCAATCGGCCTTTGCAATGTCCATGTCGTTTTCGTTCACAGCACCAAATCATTTTATCACCTGACGATCTTTCTACGATATACGCGTAGCCATTTTCAACAAATACAGGCTTTCCTTTTGTGGTGGTCATACTGAGTCAATGGTCGATTAAGATGATGATCCACAGGATAACAAGCACACGCTATTTATAGCAGAGATAAGGTGACATATTTTTGAAAGAAAAGAGAAAAAACCGGCAGCCGTCGACAGCTATTGTCTTATTGTCTATTCACTATGCACTGCGAGCAAGCGTCCGCCGCGGGTAACTGTCCGACGGGCAAGTGTCCGTCGCCGGCAAGTGTTCGCTACGGGCAAAAGTCCTACGCGCAACTGTCCTGCGGGCATCTGCCCGGCGGGCAACTGTTCAGCGGGGAAGTGTGCGAATACCAAACAAAATAAGCGATAGGTCCCGATAATTCATTTTTTCATAATGAAAAACGTTAACATTTGCCACAGTAGATCTCAATGATTTCGATTCGTTCACCGCTCTGATTTTCTAACGATAGATAACTGATAAATTAATTGTATGGATGTGGTTGTGTACATGAACTAGGTGGATCATAATATTTTGATTGGCATTTCAAACATTTGATTTGAATTTCTATCATGTCATGTGTTGATGCATTTGTTTCGTCTAGATTTTCAGCTTCTGTTAGTACGCTTCGACTGTAATCTTCCATCAGGTCCATGGTGATATTGTTCTATAGTTCGCCATGAAAAAAATTGATATCTAAAGCATATTGAGCCAAAAAAAAAGTTGCATTGGGTAACATTGTATTTAACATTAAAGGTTCTTACATAATTCATGATTTTGTTTTGCTTTCTGTATTGTGTTTATTGTCGATCGAACTGTTATATACTTGTGCAACAAACATTGACAATTAGTACTAGAAATAACATATAGAAAAAACTATTTCAATGATCTTGGAAAAATTCGTACTTATTTGAACTGTTGAACTACATAGAAAAACTTTCAAAACCATAGAAGACTCCACGATATTCATTCAAGTAGTACCTCTTATCATAAAAGTAAACAGCCGATACGAGCTCTGTTGTTATTCACAGTACAGATGCTGAAACTTTTATCAGTAATACTAACATGTTACAGACATGAAACCAGAAAATTTCCGAAAGAGGACTGAACGCTGAAAAAAACGAATTTCCCACTTTAGTAGTCTCTTTCCGATATTCCTCTAGGACGATTTTTCACATGAGGAGAAGACTAAAAGACCTTTAGTCGCGCTCCTTCCAGACATCCTTGAACTGTCTGGACCGAAGAAACTATACTAGATGTCTTGATCACATGGGATTCAAAACTGAGGTATTCTAGCAAACAAAAACAATGTACGAAACTGAATCAAAATTCTTGATTTTCAGCACAATCCATCGAGTGAAACTGAAGATGTGACGTGTTTTGCAACTAAGAAAGTGCTATTGCCGTTATGCTTAGATTATTGATAGAAGTGGGCTGTTAAATGTTCTTCAAAGGTTTTGAACCGTTGATTCTTTCGATTTGTGATGTTTTATTCATTTATTCGTGTCCGAGTAATGGAAACATCTACTTACTATCGGTGACAGGCAACCATTTTCTTCGCACATTTTAATTATGGTTTTTGTCGTTGTTCATATAAATACTGAAATTTTAACTTTTCATGTTTAAATACTTTCCTATAAAGTGATGATTCATCTAAAACACAACCGATCTTAAAACCTATTCTATGTAGTTCAATATGTTTATTCTTATTCGTTGTAACATACCTAACATTTCATTTTTAATGACATTTTTTCATAATCCATCATTTGCATCGATAAATGTTTTACAAAAATTTGTTCACCAGTGAAAGTGAACATAAATCAATAAATGTCAAATGTGGAAAAATATTGTAAATAAGAATTTCAAGTAGTAATCGAGATAACGAAAGTGATGATGATAAATATTCACATTGAGCGACACATTGTTGTTCTTGTTGATAGTCATCAATGCTATGACTGTGAGTGTTACTCATGTTCAGATTGATATTAAGGAAGATCTAGAAAATGTATAGAACATATAAGAGAAAAAATTTTCTTTTTGTTCATGCAACTACACAGTAAGTTCTTCATACGACTGCCATGTCGAAGACTACTTGAGTAATTAAATGTATTAGTCTTTTTTTGGCATAGATATCAAGTAGAATAGCAGCCATTTAACTTTATTCGAAGAGTTTCTGAAAAATATCAGCGAAAATTCTCTCTAACTCTTTAAGGTTGTACTGAATAGCAGATAGGTAAGCCTTTATGTTCATTCTATGACTAGTTTACCTAGCAGTTGTGAACACACGCAAGTCAGCATTTAAAAGAAAAGAAAAGATCGTATCATATAAAGAGATATTAAAATATATGTTCAAAGTGTAAGGTCGCGACAGACGATTGGTCAAGAAAAAAATTGATAATAACGACTGTTCGCTCGGTAGAACATTAAGAAATGCGCGGTAGACAGACCGACAAGCATAAACAATATCTTGGACATTTCACATTTGCGGTGGAATAAATGAATCTTTCTGTTTTAAAGCATAGAAAACAGATGATTATTTGAAAGGCATTGCTTTGAAAAGAATTCCTCATCGGAACTAAATCGTTGTTTTCTAATCAAACTATTTAATTCACTACTTCGATATCTCGCCTAAATCAAAAATTTGGTTTTGAAAAGATAAAAGAAAGAAAAGATGAGATACTGATTCCATCTTTTATTGCAATCACTACTAAGACAAAAACAAGTGATAGAAGATTACTCATTGATTGATTGAAAGGAACTTATTGGAGGGAGAAACTAAATCAAGAAATAAAAAACATATTTTACTAATAAATTCATTTTTTGTCATTGAAATATGTGAAAACATAAAAGAAATAAAAAAAAAGCATTGGCAATTCGACGAAATTGTTTGGAAAGATTTTTTGAAAGGAATGTTAACAGATTGCATCTCGTTGTTGATATTTGATTTATCTTTAACAAAAAAATCTTTCATCGTTAACTTCGATTTCGAATTCGAATCGAACTTACTGGAAATCATTGAATTATTCGATTTAATTCTTTAAAATGACTTGAATACTTCTTTAATTTGATTATCCAATGAGAAGAGTTATTGAAATAACCTTCAATTTTACTTTTTCTCTAAAACAACCATTAATTCGTCATTGATTCAATAGAAAGATCAATAAACTAATAATCGATTGAAAATAAGATACACCCAATGAATAATGCAGCAAAATCTTTTTCTCATTCATTTATAGATGGTTTGATAGAGCTTGAGAAGCTGGTCCTGAATATATGGTTTTTATTTCTATGAGACTATTTCTGGCAGAAAAAAACCTGAAAAACTCGACTGACTGAAAATAGAGTAATGGCAAATATGAATACACTTTTTTTTATAGAAATTGTTAAATTTCAATTAGGTTATTTTCTCGAACTTTATGAAAACATTCTGTTCTGATTTAGTGTTAAAAACTGAATAGAATAATGTTATTTGATTAGATTTCGAGTTAAACATGTAAAATAAATCGTGCCCAATACGAATAGCTTCCAAATATTCCACAGCACACATTTGTGAATTTTCTTGTAAATCTATCTAGGCTTTCGTAACAAGAAATAGAGGAAACTGTTTCATGTCATTATAAATGTTTGTATGGTCAGCTGCAAAACGAGGCATTTTCTTTTTTTCTATTTTGTTCTATTGCTGAGAAAACCGATTTTTTTCCCTTTTTAAGTAGGAAAATCAAATAAAAAGGTAAAAAATGTATTCGTATTTAGATGGTTTCATTATCGTGAATCAGTTGCAAAAAAAAGTAAATATTATATTCGGATTCAGCGTCAAAAACTGCATCGAATCATATATATATTTCAGTACATGTTATTTCCAATGAAAAATACACTTGTGTAGGAGTGTGAGTATGGGATGCTGATTAGGGTGTGTATAATTGATGTTCGTAAAAGGATGAGCCATATCCACAAGCACACCATTCATACCCACACCCTCTACTATCTATGGGTGTATTTTCTCGAAAAGAAATCTTATGTGAGAATAAAATGTGTACTTTTTTGTTGTATTATATTCCATTTTTTTCTTTGATGTGGCAATTGACACAAATTATTGTGTCTCACTTTTGCACTATTCGATAAAAAAATAAAGATTGTTCAAGGCGCATCATCTAGGTAATACAACATCAGCAGCTAAGCATTTTATAACGTGTACAATTCATGGAAATTTCCATCGATGGAACATCAACAATGTTTTTTTCTCTATTTTATAAGAAACACGTCAGATCGAGATTAGAAAACGCTGAATATTTGAAATTTAAGAAAGTAGAAAATTTTTTTTATGCTGCTTAATGAATTTCATGCGTTGATTATCATACAAAATCTTTATAACGCACCTGTTTCAATTTTAACAAAAGTCATAATAATAATAAACTTTACTGGCTAATGACTGACTCGCATTCTTGAAGAGTTATATTTTCATATTAATTTCTTGAAACAAAAATAGAAAAGAGAAAGAGCCTCTCTTATTTTCTTCATTCTCTAGAGTAGTGTGTTTGAAAACAACACACAAGAAGTAAGTAAAAGAAGATTTTAAGCGAATAGGCTAAGTTAGAGAACTATAAGAATTTTGAGTTTATTTTATTTTGATTGTGTAAGATATCTGACAATACTTCTAGTGCATATAGACATGTCAAATTTATCTTGTGGTATCAGTAGATTTTATGTTTTGTTGGTAAGCGAAAGGATATTATATGTACAAGACTTGAAAACTAATTTGGAGTTTTGATATTTTTTTTTGTTCCCGAAAGGTCGTTATACTCGTTTGCAGGCCATTTCCATACTTGGAAATGGGAGCACTTGGAGGACTGATATCCAAAAACGTCAGTTTGTCCAATTTTAGCGAAAAAAAGAACTATTGATAAGCAGCCAGAGAATTGTTTCTTGCACTTGTTGTGTACATTAGTTTAATTTAGAAAAAGTAATTACAAACTACTCTGCTCAATGTATGTTTTAATTACCTTATAAAAATAGTTTTATGCCAGCTGGTTACTTGGTGACAAGGAGAACTGCTTGATTGAGATGAATAATATACTTTCTCAGGACAAAAGTCATTAATTTTTTAATTTTTGATAAAAGAGAGAAACGATTAGTCACAAAAATTCATGAAAACATTATATTACGGTCTTTTAACTCTGTCAATTTTTGTTTTTATTTCAATTTTTTCTCACAACTGCTGTTTTATTTTAATTTGTTAGTGATTGCTATGTACGTCTCTTAATAGTAGAATATTGCACATTTACTATTTCAAATAAGATTCTAATTATAACGCATGACAGATCAATGACGCTTGCAGCTTCTGTAGAAAAAATATTACGTGTATTGAACTGCATACCATAAGACTTTTTCAGTGGAATTCTTACAATAAATAGTATGCAACAAAATTAACAATTCGAACCGGACAACAAAAGAAAACTGATAAAAAGAATAAAAAAATCTACAAACATCTGCGGAACACGTCTATCTTTGGCTAGATAGCGTAGAAACATGCGACAAAAGATACTTACGACTCATGTTTCTTTATAGATTGAATTTTGAAATCGGAGAGTAGACCCTGGACAGTTCCATATCAGTTCCGTTTTTGAGAACTGTTCAAACAGTTCTTTGATAGGAACTGGTCCGTCCAAGCAGTTCTTTGATAGGAACTGATCTGTTCAACCAGTTCTTTGATAGGAATTGATCTGTGCCTACCAGTTCTTTGATAGGAACTGATCTGTGCCTACCAGTTCTTTGAAA
>CAJNOP010000361.1:54177-90738 GCA_905250075.1 Rotaria sp. Silwood1
AATTTCACGATTTACAAATGAAACGCCCTGATATTGAATAAATCTGATGGACTAGTACCCATATCTCTGGTCAAATATAGTCACAGCAGTGAAATTAGAAACACTTTTTTGAAAATCGTCGCGGCAGCGGCGCGGTGGCGGCACGTTTATTTTATAATTCATCGCGGCAGCGGCGCGGCAGCGTTTCTTTTATAAGTCATCGCGGTGCGGCAGCGTCGCGGCAACATTTTTTTATAAACCGCCGCGGCGCGGCAGCGGTGCGGCAGCTTTTTTTTTCTAAGGCCGCGGCGCGGCAGCGGCAGATTTTCAGCCGCGATGGACATCTCTGCTGTACTGTCAAGCTTTTTCGAATAGTTCGAGAACGTCAGTAGTTAAAGATGTACACTTTTCATCATTCGAAAGATCCTGGTATGAGATATAAATCTATGTACTTACATATTGATCAATCATTTCACATCAGGTATAATAAATTGCTCGTACTCTACATATTTAACTCCTAAAATAAATTACTCACATATTAGATATAAAATAGAGACGAAGTCTTTGCATCAGTTCAATTTAGCAAACTTTAATACCAGCATGGTTTTTGAAAAGGAAATCGTCGGTTTTGATGTTTTCAAAGGCCCATTTGCCTTGTTTTGCTCTACTCAGAGATGAAAATCACAAGTATCTAACTACTTACATTGTGAAATTATTCAAAAAAAAAAAAAGCAACAAGGTACATTATACTTTTAAATGAATATTAGATCTATCGTGTCTTCTACATCACACTTTCTATTGCAGTCATTAGTTGTTTGTTTCAATTAATCTAGATGATCAAATTTTTAAATATAAGAAAGATAGAAACTTTATTGTTGCTTGTAAAATATTCTAAAGTTAACGATATTCATCAAAAGAATTATATATATTTCAAGGTTAAAAACTAAATTCACTTTCAATTTTCAATCAAATAAACTGTTTCACATGTTATTCTAATGTTTTTTTTATGAGTTTGCTTGTAAATCAAAAGTATTTGAATGAAAAAAATTTTGCATATTAGTATTTATACCAATACAATAATACTGATAAAGAGTAATTAAGAACAAACAAAATTTCATTTTAATAGATTTCATTCAACTTTTAACAATGCAAAGATTATCGATGCAAACGTTTGTGCGAAATTTATCAAAATCCTTAAGAAAACCAAAGTCGAATTTAATTGATTATTAAGGAACGAATCGAACGGAAATGTCTTAATGAATTTTGTAATCATCATAAAAAATACTGTTTCCTAGAAGAGTGACTTTTTTTAAAATTTTTGCTATGCAAATGATTTTTTTAGTTCATTTGAAACTCATGTTATGGAAGTATTAACATTTTCTGTTAAAAATACTTTTGAAATGATGAAAAGTCGAACTGATACAACACTGCACCATTATTTATATGTTTTTATTTATGTTATAAAAATATTTCTTATAGTTCAAATTCAAATGAAACTTCGATTTATATTCCTTTCGTAGAATATATTCAAATATTGATAGAAAAGTCGATATAAACTAATTAACTATGCTTTAAATATTTTTCACGTTGTATATATACATCGGATGAAGTAATGACATATTCATGGTAGAGTGATTCATAATTATTCAATTTAAAGTTTTTGTTTTTGAGTTATTACTAAACAATGAAATTTTAGAAACAAATAGAAAATTCGATAACCGAGAAGAATATTTAAGACATATTCAACAAACTAAGATAGAAATTGATTTCGATATTTTGATGAATGAAAAACTAATTAATTTTGTTTAAAAATATAATTTATCATCCACTATCATCAAGAATATTCTTGCATTTAAAGACTCATTCTCAGACGAATAAATTGTGCATAGAAAGTGATTGAAAGAAGACTTTTTAAATAAAATATCAAAGTTGAAATATGAGTTGTACTACGAAAAATAAAATTGATGTTAAATTTTCTTTCGAATTTTTTTAATATTTGGTTCCTGACACGAGACACATGCATCAGCTACTCAGAGCTAGTCGCTTTATTTATTATAGCAACTGTTAAAGTCTATTGATAGAAACTTTTTAAAAAGGGCTGTACATTAGATGATGAAAAGTTAAGAGAATGAATCTAATCATTCACAAACGTATTCTTTGTTAGATATTGTTTGTTTTTTTTATTATTTCTTTTTGATAGATATCTGTCAAATTTATGAGTCAAATTGTGATTGAAATTTATTCTATTATAGCGATGAATATTGAAATACTTTTGGTTGATAGATAATACATGCACTATAGTCTGCAACTAGAGCAATTTATCAAAGTTTCTTTATTTCTTTGAAGTAATCAGTGCAAAAAATGTGACTTTCTTACGAATAGAGATCTGCGTGACCAATTTGTCGTGACCAAAAAAAAAAGATTATTCGATAATAGTTTCCGTGATGGATGTGGAAAAATAACTCTACTTGATATTTTGTGTTCAGAATTTTATGCTCTTTAAAATGACATAAAAAAGGCGAGGATATAATGATCCACAGCGGGAGAAAACTGCAGCACATTCGTCGTGACCAGAACACGTCGTGACTGGCCGTGACCAAAACTGGTCACGACGAATGTGCTACAGTTTTCTCCGCCGTGGATCATTATATCCTCGACTTTTTTATGTCATTTTAAAGAGCATAAAATTCTGAACACAAAACATCAAGTAGAGTTATTTTTTCACGTCCGCCATGGAAACTATTATCGAATGATCTTTGTTTTTTTTGGTCACGACAAATTGGTCACGCAGATCTCTACTACTGATTGATATTGATTTTTTTTATGGATGTTAATTATTGTTAATTGCAATTGATTGCTATTATTTGTTTTTTGCCATGAATAATTGCTCGGTATGCTCATTGATTGCCGTTAGTAGATGCTAATTATTGCTGATTACGAGTAATTTAAATTGATTATTATTAGTTATGGATGATTGCGATCAATAGCCATTGATTGATTGAAGTGTTGGTTCGAATTTTTCATCCGTTTTTTCAAGTATTTTTTTTACGTAAACAACACATAGTTTTCATTTTTTACCTTTTTAGCAGGCATGCGCTCTAAATTCTAATAAAAACGAGACTTATCCATTTCAAAATAAAAGCCCAGTTGCCGATTTCTGAATAACTTTTAATGAATAAAAAGTGTAGACCTACATTGTAACCTTTCGTAAAAACAATGTTCGAGATATATGCAAATGTGAAACTTTTTTGATTTGAATAGAGTTTTTCAAAGGAACTGTACAATTAATATTTGATCCGTACGAATTTTCATCAATATTCAGTTATTTCATTTGAAACTGTTTCAAACTAGACCTCAATTCATAATTTTTGTGAATCTTCAAGTTTTTCTTATAGTTTTGGCCTCCCTTTTTTCAAAATATGAAAATATTATAGAAAAAATGAACTTGTGTCAGCTGCAAGTTTATACTCTCCTACCACAACGTTTTCAGAAGATTTATCTATTTATTTCCCTTTTTTTTTCCAAGATGTGGATATGAGTATGGATATGAATGAAATGCACACCCATATCCACGCCCACTCTCCCTACTATTATAATGCTATGACAGTATTTATGTATGATCTGTTGCCATGAACTCTTCCTTCAACATTGAATTTGATGGAATGAAATTAATTTACTGCGAAAACAGTGTTCGAACCAAAAGTTTCCTTCTGCTCAAAAATACCGTCAATGAAGTATTAATTCAATCATATTTGTCTTTCAACAAATGAACAATTTTTTCTTTTGATACTCTATATTTCGCTTGCAGTAATAATTTAGGCGAGACAGTTTTCGTCTAGCATATAAAAAATCTATCGCTATCTTTCTGGTAATAGATGTGTTACATGAGAAACTTAGCAAAGGCTATTTTGAGAATGGCTGAGCATATCAAGTTGTCCTTTAGTTTATAAGGGTTTCTCGACGTGCTCTCTCTTTTTGTCTCTAGAAAGTTTTCTTCAAAACAGTTGAGTAAGGATATGAGTGTACGTTTTGTCTTCTTTGATGCGTACCCACACTCACACCTTCGCCTTGAGGAAACACTCACATTCCATCAGTCACCACCATGAATATGATTTTCACATTTGTCGACATGATGTATCTTTAGTGCGACGCTATTACGACCAATTCACATTTAACTAGTTGATTTTGTGACCAAAGTAATATTAGATGGTTCACAAATTGTATCAATACAATCAATTCCCAATTTATCATCTTAGACATCTTTATTGAGTGCATATTATCGGATAGTGGTTGTACGCAACCTCGAATAGGAACACTAGTGAACATTTTGTCATTACTACGAAAAAATCAAATGTAAAGTTAGTGACATTGTAACGACTTCAAGAATGTCAATACTCCTCACCTTCACTTCTTCACTAATGAACGGATCACCTCTCCTTGTCACTATATGAGTGATCCTTCCCTTGTCATTGCTTGCATTGTCATCCGACCTTCTCTTTCTCTCCTCACTGCATTGTTCCTCTCTCAATCTGTCGTCCTTCTCTTTCTCTCTTCACTGCATCGTTCCTCTCAATTTGTCATCCTTCTCTTTCTGTCCTTAACTCATTGTCCTTCTCTTCTGTAGTGTTCTCTTTGTATTCATCTCTGCGTATAAAAAGGAAACTGTGTGTGACTAGAGGTGTGTGCTGAGACCTAATAAAGTAGATATAATAAAGTATACACCTGATCTACACACTAACGAGAAATCGTTGCAGACATGAATCTTTAGACCTTAGAAAGAAAGCACACTGCATTATCTAATGAAAAAAGGAGAAAATAACCATTAATTACTTAATTGCGCCATGTTAACATCATTGAATTTCGCTTGACAGATATATATATATTTATATTCTTTGCTTTCATGTTTCATGCATTAACATTCTTCATTTCATTTCTCTCGCATACAATGCTATTTCGCATTTTTGAAGTTGCAATTGCTCTTCTCAAAGCTCCACTCGATAAAACATGTTTTTACACTATAGTTGTATATTAACCTGATTTCGTAAATGAATACAGTTAGTCACCAATTTGACGACAGACATGGAATGAAGATATCGCATTATAACGGTGACCAAGTGTAACAGGTTCGCAACCAAAGTTTTTACCATCTCATTTACTGAATTTCAAATGATTTGACCTTGCATGAACACAAACAAGTTAATTATAGTTTAATTGGAAGTGTTCCGAGAGCCTCAGACTTCGTAAATGCATGTGAAAATAATGGAGATTTTGAGTAGATTCAGGTAAATGTGACAATATTCTCAATCGCTCAGTTCGATATAGTATAGCCGAATACGCTTTTGATTGACACTAAAAAAATCAACAACAAAAGTGTGGTTGTGACTCAAGAAAATGAATTCACCAACACCTACACTCACACCCTTGTTAGACTAGCCTACGTACAGAATTTTAGAATTTTCGGATTCGATGTTGCCGAGATATAAACTTTTCAAAATCATTATAATTTATAAAGTATTGATGGCGAATCGCCTAAATTGGTTCACAAATAGCTTAAGAAAAACATTGAAGCCTGTAGAAAAACCTCTAAGAGCCATCCTAAAAGAATGGGCATGGCCGTTTGGCGAAGGGAAGATCAAAGCACACAGTCAATATTACATCAGTTGCAATAAATCGAGAACTAAATCACATATGTCACTCTTATGTTCTTCATTGAAAGAAAAAAAATGAAACAAGTGACTTCAGTGTAGAAAATAATACGACATTCATGTTTATCTTTATCTTTATCTGCCGCTTGTTTTGTTAAATACGCCAACGAAACATAGTATGACTTCTATTGCTCGTTCTCGCATTCACACAAATCAGCAGCTCTATTACATTTCACTCTCACACCATGTGCATGAAACTTTTATTCAGAACAATACATATGCGTCAAGGACAACATGCGTCGATTACATACGAAAAAAAAAATCCTTGAAGGAGAAAAATACTCAGCACGAAAAAAAATTGCTGTTAGGTGAAGTAATCGACTCTTCTCAACGTGAAACTCGCGACAAGGTTTAAATGTTTTTTTTTTTTGAGTAACTGTAGATCAACTTTCTTCAACGGCAAGTCTGCAATGAAGACTTCGACATTGAGCATTGGTCGTGACATTCTTTTCAACTTTGCGTTGTTCTTCATTCTTATTGAAATGGAAGAGAAGACAAATTAATGAAAAAATAAGGTTTGAAAAGTATATATATCCAAGTGTAGTTTGATAGCATGATGACAATCTGATAAATCTTCTTGTCGTCAAAAAAAAAAAACTTTACTAGTAGTTTGAGTAATTTTCAATTCATCATGATATATTCACACTCAGAGACAAATAGCGACATTGCTGAACACGGAAATCTTATTACCGTCATCTTTGAAGACATTTGATTCCTATAAATCCCTCCGAAAAATAGTCTTTCAACATAACAATCCCAAAATTTTTACCTGAGTGATATTACTAGAAGTAAAATTAGGAAAAATACTCAGCACATAAAAAAAACTCCAAGTCTTCTAAGCAAATGTCAACCAAATACGTATGGAGTGAGATAGACAGAAAAATCCATATGACAATAGTATGGAACCTACGTAACAAAGCTGATGCCGAATGATGTTATCAATCTACATTTTCCAAGGCTGCATATTATATGATGAAAGCATATAGAATAAAAACCTGACGGCATCAGTATTAAAGCCTATGTTTTGCAGTAGAGACAGATAACACTTAAGTACAGATTAAATCTAATTACGTGAAATAAAACGAAATAGCTGTGTCCATAGACTTAACACTAAAAGTTTTTTGGAATGATATTCGACAAGTTGGCGTTCAGATTTGATATCGAGTTAAATTGTTGTGATCAGATTATTGATCCGTTCCTCGGTTGAACTTCAGAACTTGCTATCTAGTGGGTTTTCATTTTTGGGCAAAATGCCCAGTGTAACCGTTAAGAGGCGTTTGAAATGTAAGAAAATCTATTGGATGGCAAATCGTAATTGTGAGGGTATGGATGCGAGTGTGGGTATGTTGTTTTGGGTTTAGCGAGCACTCACATCTATATCTACATCCTCAAACAGGCGATAAGTGGAGATTTTCATCCTACAATATGAAATTGTTCGATTTAAAACAAAAGAGCAACAATCTGGTATAGTAAAAAAAATAAATCAAAATTTTCACTTTCAGTATGGCGATCGTGTCTTGTTTTTTTTTGCCTGATAAGTCGACAATCATCAAACTGTCTAGAAGTTCTTTGTTCGAGCTCAAATATTTGATGATCATCAGAACTCAATGAACAGACACGCGTGGCATCTTTTCGAGTGAGTATACTGATTGAAATCAACTTTTTCAATGTATCAGCCATTAGGATATAATCGTTGATACTGAAAATTGAACGATACTATTTATTTCACCTGTCCTTCAATATAATACTTATAGCATGTCATAGGTTTTATCATTTAAGAATACTGAGACAACAAAGAGTTAGGGCAGTACGGGACTGTTAATCCCGTCGTAAAATATGAATAGCGCGAGCTTCAATCACAAAAATACTGGCCATGCTTGATTGAATTATTGCTTTCGTTCACTGATATGTATTTCTCGTACAAGACAGTTCTGTCGTGATGCATATCTTCTAGTATATTTGTCTTTTGAAATGTTCAACAATGAAGCAAAAACATGTCTAAAGTGACCACACTAGAAAACGAAATTTGGCTGTTGGATCACATCAGTTGTACCACGTATTTGATAAGATAAAACATGGGTATGAATGTGGGTAGAATGTAGGTTGTATATTGTAACGAAACGTTATCGATATACGGTCTGTAAGCCTATATCAATAACATCCTTCATGGTCTTTCAACACTTTTTTTCAGATTGTGTTTCTCAAAAGAATCAAAGTTAGTTTTCAAAAATTGCAAGATAGTTCTAAGTTCAAAGATTTCTTAATTTGCGAGCCAACATTCTGTCTACCAGATTCTTGCCTGATTTACAAGATTTTATATATCAGTCAAAAATTTTTCATTGAACATATAGAAAAAGAATCTGGAAAGAAAAGAGGCACGAAGATTAACGTGTACATGAATCTAATATTTTATCAGTTTCTTATTACTATTGTCTTCATGTTTCTTCTTACCAGTACACTTGTCTTTCCTTTCATCTATTCCTTCGATATTCTGACAAACATGAGCTAAAACTCACCGTAATAATATTGGTGACGAATTATGAAAAGCTTTACGTTCATGGTGTTCCTTCTGGAATAAATATCTCAATTTTTGCTTGTAATTTTTTTTCTCTTTCTTTCCGTATCATCATATAGGCACTTCTGAGTGCTACATCCACTAATATCATTTAAAAAACCAATAAAGACAAGAAATTTTGCTCCATATCTTTTCAAATAGCAATGTTGATCATACTCATTGTATACAGTTTCCAACTCATCGTAGCAAATCGAAGTGTTCTGCAGAGATACTTTTTTTCGCACCTCGTACTCGATCGAACCAAGTTCGATGTTAATAGGAACCTGGTAGATACTTTTACAGTCATACTACAGTTCTTAAATTTTTATTTTATTCGAACATGTAGTGTTTAGTTTCTTCCGTAAACGGCAACAAAGAATGACATCATCTCAAATGTTGAAATAAAACAAGAAATTCAGTGCTCAATTGATGCTTTTCTGCTTCTAAACTTCGATCAATTCAGCCAAGTATATGTTTACTTGTTGCTGGTGCTGCTGAAATTGAAGATATGAAACAGTTCAAATTGTTGTCAAGGTACTCATGTCTCATTTGAATGTACATTATAAACGTAGTCTGAACTCGAGTGGAATCTATCATCAGTTTCAAGACTTCTCTGATAAGTGAGAAAAATTTTATATAGAAGGAAAATGCAGATTAGGACAGTGACGATCCTAGTCTTCTACTGACAAACTGTACCAATGAGTATTTTACTGATGCAAGATATACCGCCAAAAAAATCTAAAACGTATTTAGCCTAGGATTGCACGTTATTCAATATAGAACAGTGTGTGTTTTAAAAAGTTTGTTTCATATTTCGATCAATCGAAATGAAAATGAAAGTGGTTTTTTTAAGCATAGGAGTCGTAGTTATAGATTTGGCTTTTATATTCCACTTAGTGTATTCCTGCTCATTGAGTCAAATTGTAGATAAAATTCAGACTGAAAATAAACTAGAATCAGCATAAAAATGGCATGGAATATGCTCTTTATTCAAAAAAGTTGATTAACCCTGTAATGTTTTTCTCTTCAAGTTTTTTTTTTACATCAGAAGACGTAGTTTGTCAGAAGTTTCCTTTTGATGTAATACAATATGTGGAAGATCTTCAATTTAGAATCTTACAAATCGAAATACATTTAAAAAGTTGAAAAGTAAAGCAATTTTTTCATTAAAAAGCACATTATTGACTCTCTTTTTCTATACAGAAAAAAAACATGTAGATAGTTGAAAAATGTAGAGTCTCAAAAAAGAAAAGATGCTTTTTCTTTTGGCAAAAGTAATTGCTATGTTAATGCATGAAATAAACAAATAATTTTGTACTATTTTAAAATGTACGAAAAAAACGAGTCTTTTTCTCGTAGCTCTCTAGATCCGGGTATCAGTGTGTACTTTACAATTCAGCAGGAGATTGTCAGATCGAGGTGATATTCCGGATTTATTAATATCTCTACGAGACTTTTCCTATAAGATACTGAAATCAAAAATCAAAAATTTTCTCCAGTCAAATATCCATGTCCTATTGGATATTCTTGCAGAGCTTCTTTTAACTAAACTTCACAATTCATTTTTGATTGATGGATATCTCTTTAAGCTTTGTTTATATAGGAAATGGAGACCGTTGATTATTGACACAATAAATACGAAAAGAAATTTTCTTATTTTATTGGAAAGAACAAGTATAAAATACACTAAGGTTTTTTGTTTGTTTCTTGCACGGCAAATATCGTCTTGTTTCAAACAAACAAATTATTAAAGTATAATTGAACATTAATAACAAATGGTTGTCATATATGAATAAAATCAATCTAACCTACCAAAAAAAATATAATCCAACATTATCATTCTACAAATTTCTGGTTGAATTGTTAATTATGCTAAAACTGTTTCTAATGTTATTATTTCATCATGTTTCTCAATGACTTAGATGTATTAATTTTGATATTTTTATTTAAATAAAAATAAAAGTATTCTACGATTAAGAGTAAATTCAGCTTCAGTAATAGCATTCACCAGTAGTTTCTCAATAGCTTTAAATAAAAAGTTGTAATATCTCTTGCTCCTAATCATTAAGTTACTAATGCAACACTAGGTAAAACCGTACGAAATATTTCTGGTGATAAATAATTCTCCAAATGTTTTTCACTTGATTTTGAAGCTAAAAACAATAAATAGAATTTGTAAGGTTAATATGATCATACTTTTGCATTAAATTTGTTTATTGATGCTCAAAAATTTACATTGTTTATCATATTATTATGTAATATAAACAACGATTTGTTTTATTTTTTAACTGTCAAACTACATAAATAATATCATTTTTTTGTTACAGTACATTCAGCTTTATTTTTTGAGAGGATTAATTTCGTTTTGCGATGAGTTGCAAGAGAATTTTGCAAAAATCTTCAAGGTAACATTTTTTTTATCAGATAAGCGCATGCAAACATAAATTTGATGAGAGAGACACTGAAATAAAATACACGCGTTTCTCTCACTTTTATTTGTCCCATTTCAGTTGATAATGTTCTATAAGGTGTCATGGTTCGTCATTGTTTCAGAATAATTCACTATACTAAGTACTCTAGTACTGAATCATTTTAATATTATCATATCGTCAAACTCATAAATTATGGCAAGTTCGTAAAAGTTTATTTTAATGACTTAATCATTTATAGTCATGTTAAAATGTTAATATTTCGTTTTTTCTCTTCATATATATATTGTTCATTTCCTTTTTATTTTTGTTAACTTCGTCATTTTTCTCTTTTATTCGTAGTAGAAATTGGTTCTTTCTTCCTAATCGTTTCATTTCTAGTTAGACAATGCTAAACTTACTTTTTATCAGCTTTTTACATCTGTTTTTCTTATCGTCCATAAATCCTGTATTTCTACAAATATTTCCTAGAGATCCGCAGATTCTATGTATATATCTGTTCGGATGTGGATTTGTTTATTGTGCATTGTTGAGATGTTGCGGAAACATTGCTAATCTAAGCAGGATAGATGAAAGACATTTTATTCTTTGTGATATACTAATTTTATCTGTAATATCATTTTTATTTTAGTCAATTATTTGCAATATAATAATCATCACTGGTTTGGACATAAAACACAAGATCAACAAAGTATTTGTTGCTCCACTAAACTGAATACTTCGAAAGAACAATGATTGGCTTGTCAAAATATTCATTGATTATTTTTATTTTTATGCTAACAACCATATATTGTTTAATTAAGGAAGATTTACAATTTAAAATATTATTGGCTGAAAAGTATAATTTTCGAGCGCAAAATCGAAAAAAACCCATCTGTTTTAGAAACAGCATGGGTCCATTCGTATCCAAGTATTTTTGGAGCAGTTTAATACGACTAAAAAATTTTATAATTACTCCCACTAAATATTGGGATGTTGTATCAGAAGATCAATATGTCAATACGGATTTATTACATTTGACCGCAACAAAAAACCGTGATAGGTTACATTTTACCTGTAAAAGTAATTATCCAAAGGCGACTGAAGAGTCACATATAAACCTCGATGCGCCATTCGATGATATTGTAGAATGGTTTTATAATTGTTGTCCGAACACATTAATTAACAAACAAAATTTACATTTTATCATCTTGATTTGGGAACATTATCAAAACAATCTGGAACATATAGAACTTTAGCACAATGCGAAGAGTTATTTAAAATTTTAATCAAACTATTAATTTTCTTATGCTAGTAGCATTTGTTGAATTATATCTTTTTCTTTTTGAACCCAATTAGTTATTAGAAAATGTTTTAGATACATGATAACTCGCTACCTACTTTCAGTAACGATGTTGGTGTTGGCGAACCACTTACAATTTAGGATGCGAGTGTTGCTTTGAATTTCACAACCATACCCTACTATCAATACAATTTTCTTCTTGACAACTATCACTTTGAAATCTGTTCAAACATTCACTGAAGATCATATGTATTTTATTATGGTTTGAAGAGTTTTTCTTATGAAAACATTCCTTTATTTAGAGAAGCTTACTTCTCAGAAACAAAAGTAACAATAACATGAATCTTGCTTATGTTTTCTTTGATACCACTTCTTGTCATCTAATTATAACTATCATTTGGAGCATTTGCTCGATTGAATGTATTCCTAAAAAAATGTTTAAAAAAATTTCCATCATTCAAAATTATATAATCATGTTCAGAATATCAATGTCGGTTTTGTTAGTCATATCTATGCTATGCAATTAACACCAATTGATGAAGATGGTTTTATACTATATATGCCATCAAGAGTAAAACTAGTTTAGAATTCTTGTTTCAGAAATTAAAAATTTTTATTTCAGTATGCTTTATGTATATGAGATTTGTTGATGGAAAAAGGTAAAGTCGTGGAATTTTTAATGCTAGGAAAGATTATTTCCTTTAATTAATTCCAAATCTTTTGGTAATTTAAATCCTTTGCTTAACAAATCCGTCGAATTGAACGCATGTATCTTCTTTGGGAACATTATTTTGATAAGAGAATAATACCATTTCATTGGAATCGATAACATCATGTTTCATTTTATATAAAAAAGAATCGAGTTTTATTTTAATAAATAATTATAAATGTTTGAATTAAGTTTTATATAATACGAGAACTTCTCCAGAAGTCGTTCAGATTTGACTGCGACCAATTTTTGTGGCACAAAAAGTTGTGGTATGGTCGATAGGACAAGTCGTTGGCGTGAAGGAATCATTCAATAAACGGCTGATTGCTAAGTTTTCTCATATTAAAAATCAAAAATAAGGGAAAAATAATTAGTTATTTGAAAATTTTTATCAACTTTACATCAAAAATCCATTTATTCCAAAGAGTCTACTTTTCAAAGTTTTGTGCCTTGATTTTAGATATTTTTTTTATAACTTAAGTCTTTAAATAGAACTTGGTTGCTAAAACAGGACGATTCCTACATATATAGGATGAAGTCTACCATAGTAATTGAAAAAAAACAGCTCTACTTTCGATTTTTCCAATTATTTTGGATTTTTAAGGTCTTGAGTTCGCAGACTTTGTTAACTTAAATTCTTTTTTTTTATTAAAAGTTGACAAAAAGATTTAAGAAATCAAGTATTTACCCTTGATTTTTTAATCAAAAAAGCTAGTTTAATGAAAAAGAAATCTGACTTCAGCTGTTTCTCTTTTGCTCAAAAGCCTATTGGTTCGTTTGTTATATATGATAAAAAATTTTGACATCTAATTTTCATGAGCACGTTAATGTATGTTTTCTTATTATAACGATGTGCAACGCAAAGGAAGAAAAAGATGTATAGGTGAAGAGCACGTTAAAGAAAAAAACAGGCATGTGTAGTAGTGATGAGTGCATCCCTAGGAAGTCAACTACGTAGTAAAAAATGTCACGCTCCTTTGATGCATGTAAATAACGTTAATTGGAAAAAAATCAAGCAATTTCATCACCAATAAATAAGTAGCGAAACTAGTTGCGAACACACATAAAACATAATTCACACACTTTAATATCATTTCATACGTGAGTATATTTTTTTTTCAACTTATTTAAGAGATATTTCATGAAATAATCAAGCAATTTTTAATAGCACCATACACTTTAGAAAATTGATTTCTCCTTCGCTTTTATTATTGCACGATAGATTTTAAATAAATTATGTTTTGTTGAAAATCGAGTTAACAGAGGCTAAAAATGTTTTTAAATTATCATTAGCCGTCAAACGGTTTTATAATTTCCAAAAAATGCTAACTTTTACGAAAGTAGAATTTCAATCTGGTTTTTTGAAAAACAATTATTTTCGAATGAATCTAAAAATCAGCAACAAGTTTTAAAGATATTTGAATATTAATTTCACTTTTATAGAAACTCAATAGAGATTCTACAAAGAGGAGAATCAACATTGCTATTTGGAAAATCACTTGAGCAATGACGACTATAGAATTATTGTTTCGTCACATATATCAGTCAGTCGACGGTGTATAGGCTTTATTTTTCTCTAGCAGTTGCATTGAGTATATGAGTTACATGAAGTGTAACAACAGTGAAAAAAAGTCCTTCTGAATATCGTTGAATTGTACACAATCTTTATGAGCTTTCGCAGCTAAAAAGATTTCGTGAAAATCATTAAAGATTTTATGTAGTCTGAAAGGTTTCTTACTATATCTTCTAGAGGCATCTCAGCCAAGAAGTGTTGCACCAAACGAATCTTTTCTCATATCTCATCTATAACAAGAGCGCATGTTCATCAACCACGAAGTGAGCAGATCTCACTCCATTCTTCTATTTCTTTATTGACTTCCATGATACGATCCAACTTGGATACTAAACGACTGTCGTCAGCCTTCATGTTTTTCGATGACAACTTTATCGTTGGGTATAGACCTAAAATTTTAAGGATAGATACAAGGAATTAACGATACATATAAACGGTCAGATACGAATATAAGCGTTTACATATAGATATAAGATGTTGAGAAGAGATATAAGAGGTTAAAAATAAAAATAAGGGATTATGGATAGATATGAGAGGTTAGAAATACGTGTATAATTGCACTCAAACATATATGGCAACCATTTAAAAGAATTTGTAATACTTTCATTGCTAGTCGAAATCAATTGAATTCTTGTCTGTTCATCCCGGATAGACCGGCTAGTCCGGTTTAGTAGAAAGCTTCACGACATCAGTAAAGAAAAAAGTCTACTGAGTATATCTATGCTAATTAGATTCCGGAATATCTGGATAAATTATCTGTAGATCAAAACAGAGACGGAGTAGTCTAACCAATATGAAACATAAAATACTATATATTATTGCAAAGCTTCATGCGTGAGACCAGAACTATCGAGCGTGTTAAAGTCCTTTATCAATAGAATACATCAGGAATTGAGTAATCAAGTTGTTATTGGGCTCAAAAGTTACGTTTCAATATGCTCATTAGTGACTCGGTGTTAAGATCTTCAGCTATGACTATCATAGTACATTAGTGTAATGATTGCAGATTGTTGACACTCTAAATCCGAATTCGAGGATCAGACAGTGAAGTCACAAAATCAGACCGAGACAGGCACATTGTTAGGAATTTTCTAAGGAAGAGTGCGCCATGGGCAAGTGCTTTGCCCTTTTCATATACAAGAAGTTCTTCTTCAGACGCTCCTGAGGAAGAATGGATGCCATAGAACCTTTGTTTTAATGACGACGTCTCTCGTCTCAGACTAAAGTAATGGAACGCCTCTATACCTTTACGTCTGAATTAAGCGTAACTCAAACAAATTTTTCTTTTAGCAAAGAATGGTCTTGCATTGAGTCTCACCCCATTTGAAAACATTCTGCTGCCTATGATCATACGTGACTGAAGTTTTATCATAAGCAATAGCAAGAAATTTCTTTTATAATTATTGATAGCATTAATATTTCTCTTATAAATAATTGACTGGTTAGCAGAGTAATTTTAAGTGCAAGCAATCATCAACACAATCATCGTAGAGCTCTGGAATGATTATCATGACGAAAATTGAGTGGCGATGTTGAATCCATCGAGTTAATGTGAATTCTATGAACATAGTAAAACAGCACGGTACAATAGAAGATCAGGATCCTGGAAGAACGATTGTGAGCAATTGAATCGATCTTGAATAGAAAATTTTGGCTATTATTGAGCATAACATATAATACGCGTTTTTCGAAACGTTGACTTTTCCCTTTTTCAACAGTTTTCCAGTCTTCGTATCTACTATATCACCACATGTGGCATCTAGCGGCGTAACCAATACACGGAAGGAGACCAAGAGATTAAGCTCCCTCTTTTTTTCTGGTTACGCAGCTAGTGACATTTCCTTCGTCTACTAGTTTTTGTAAAAAATAACGATAGTGTTGCGTGAGTATCTTATAACACAAATCTAATTCGACGATTATGACCTTCAGCGAAAGTGTTTGCGCTCATCATTAATTTCCCAGACCGATTGCACATGTTCGAAAAATCAATATGAAATATAGATTTTGTTTTTGTCTGGCTTGGGTACGAACATTCTAAGAAAAACGATATTTGACAGTTTCAGCTTCGGAAAAGCCAGAACTGACATAACAACATGTTTCTATAAATTGAGGAATCTATTCATAATTGGTATGGAAGATCATCGAGGAGCTATCGAATCACTGGATAAGATGACTAGAATCTGAAAATCGTTGCGCAGCTATATTATGAATAGTGTGTGGAAATATTGTATCATGTTGCTATTGATTTTAAAATCTTAATATCTGGCACGACAAAGTTATCAGAGACAACATTTTGCTAATTCATTTTTAATTATCTTGTCTCATGTACTGTAAATGCATTTCGGAATACATTTTGCTTATAAATATCAACTACTTTTACAATGCAAAAGCCAGAGAAGAATTCATTATCGCCTGAACTAGATCACAATGTTCTAAATGCCAAAATCTCTATTTCAACATGGCAACGAGCTGAGTTTGCTTGATCGAGCCGTCTCATCGCATGTATAGTCAAAGAACAACTGGTCAACGTGGAAAAGCGAGGAGATTTAGTGATTGTTCTCAGAGCTCTATCAAACAAGAACGAAGGTGACGACAAAAAGTCATTATTGATTACACTAGTGCATCGTTTGAGCACCATGAATCTTGATCCAGAGGATATTGCTCTGCTAGGCATTCATGATCTTGAGGGAGTACTTGTTCTCGATCCTCGAGACATTTGCGAGCGACTCTTACGAAATGTCGACACGTATTCCGGTCGTTTCGAAATTATCGTCAATGAACTCATCAATTGTGTCAAGCACCAAGGTAATAAAGTTGTTGTCAACTGGTCAGATTAGAAGAGCTAATGTCATTCTATACATCATAGATTGGCTGTTTCGACATTTGCCTGCGTTACCAAATCTCAGATCGACTTTCATCGAATGGGAACAGTATGTGATTGAGGGTCATCCTACACATCCTGTGAGTCTGTTCCTTTAATTCTCAGCATATTACAAGTCATATGCTTTGGTTTTGCTTAGATGCATCGAAGCCGACAACCACTAGCCGACTCGTCCATCCTTCCCATTGACGGTTCGATCTTTTCGCATCCGAAAATCAAGTTTGTTTCCGTCCCACGCTGTCACATTGTCATTCATGGTCAATACGAAGCAATCATGGCCAATTACCTGCCTGCCGCTCTTAGTCCCGATCATGTCGTCTTACCGGTACATGAGTTGCAGTTACCCAACGTTCTAGCACGTTTTTCTGACGTAATGCATGTCTGCGCGCTCGAGCGCGACTCTCTCGCACACACTTCACTACGGTGTGTGTCACCCTTGTCTGCATCCGATTTACCCGGTTTTCACCTGAAGCTTCCCATAACTGTCTTCATCACGTCTGACTGACGCATTCTGAGTCCTATTGCAGTATACAACGTACCTCGGCTCACACCTCTTCTCAAAGCCATAGCTCCAGCGTGCCTTGTTGTAATTGGTGAACCAGCTAGTATTGGGCCATCACATCCGAATAGGTATATTAGTCAGCATCTAGCATGCGTTGTTCGCGAGGATCCTGAATTATTGATACCAGGTCAAACATTTATCATTGTCACGGCACTGGTTGAGAAAGATATCAAGGGTATCCCTGTGTTAATCAACATGTTGAAATTGGATTCCAAAGAGAAACGGATGAGATTTTTGCAGAAGTAAGTACCTTTTCTTTGTCAATAAATGAGTGTCACTATGTTGCCATATCTCAGGAATCAAAAATGTTTTTATGATCAGCTTTGCATCAAATCTATGGAAAGCGAATTATCACAGCGAAAAGAAGAGAAATGTTTAAAAATGAAGTCATGATAATGAAATGGAAGTTGTACTTCATATTTCAAACAATTAATAGATGACATTTGAGCAAGAAGGAAAAAGGAGATGCGAGAGCTGTTAAGATCGATATGAAACTTCCAACTGATTGAATTTCTTGAGCATCGCTAAGCTCTATGAGAATCCCCGAGAATTTGTTTTTTCCACTCGGTTTTAAGCTAATCCGACCATGAAAGTTTCCGATTAACCTGGATAGATAATCAGTTCAATAGATCCTTGTGCTCTCTTGTTTAACTTATTCAATAGATATGTACAACTTGCTTTTGCGTCTTTCCTTCCTCCAATGCTCGAGCATGGCTTAGGCTTCGAAGCCCATGGTCAGAACACCTTAATCAGATTCGATCCTGATACTGGCGAGCTTCTGGGTTTTGCCATTCGTGACTTGAACGGTATCAAAGTGCACGTGACCACATTTCAGGACAGCACCAAATTGAAACTCGACATAGGTGTCGGAAGCTACATTATTGCTGAAGAACTCAAGGCAGTTTATGAACATGTATTTCATTGTCTTATCCAGAGTCAACTGCAATGGCTTGTGCGCGCACTCGACTTACACTATTGTGGCACTGGATAGGCGATCGTTCGCCAGGAAGCTCGCCACTGGATAACCGAAGGATCATCTGCAGATTGCATCTGGTTCGCTAGCACTGTTAGGTTCACTAATTTTGTTAGGACGAAAATGTGCGCTGAGCGTTGTGAAGTAAGTCCTCTTTTTTTCCAACATTGATCAACTCGTTCATATTTAATTCTTTCTCTTATTCTATAGTACGTGCGCAGTCAGATACCAAATATCGTTCTGTTTACGGGAATTTTCAACCAAGAGGACAATATCTCGCCCGAGAATATGCCTAAATAACCAAGCCAGAGTTTTTCTTCCAAACATATGTCGATTATCTGTATTCAGAACAAAGAGACAACCAATAAAAATTTGCTCAAATAAATGTGCTATGACATCGGAGAATTTAGCAGCAGTTTCGCTTTTACCAGGCGCATATTTGATCCATTAGCTGTGCAAATGTGAGTATGTCAAGTATACCATGATACAGATTTCTTGTCGAGATGGACTTGTCTCAATTTGAATGCGTCTAGTTGTTCTCTTTGATTGAAGACTCCTCGATATGAATAATATTTACTGTAGCTGTTAAGTTGTATTTGTTACTTATATGTTTCTCGTGTGGTTGGAGCATCTGTGTTGGAAGGCGTTTGTTGAGGAATCGTCTTAAGCGGATAAAGTCGATATGCTATAGCTATCTATAATAGAGTAAAGCATATGAAAGATTATGTTTTAGAAATATGGTTGTTGCTGTTTGACATTTAATTAGAAATTATTTTCAGATTAGCACATATCACAGAAAAAAGAAAAGTATCAATAGAACAATGATGTTCATTTTATTTATTGGATTATTTCTGAACGAATTGTGTCAGAGTTGGTATCCCTTTTATTGGATTTTTTCAGCTGTCATGAGTATAAGCTTCGTCGTATTAACTCTGTTGTCAAGTTTGGATTATTTCGCATGCCGATTATGATTTTTTCTGCCATCAGCTGTGTTCATACGAATGAATGCTGCCACAGTTAATGTCTACTTGATTTATAAGAAGAAAAACGTTTTTCATGTGTGTAATGAATGATGATTGGATTTAATAAGTTGACCTGTTTTTACTTTTTCAATAGTTTTGATTTTAATAAAGGATCAATTGTAGCATTATGGCTATTATGATCCATTTGACTTGCTATTCTCGAAGCTCGTGCCATGTTCGCTTGCAATTGATTGAGCTGATAGTTGTCGATACAATAAAATGTATTCGTTTCTATCATGTATAATTGTTATAGTACATGTTAATGTCACTGAAATTTGTTTGAAAACTTTCTTGAAATTAGGAATAGAACGAAAAATCTTACATGCATAAATTGATATTACTTAGGACAGTCCAAAAGTGGTGGCAATAGCGCTTCAATTCCTTATAACAAGTTTACAGAAACTTTCTCTTTATACAATCTGATAGAGAAAATAATGCTCTATTTTTCTATACTATTTGATCATGCTTCCACTAATATTGGGATAATAGAATTTCAGTAAGATCTATTGCGTTGTTTTATGTGTTGATTATAATAATACTCATTTTATAAAATACGAACGAGCACTTTTCAAATAACTTTTGATAAAAACAAGATAGAGAACCGTGGTTTGCACCATTTGAAAGAGAAGATGAAAACGTATCGAATCGTGTATTTCAGGTTTCTTGATCTGTTTTTTGTAAGGTTTTCAATCGACCTTTATAAGTACAAACCTATCTATTGAGTTGTTTACAGTGAACCCTCAATTATCAGATATAAATTCAAGCCACTAATCGGAGATCTCCAAAGTCCGGAACGTTGAGATAAATAGTATGCATTCTAGTCCAGCCTCTAATACGGTTTTCTAGCAAAGCCTGTGAAAAAGCTCACTTTTGTGCTTTTTCCTTTTTTCATAAAAAATTTGAATAAAAATACTTCAGAGATCAATATTAGAAAAATCTAAAGTTTCAGATTCGGGGCATCTTTATCTTCTCTTTCAAATGGTAAAAATTGCACTTCTCTGTGTTGTTTCTATCAACAGTTATTTGAAAAATATTCACTAGCAATCATGTAACTGGGATACATCCGAACAAAACAGGTCTTATCGAAATTTTATTATCACGATATTAGTTGAAGTATAATCAAATAGCATAGAAAAATAGAACATTATTTTCTCGATCAGACTATATAGAGAGAAAGTTTCTTTAAACTTTTGATAAGGAATTGAAGCGCTACTGCCACTGCTTTTGGATTGCCCTAAGTATCAGTGTCTAAATACATCTAAAAGAAATAAGAATCAATGCACTTAGTTTTACCTCTCGGTATTTTGTTATTGAAAAGTCAAATACAAATCTTTCATGCAGGCATGTACAATTTTTTTAAAAATTTTATTATGATCTGATAAGAGTTAGTATTAAGAGAAATTTCGTCTTAATCATCTAAACGGAATTGGTTTCATATTGCTTTCAATGCCATAAAATAATTCCATTCTAAAAAAAATGAGTTATTCACAGTATCAAAGATTTCGAGATAAAACATGCTACCAGATACAAAATCTCTA
The DNA here is from genome assembly GCA_905250075.1 of Rotaria sp. Silwood1. NCBI lineage: Eukaryota > Metazoa > Rotifera > Eurotatoria > Philodinida > Philodinidae > Rotaria > Rotaria sp. Silwood1. The sequence goes on from CAJNOP010000361.1 coordinate 75,385, forward strand.
AAATTATGTTATTGTATGTGTGCCAGTAATTTTTACTACAAAAAATGGAACCTATCGAATATAAGTATTTTCCTTTTTCTATTTTTTTTCCTCAAAAAACAAAATAACTTTATTTGGAAAGTATTAATGAGGAAAGAGTACAGAAGGCAAAGTTGAAGATATAACAAAGAATATATCGATTGTAAATCATCTCCACCCAATGAATAATTTTCACAATTGTTTGATCAATAATTTTTTTTTCTAACATTAGAAACATTTAATATTACTCATCGATGCAATTGTTATGGTTATTTGATATGTTATTCGACAATTGACTAGGATGAATTATTAGAAAGTGAAGCATTTTATGAAATTGAGACAACATGTTGCTATTTAACTACGAAAAACCAAATGAACTTAGGATCTTGGCCATAGATCGAATTGCAGTTTCGATTTCTTCACATTGATAATTAAAATTCTCGATTATATTTATAACTTATGAAATACGATCATTCTATCTTCTATAAAGCTCAGATCACTAACTGTGATGTGACTCATTTGATACATAAAGATAAATGAAAGATAGAAAAAAAGAATCGAGAAAAAACAAACAAAAACAACGCTAATTAAATGTCTAATAATAAGGAGAAAACAGAAAAGAATATATTGGTTACATGTTTTTCTTTCTTTTACGCATTTTTTTCTGTAATTATCTATATGATACATGATCAAATGACCATAATTCAAACAAATTGTTCGAAAATACAAAATGATGAAAAGTCTTCTATCTCGTCTATGTTCATGTGAACGAACCAATTTCAAACAGAGTAAGCTCTTGTCTGTACTAAGATTAATCACAAAAAAAAATGAGTTGTACGATTGAGAAGCGATATTTCACTGATAAGCTATAAATGCACACATATTTTGCTTCTCTTTTTTCTGTGCGCTTATACACAACTTAATAAATCAACGAGGTAATAGTCCTAACTGTCAAATTGTCTTTTGAATGAAAAATTAGCGAACTATAGGTTATTCTAGTCTACAACCATCCTCGATTTTTGTATGAAACGGTATATTTTTCGCTGGCGAACACTCATTGAAAAAATTAGAGTCATAATTATGATTTCGTATCTATGTTTTTTTCATTAGTAACTTGCAGAAAAATAGAAAAAAGCATTTGACAAAAAACACTCTTTTTGCCTAAAAAATTGGTGTTTTTTTTTAAAGAGTTCTGACATGGTTGATAGATCACTCATATGACAGTATTCTAAATAAACACTATTGATAACCTACACTTCGCTATAATATTGTATTTCAATATATTGTCTTTTTTGACATAAAATAAGAAAGTATATAACCAACCATTTTAGCTGATAAATTAAATAAAAATTCGAATAATGAAGAAGATAAATTGGAAACTATTGATTTTATTGAAAGTGAAATACGAGCTTTCTCTCCAAAAATAACCTGGAAACATCTCTGGACCTTGAATGAAACACAAAATGCATTATTAAATTCACCATTTATTAATATGCCAACTGAAATGATACTCAAAATATTTGGATTACTCTCAGTTCCTGATCTAGAAAATGTTTCATTAGTTTGTCGACATTTTAAAATGATTGTTGATCAAGATACTATATGGAAAACAAGATGTAATAGTAAGTCAGATTTATTTGTTTTATTTAAATTCATTGAAATGTCAAACAGTATCAAAGAAATTAAATTCAAAATCATATAAACAAATTTATATTGATTGGATTTTCGAAAAATACCTTCGAAATGAAGAATTAGAAAGACTTAAGAAAAAATATCGAAATTTGAAAACAAGTTGTGGATTGAAATATTCACCTTCTCGATATCTTGTTCGATCAAAAAGCAATGATTCATTTTATCCGATTTTTCGATTTGATCAACATCCAAATTCATCATTAGATATGTATGTCAAATTTTGATTCATTCAAATTTTAATTATCTTCTATAGGACTATTCAATTATCAGTTAATATTGACAAAACTGCTCATGTATTAATATTATTATTAGAAAAAGCTTCGAAATTACAGCAGAAATGGCGTAAATCACTGATTTTACAACAAATGATTAGACGATATTATCGATTTATGCAATTAAAAGTTCTATATCCTAAAAAACTTCTTATTCCAACTATAGATATTGAAATAGTTTGGCAAACACATCTTTTAAGACCTTTAATATATCAAAATGATTGTCGTCGATTATTTCATCAAATTATTGATCATTCTTTATTATTAAATCATACTCAACAATCTTTTAAAGAAGAAGCTTTTTTAGATACTTTACATCTATATGAAAAACATTTTCATGAAACATATTGTTCATTACCATTATATAAAAATGATAAAATGTCTTCACCAAAATATATGCGTGCTCATTTTGATACTTTTCAATGTTTAATTCCAAATTATTCTTTTTGGGATGAAACATATTTTCAATTTTCATCATATCCTCTCAATGATTATGAAAATCCATTTTCATTTACAGAAGCTGATATTATTCTTGATGGAAATTGGATAAACTCATGCAAAACTTTTATGAATATTATCTGTTCGAAGATGTACATAAATTTTTGGAGTTTTAATCCATTAAAACCAATCGATTTAAAATCATCAGCAATGAAACGATTAAAAAAATCCTATGAAAGATTTTTATATATAACAGCAAAATATTCACTAATTAAACAATATGATCTCATTCATCCAACATATGCAGTAATAATATTCAATATTAATTATATCAGTATGAAATTTTTATATTTAGATTGATATTATATGGCATTGTCATATGCAAGAACCTTTAAAATATGCTAATGATTGTCATCGTCTTGCTGGTTGCCTTATTGATCATCATCCATGGCCATCAATTGATGAATCTCATATAAAACAATCTTGTCAAAATCTTAATCAATATTGGAAAAAAGAATTTCAGAATGATATATCAATAGATCATTTTGGATATGATTGAAATCATCAATTCGAATAATGATTGAGTTAATGTTTAAAATAAAACTGGCTTTTATATCTCATCAATGAATTTTTTATTCTTAAATTTCAATAAATATTTTATCGAAATTTAGAATCTTGATGCTAATTATTGATAATGCTTTTTTTTGTTACAGTTCATTATATTGGAAAAAATAATATTTGTACATTCTCTACGGATCTCTCATTTCTTTTTCACTTGGATATCAGCTAGTCGATAACGATACAAACTATAGTCAAATCATACAATTGCGTTTCGAGGATCAACAAACATTTATGAAATTATTTAAAAAAATAAGATGCAATAAGCTACAGAAGAAGAATTAACGGTAAATCAGATTTATCTTTCAAATATTGCTCCAACTAGAAAACCTAGTAGAAAGTATCTGATTGAGACTTCATTAGTCGGATGTCACCTGCCATGATGTTTTCCGCGTTCACCATCAAGTATATCATGAATTTTCTCTATGTTAATATGTATGTACTCGCACTCTCAAAAAACACTAGATTCGTCTGGAACCATCCTTACTCTTGGCTTCGATTGAGAAGACTCTTGATCGCAAAAAGTTTATGCCGAATCGGATTCACTAATCTTTGATTGACTTCGCTAATTTACATTAGTTTCATATGATTTCAATGACATAGAACTAGCTGTTTCTCTCCTGAAAATCTATAATGATTCGTCTATAAACAATGGTCATCTAATAATAGGGGTACAAAACAACAGATCTTTATATTAATTGTTTGTCAAGAAAAAGTCATCACGACAATTGTTGTTATGATACAAACCTGTTGTTGTGCGTCGGATGAGGATGTGGAATGTAGGTGAAGAAAAAGTGTACGCGCACCTCCACACTCACATACCTTAGTTCGAATTGAATCGTTTATCAGTTATCCAATAGTTCATGATGAGTCTCTCGGTATAGAACATGATGGGTGTTTTTAGTTACACTATAATTTTGGAAGTAGATGACTTCTTTTAACAGATTCAGTTCTTTTTCAATAATCTTGTGTATATATCAATCGATATTTCCAAAAGCTTTTTCAAAAAGAACATAAACTACTAAAACAAGTTACGCATGTTAAAAATTATAGTATCAAGGAAAAAACGAACCTATTCTCTCAAAGAATCTCATCAAAGAAAATTTTAAGCCGTCTCGTCTGATACGATTTTTTGAAAAAGTTTCATCTCATCTCGTCGAAGAGAACATCCTACGCGGAGTCCTTTTCTAAAATGTGCCAGATAAAAATATTCTTATATCGATCATTGAATGATTTCTGTGTGATACAATTACTTCTTCCCACTTCTTCTTTCTCTTTGATACGATCATTTTTTTTCAATCAAAATCATTTTTTTCTTTTCAATCACTGTAATACTATCTCGATAGAATTAACTTTCAGAATATGTTGCGGCTGATATGGAGAGGCTATAGTAAAATTTTCTGTCCTATATCATAACGTTTGACACAGATATTCACCAAACAAGAGTCAAAAGTAGTACATTTAGCAAAACCAAATTTCTCTGTTCAGACTCATTCTACAAATTTAATTTTTTTGTTTGAAAGAGCAGGTCGAGATGTAGGGCATTACAGAGTTCTTTTCTTCAAATTCTTACTTTTTAAGCGGAGAGAAGAAATCACAAGTTCCATGACTTTCAAAACCCCTAAATATTGACCACTGTTTCTTTAGAGATCTTTTCTTATATGATAATAAAAAAGCTTGTTTCAAAAAACAGAGTTTAGGATGGGTGTGGGCTTTCGAGTCATCTTATTAACCACACACCAACCTCGTAACACAGATCATGAACAAATACTTTTGTGTTGCCATCCATATTGTTTAGTTTAAGTACGGTGAAAAAATGAAGAGAAAAGTTTATAGTCTTCAATAAACATACTTATTTCAAAAGAAAATTCCTCTTCATAAGCGAAAACTGAATACAAGTACTTCAATCATATATTCTATTTGTCGATTGAAACTCATTATTGATTTAATTTGTTTTTTGTCAATATGTTAGACATCGATTTGTCTATAGTTGTATTATTTTTGCTTTGGTTATTACTTGCTTTTCATTATTTTATCTTTATGCAAATGCATTTGCTCTGATGATTCTTGGTTTACCTGCTGTAGGCTTTATTATTCTTCATCTTGTACGGTATAAATTTAAATATTTTGCATATTTTGATATATTCAATTTATGCACATTTGTTAAGATGTGATAATTCACGTATAAAGTGTTATTTGTCGTTATTTAACAATAAGAAAAACGAAATCCTCAAGCAAATCTTCATTTACTTTTTTGGCCTAATCAACAATAGAAATAATTTTCACCACCATATTCAAAATTTCATGATGATGACAATGATAAATTTTCAATATCATTATTGAGTAATTTATCAATAAAATCAATTCTTTATGTTCTTTTATATGCATACATATTTGTATTAGTTTTTTTTCTTTATTTCTTAGGGCGTGAAAGCACTATTTTTGTGCTATGAACATGTATTCTAGTGAGTTTTTAAGGAAAATCTCCATGGAATACTTTTAGCATATCTTATTGTATATGTCCATTATTATAGTTTTCAATCTTTATTTCTCTTTTGAAATAGTCCGATATCTATTTGTGGCGTATTGTCAATAGTTGTACTGTAGAATTGTTTGTATATTTCACATAGTATCAGTAAATAATAAAGAAAACTGTGATAAATAAGATTTTTGTTTGTCATATGATATATATTCAAACAAAAATTTGATTCTTTAATAGAATAATTAGCACTTTCAAATGCAAGAAAAATGATCAAAATTAAGAAATGATTAATTTTTCATGCAACATGTTTTTTCGACCAATTATTGAAAAAGTTTACTTCGCTCTTTGCGTGCTGATATAAGCGATAAATTACGATACATATATTCAGAACTAAGATTTCTCTTAGCTAACAGAATTGGTCGAATATTATCTTAAAAATTTTAATCTTCTACCAAATCATCAACAATGATCTGAGCAATAGGTTCTCAATACTAAAACAAATGTCATATTTGAAACTATGATCCAGGAAATGATGCCTCTCTCGATATTGTTAAATAGATTGATGCAAATTTTTTGTGTTATTTAAATCAATGATAGATTGCCGTGTTAGATTGTTTTTATAAATCATTTCCATTTGACCGGTATAAGTGACTAAATTTCGTGTAAAATCAACAAATAATTTTTGAATATTTTCATTTTTTTCAAGAGATGATAATTTTTTATATTTTTTTTTCAATAAGTTTTAATCATCTCATATGAATCCATACGTTTTGTTTTTAAATCAGATTTTGTCTCAATGAGAAATATTTAGGTAGTCATTCAGGATAGTGCCGTCTAACTTCCTTAAGACAATCATTAACATTACGAGAATTTCTGTCATATTGAAACATAAAATGGGAAACAATAGTAAATATGTGCTCGGTTTTATATTATCCTTCTTTTTGGTACTTTGATGTGCTTTATGAAATAGTGATATTCTTGAAGGTCTTCTTGTTTTTCGTATCTATTCGTATAACTTCTGAAAGATGTTCAAGAATAGAGCACAGTTAGAACGGTATTTGCCAAGTGTAGCCTATATTTATTATTAACAAGCCGTTTGTATCTACTTCGAAAAGCCTTCCATCAACCATACGAACATAAATCGATTGATATCTTGTTGAGAAATAATATTAAGCATACTGTTGTAAAATTTCTGTTTCTCTAAACAATGCTAGTGTTTTTTTTTTTCGTGCTGCTACTTTTCTAATCTTAAACTTTACAAAGTAAATCGACATTTACATTCAAAGAAAAAGAAGGAAGAATAACTTTCAACAATTATATTGTACATTTAATTCGGCTCCACCATCTAGGAGTATCTGGATTCTTAACTGGCCTTCCTGTACCTGTCAAGTCAAGTGATGGGTCTTGTATTTCTTGTTTTTTATAAAGCATTTCCATTTGATTGGTATGAGTTACTAAAGCTTGTGTAAAATCAACAAAACATTTTTCAACATTTTCATTTGTTTTTGAACTCGTTTCAAGATATGATAATTGCTTTTGTTCAGCATAAGTTTTAATCATTTCATATGAAACCATACGTCGTGATTTTAAATCAGATTTAGTACCAATAAGAATCATAGGTGTTTGTTCCGGACAATATCGTGTAGCTTCTTCAAGCCAATTATTAACATTACGAAAACTTTCTAAATCTGTTATATCAAAACAAATGATAACACCATGTGCATTACGATAAAATGAAGATACAACACATTTAAAACGATCTTGACCAGCTGTATCCCATATTTGTAATTTACAACGTTTAGAATCGATTTCTAATGTTCGAATTTGAAAATCTATTATGATAAAAGAAAACAAGAATAGACAAAATGATTAGATTGTAAGTAAAATTACTTACCAACACCTATAGTTGCTACATATTCCGTTGAAAAATAATCATGAGCAAACCGTTGTAAAATTGTACTTTTTCTAAAATAATACAAGTGATTTTACATAGGAAAAAAATGAAAAGAAATACATACCCAACTCCACTATCACCAATAATTAATATTTTAAATAGAATATCAAATTCAACATCAGCTGTATAGTTAAATGTCATGATTTCTAGTTCGATAATACTGCCTGCTATTACTTTAAACTTTCATTTTTATACCTTTTTCAGTAGACTAGTTACGTTGAGTTATTTGCTGACGTGGACAGGTAAGCTATGAGATGACTCAATACGTTGAGTCATTCATATGTTTGCATTAAGCAATTTATGTTAGGAACAAGAATAGAGCGTGTTGCACTTCTTTCATATTATTAAAATTGAAGAATAATAGAGATACCCCTAGGATCCACGAATTCGCAATTCAAGGAAATTCAAGAAAATCAACCAACGCAACAGACATACATAAGATATTAGGTTACAAGCCTTAACTACGATAGAATTCTAGCAAAGTCTAGAAAATCAAGCAATTCAAGATACTCAAGGCAATTCTAGAAATTCAAGGAATTCAACAAACATACAGAACAGGATTAGTCATCAGTCTAAACTCTGATGGAATTCTGGATATTACCAAAGGATCTACATGTTCGTAGAAGGTCAATGGGGAAACTGTACGAAATTCGTTCTCTCTCCAATCGTACATTACAGGTTGCATTGAGCAGCGCATAGTTTCCAGAAACTGATCTTAAATTGCTAAAATTTCCTTGAATTCTACGGAAACTTTCAAGGACTATAATGCAAAGTTATATGATGCCTAAAATTTCTTGAATTTCCTTGAATTGCGAATTTTTGGATCTTAGGTACTGCTGAGCTTCGAAAATATCCAAGTAGTCAAAAATATGATGGAATATTTCTACTATTAGAGAGCTACTACTGCAACTTTTACAAGATGTTACTGAAAACGACGCTAAATTTCAATTTTCACGTCAAGTCTCAGTTTATATGCAACGAATTTATTTAGATAACGTGGTAATAAAATTAATGTGTGTCCTTTTTACTCCACAAAAGATCATAGAAGAAAAATCACAGTGAACAATGTTATGTTTGTGGAATAGCTTTGTATGTGTTTGCTCGACTATCTTTGCTGAAGTTTGAACATGTTATTCTTTAGCTTCTTCATTGATTGGTGAGCGAGAAAAGTCGACAATGGTAGGATCGATTTCGGTGGAACAGGTTTGTTGTCCCTCTACATGAATCCGATATCTTGAAACGCCTTCTTGAAGTCTACGGTATTTATTCTTTATCGTCAAGTGTTCATCCAAAGACGATTGAAGAATATTCTTGATTTAGAGGCAGTGGACTTGATACTGTTTCTTGGTTCATTATTTTCAATAAAGTCTTCAGCCGCATTGAGATCAGGTTTTTTTAAAGATTCAGAAGACTGAAAACGGCAAGAGCTTGGAGGTAGATGGTACATTCGATGAAAATAATGGCAATAACGATGCTTTTCTTTCGAAGAGATCGAATTGTGTCCAGATTGAGATTAGATTTGATCAATTCAGTGATGAAGACTTTAGTATGTCCGTTCTGAACGCGAACAGTATACTTGTCTATAGTTGGCTTGTTGGTGACAGCCTTATCCAACTTCTGCTTTTGTAAAGCAATCCTAATCCGATTTGTTGATCTTCGTCATAAATCGTCAGCATCACAGTACAAAATCTGTAAACGAAGAGAAAAGAATAAGTCCGTTATTAGAATTATTGGCATGATGAGAGAGAAATACAAATTACTTTTGAGACTAGGCATTCGTCTACCTCGTTAATAGTATTGACATCGTTGATTGGTCTTTTCGTTTGATCAGCGAACAAAGCACGAGAAGATTCGTCCACATTGCAGATATCTCTGGGAGTACATACTCTGGTGAAATATCACATCAGGACCTACAGACTTCCCATTGAAGTAACGACAAGAACAATCCTGCGCTTCGATGAGTTTCGTCAATTGAATATTTTTGCTACCATTTGATACGTTGAATAGATGAATGATGATGGACTAGGAATCGACAATACCATTCAGATGACAACAAAAGGTCACTATTTCTTTACAAATATTGAAAAATGGTTTCGTTATGCTACTGACGAGCCGCTTGTGCTTTCTGCCTAAAGAAAAAAATGACTATTTTCCTGCCAGAATTAGCAAAATACTATTACCTTTCTTTCAAGATGCTTATTCCAACTGCGAAGGTGCTTTACCGAACATCCAATCTTCTTTGATTGCTTGATTCTTGCTCTAATTTTTTTCGAAACGAATAAGCACATTCAGCTTTTCTGCAAGAGTCCATTGGCAGCTTTTACACTGTTTCATATTTGCTGATGATGAAGCTCGCGCAAAAACAACTTTTGAATAAGTATTGGAAGCTAAGAACTGATGATACGAAGACAATGAATTTTCAATATCATTCGATGAGTCTGATGATGAGTATGTAAACAGTGCACAAAGTTGAACCAACGAATAATCTTGACTACTGCCTTCTTCGTCATCCAAGTTGAGTTGTAGGTAAGTCTTTTATTTGACTTCATCAGCATTTCATTATGACTAGTTTCTCTTTAATCATCTGATTACATAATGAAAAATACGCATGCATACCCTAGTGATTGGCTTCTAACTATGTCCACCGTTCTTTAAATTACTTATTCTTTGTTCCGAAATAAGATTAGTGAAGTATTGTGCTGTACATGTTGAAGCCTATTAAAAGAAATCAACGACACAATATGAACTCTTCTTATTTTCCGACTTTTCGTGATATTACAAACAAAAGAAATATAAAATTGTCAATCTGCGATGACTTTCAGATACCTTTTCATTTTTTCTACTCATCGATAATAGAATAGAAGTTCTGGGAATTGATGAAACCTGAACGCATGTGAGGAGCCTTAATGAAGTCATTACAAATGCTGCCACTGTCGATAAAACGCAAACATTGGCGAAGAGTCTCATCGAAACTCCTGCTGGTAAAATAGATGTCACTACAACACCGGTACGTTCGATCACCATTAATGAAGTATGTACTCTGTCAAAGACCGCCAAAGGAACTTGCACGGGTCCAGGCATTGTGAATGAAACAATGATAGCTACTCGGATCGCGTTTGTAATCTGCATGACTGCCACAAACGTTGCTGAAACCATGGGGATTTCTAGAATCGCCAGTAAATTCTGCAGGATGCCAGGCGCCTCATTGAGAACTTGATAGCTTACAGGACAGTCTCAGATATTTTTGCGGGTACAGAAAAGCTAAGTGAAACCCTGAAGAAACTCGAGTTCGAGAATAAAACCTGCAGGACTTCTAAACATATTAGTGATATTGACACCACCACCAAGAGTCTTTCTGCGATTTTCTCGGATCACATGACCATATATTAAATGCATCATGAGTGCCTATGAAAAATGCAGGGATTCAGGCGGTGCAGCTGAGTACCTGATGCCAGCAAAAATGCTCTCCGAAATCATGACAGACACCAGGAAGACAAGTGATGCAGCAGCGATTTTTTCGGCCCTGCATGAATAATGAAGTAATTCTTGGATTGTAACTGAACTCTTCAAGCTACCAAGATGATCCCAGAAAACTTCACAATAGCAAGACGATCTCTTATATCTGGGTCCGCACCAGGATCGTAATTGCCATAGTAATGAATGTCAAGGCTGTTAATACAACTTGCAGCTATTATGGGACTTCCTTGAGTTTTTTATAGTTACAAGATGGTCTCTAATGCCATGAGTGGTATGAGGGACGTCGGTCCTACACTACCGAATTCCAGGACCGTCTATGAAACCTTTAAGGATTCAGGGATCTTCCTAAAATATTCATGGTAGAAAGATGGCCTCCGGCACCTTGGTGGATACCAGAATCGTCAGCTCGATGTCAATGAATGCCAGGACTATCTAAAAGACACAGATGTTCTGGGAGTGTCTCTGAAACGTTCATGATAACAAGACGGTCTCTAATACCGAGATTCATACCAGCGACGTTAGTTTAGCAGCGTGGAATGTCTGAGCGATCTGTGAAACCTCCAAGTATTTTGGAACTGCGTAACAAATATTCACAGCAGTAAGGCGGCCTCATATATCCTAACGGGTACCACTTACGCTAATGGTTCTGTTACGAATACTAGAAGCACTCATAATGCATGCTGGTGGTTTAGAACTATCCTTGAATCTTTAATGGTAGCGAGATGGCCTCTAGAACGATACCGGACATCAGGTTCGTTGGTTGTACAGTAACAGAATTCTAAGCCGTCAACGGAACATGCACATATTGTAGAGGACTGTCCCCGACACCTTTATGGTATCAACACTGCGTCTGATAATTTGTCGGGTACGGAAATCTTCAGTTGTACGGTAATTGAGGCTTGAACCGTCTACGAAATATTTACAGCTTTTAGGACTGCAACTGAAACTTTGACGATAGTGAAAAGATTTTTCATACCTTGGTGGATAACGAAATCATCAAAAGTGCAGAAACGTATTAATTGACCATCAACAAGACATGCAGCTGTTAGCTAACTGTCTCTGAAATCTTGATGGTATCAAGCTCTTCTCTGCTATCTCACCCGATGTCCAGGGACGTCAATGCTACAGTAATAGTTCGTCGAACCTGTCTCTAAAGCGTCCAAAGGATTCTGGGAGCGCTCCTAAAAATTTGATTGTAACAAGACGATCTTTCATGCCTTGTTGAGTACTGAGATAGTCAGTTCTACTGTAACGAATGCCTGATCCGTCAACGGAACATGCAGCTGTTGTGAGAGTGTTCTTGAAACCCTCACGATAGTAGAACAGTTGCTGGTAATTTACTAAGTACGGAGATCATCAGTTGTACGGTAATCGATGTCTTGACTTTCAATGAGGCATGGAAGTGTTGTGTGACTGTCACTGAAATTTTCTTGGTAAGAGGACGGTCTCTGATGCCTCTGCAATCATGAGGAAGGCAATTGCAATGACAAGGATTGGCTGAGTCGCCCATGAAACGCTTTGAGGCTCATGGAAAACTCCCAAAACTTTCATGATAGCCCGAGGTCCTCTGATACCTGCGTCAGTTCTACGAACGTCACTGCTATCACAACGAGCCTATGGGTCCTATGTGAAGAGTAAAAAGGGGTCTGGAAGTACCCCTGAAGCCTTGACAGTCACAAGACCGTCTGCGATGCTGCCTTAAACAACCCTGGGGCGATCTCTGAAGCATTCAAAGAATTATGGGAACTCTCTGAGATCTTGATAGAAGAGGATGGTCTCTGGTGCGTTTTTGCACACTACGACTCCCGGGTTACAGGAATTACGGCCCACGGAATTTTCGGCCCAGAGTTTTTGACCATCACCCTCACATCCTCACTTCATCCTGAAGAAAGTTAGGGTCTGGGCCGAAATTTCGGTCTCCCGAACTGCCAGTTCGACGATGATGGATGTCTGAAACATCAACAGAACATGTAACTGTTCCGAGAGCATCCTGGAAACCTTTGCAGTAGCCAGACCATCTATGAAATTGTAGCAGGTACCAGAAACGATGGTAGAACTCGATTGAATCCCAAGACCGTCCGTGATACTCGCAGAAATGTCGGAACTGTTATCGACAGCTTGATGACTACTGGGACCATCTGTGATAGTTTGGAAATACTGGAAATGTTACTACAGTCTTGTCGGGTTTCGAGACTGATGATAACAGCTGCTTAGGTTGTGAAAACATCAGTGGATTAGTGGCTACTACAAGAAAAGTCTTTGAAGGAGGGACCTTTATGAGCCTCACTTGTGAATGCATGTAAGATAGTTGAGCTGGTTTTTGCCACTGCAGGCCTTTTTCAGAACGCTGTCGTAGCTTACATTCAATACAATCAGCATTGACTATCTGTGTTTCAAATTGTTTAGTGCTGTTTCTTGAGACTATCGTTATAAGGTACTCACCGTTATCTTTGTATGTGCAATTGTCAATCGGCCTTGGTGCGATGATTGCGAAAAAAAAGTAAATACTTATTATCGTGCACGTTTTGCAAAGCAGTTGGTTGATTATGTATTGTTGTCGATTAAGCTATGCGAGCGACGTGAGACAGAATAAGCAAAACAACGATAGAATCACTACCAAGCAATCAACGTATGATAATATTTAATGTAAAACGCAGCCAATCACGTATATTGATGAATACGCAAAAGCTAAACTTATTTGGTGACGCACATACAGACAATAAAATACATTACTCTAACACACGAAGTAGCATCGATATATTAACATTTTAATCTGATATTTGGCACACAAGATTCTTGCCAAATACAACGAACAAATCTGTGCCACAAAACTTGTATAGTGTAACTTTTATGTTATAATAACTATGTAGCAAGGATTATCTATTCGACTTCTAAATGTTACTATATTGATATTATTTGATGAAATGTAAGTGAATAAACTAATTACGAAATTAACCTATTGATCCATCATTTATTTATTTCACACAAAAAATACAGTGAAGATTTGGACCTCTTTCAAAAAGTTACTTTCAGCACTTAAATAATATGAAAAAAAATTACAAATGATATACAAAACAATTTTTTTTCTCTTTTCTATCTGTTCTGTTCTTCACATTGCACAACGAAGCGGATAAATGCGGACGTTACAATACAATATTCAGAACAGAACGAAAAAACAACGAAAAAAATCGTTTATACCTTATTTATAAATTTCTTACACATCATTTTAATATTAGCATAATAAAATGAAATTACAATGATCTAAAGAAAATTCTAAAACTACTCAAAGATAAATGCAATATATATTATCAAGATAATTTCGAATCTCGTTCTACTCATGCTTTTATGTTATTATTTATAGAACAATTGTTTGATCTTATATGAAAATAAGCAAATATTCATGAACAAGATAAAAACGCTTGTTGACGCAGCTACTTTGGGGGTTGAAATATGAAATTCACATATATTATTTGACTTCATTAAACTAACATAAAAGAGATGAAGTGAAAGTACCTAGTACACTATAGTTCTGTTCAAAGATTATCGATCAGCAAAGTGAATATTTATCTGATTTATTATTCATTCATTTTGAACAGAAATTTATTTCCTTTTTACAGACGCACTATTTTTTATTTTCATTGTTGCCATTGGCTCATCATTTTTCATTTTTATATATATTTTTTCTTCATTTAACATTGTTATCATTATAAGCATTGAATTAAATGATTAAGTAAGGTTGTTGCAAATATTCATTATATGCATAGCCGCAAATCTAAACACACTATTATTTAGCTCGATTAACTAAAAAAAAAAAACTAAACTTGATTATTTTTTAAAGTTATAACTGGGTGAACTTACACTTTTTATGGTGGTCAAATGGCAACTGTGGTATGGTGAGCAGATTCCTAAAGTATACGATGGAGAAGGGTTCTAAGACCGATTACAGAAGCGATATTTCCAAGGTCTGTAATGGAGAGGGAGGAGAGGAAGCCGAAAGACTTCGACTTAAATCTTGCATTCACTATTTTCTTAAAATATACATATATGTGAGATACTACAAAAAGCAAAAATCGTATACAAATCAGCATCATCAAAATTAAACAATGAATTCGATGCAATATTGTACTGGGATACCACGACCTATCGTCATACAACAATTATTGGTCATCAGGTTTGAACTTCAAAATACTAATTATATGTGAAACAATGTCGATAAAGCAGCAGCGACATCGAATCTGAAAAACAACATGTAATAGCCAAGCCACCAGCAACATCAGATATAGTCTGAAACTTGGACGATATCTAGGCTAGGTCAAAGTCCTCTTCCTGAAGCCCACACTGTAAGTGAGAACGAAGCAGAGATGTCCATCGCGGCTCAAAATCTGCCGCTGCCGCGCCGCGGC
>CAJNOP010000361.1:90748-107835 GCA_905250075.1 Rotaria sp. Silwood1
CATTCGATTGACTCTGTCTATTCATTACTTAAGCTGTTCGAGTGATGAATAAGAGAATAAGCAAAGCAATGATAATACAGATATGAAAAAATAAGATACGTATATGATATAGTATGCTGTATTTTGTTTTACATATACGGATGAATGCACCCCATCCAAACGTACTTTTTTATATGTGTATATAAGCAATATGATTTTTTCATTTTTTGCTAAGGACAACTTCAATACAATACACCATTATTTTGATCATTTGTGTACAAGTT
This sequence comes from Rotaria sp. Silwood1, assembly GCA_905250075.1. NCBI lineage: Eukaryota > Metazoa > Rotifera > Eurotatoria > Philodinida > Philodinidae > Rotaria > Rotaria sp. Silwood1. The sequence goes on from CAJNOP010000361.1 coordinate 91,012, forward strand.
TGTGCGCAGACACAACAAGGAAAGGTAAGTGTTTTAAAAGCATAACTTCTTCAGTAGCCTATTATGATCAGCAGTATCCAGCAGAATGTTCTGTTCTTAAGTAGTACCACTCACCTAGTATCGTATTATTTTTCTAGCATAGTAATATTTTGTTGACGAAGAAAACGTTCCGAGTTGCTGTATCAAATCGATAGCAGTTATTGGTTACTGTAAAACGATTCTTCTCATGAAGTGTATGTAGCTTGCTTTGTCAGTCGTTTTGTTAAGTTCTCCCGTAGAAATAAAAGCACAGAGTAGTTGATTTTCAGAATTTGAAAGTCTTAACCTTCCTGAAAATCAGATATGATATCGTACAGGAAATATTTGCTTCACGAAATATTCATAAAAGGACTTCTCTTTCAGTGGGTTTTCGCCCAAGAATATACTTTGGACATTGTCTTCAGATGGAATAGTGTTAATAGTGTAATATCTAATTTGTCGTGATGTCGATAAAATTCAAACGGATGAGTCTTGAAAATACTGTATTCTCCATAAAATGCTTCTGTCGTTAGGATTAGGGATATAATTTTTCTTTGACTTCAAAACAAATATGAACTATGAGTAATTTATGTTTTTTTTTATATAAATTATTTCTTCATATATTTTTGATTTCAAATGTGAATATTAAAAAATTCTATTTATTTTAAACATAAATTATAAGAAAATAATAATACATATTTATTCTTAAAACGTAAATGTAAATAAATTTCTTTATAAACTATCTTTAACATACATAAAATTTTTTATAGTTTATATTTTAAACGAATTTGAAATATGATAATTTATATATTAATATTAAAATAAAATATATACCAAGAAATAAGTAACATTAAAAATAAATATAGATAATAATTTTTTTCAAAATTTATTTTAAACATAAATTGTTGGCGCTTGATTTATGGTTCATTAAATTATAGATGACATTAAATTTTTCTATTTGGTTTTCATATGTAATCCTGGTCAGATGAACAAACGGAAAAAAGAACGCGTAAAAATGCATGAATATTTTAACGAAAATAAAATCGTAAAAAGTATATGTTATTACGTATTCACGGGGTTTTAGAGTTTCAGATCACATATCTATATTCGTTTTAGAATCTAATGTGTAATTAATACGTTTACATGTATACTTTTTAGGATTTTGTTTTCGTTCGAAATTTCAATGCGCGTTTAAGCGCTTTTTCCTTGCTTCTCTGACTGGCATCACATATGAAATAGGAATAGGATAATTTAATAAATTATAAATCAAGTGTAGACAATTCATGTTTAACATGAATTAAATTCGTTATAATTTATATTTACATTTAAATATAAATTATTGAAAAGATAATCGCTTCTTTTTATATTAAATTTTTTATTTTTCATAATTGATATTCGTTTTCAGCTGAAATTGTTGATAATTTATTTTGCACAAAGACTAAATTGAAAATCAATATAAAACAAAATCCTTAGTTAGTCTTCTCTAGAAAGTGTTCAAGTCGCAGTGACGACGTTGGATAATAGTGTTGTGTTGTGCTACTGTTGTTGAAAACTCTTTGATGAAGATAAAAATCATGAAAGAGCTTGCAGAAAAAAAGAATGCTGTCATGCAGATTTTGGAGAAAGACTTTCTATTTGAAATTAAAGATGATGAATTTATATTTATGAAAATTTATTAAATCCAAAAATAAATTTTAAAAATTTTAATTTAAAGTAAATCAACAGAAGAATGACACGTCGACTGAAAATGTCCCTAGCGCTAACACTTTGCCGTGCATTGTTTTGTCACTATGAATAGTGATAAGTACAAAGTAGTTTATGTTTTCTATGATTTGACAACGCACTGATCGCACTAGAAAAAAATTAGGCACCGACATGAATGATCACCTGAGTCTCTACTTAACACTTATTCGGATTTTTGTGGTGTCAAACGAACGTTTGCAAAAAGGATAGAAATATATATAACAGGAGTCGGATTTTCTTTTTAGTTTATTTTAAATTTCAATTTCTGTAATATATATTGCTGAATTCAATAAAGTTTTTAAATGTATATATTGATTTCCCTTATTGTCAAAGTATATGACTTCAAAAAAATAGAAAGAAGGCAAGAAACTGATATAATAAGTTAAATCCGATTGCCATAATAAAAGTCTCCATATAAAAACCGTGCTCCATTTCCTGATGTTTTTTAATAATAATAAAGTACTCATAAGTATATATTTGACAGCACACTTTCGGTACAACAGATTACATTTTTTCATAGAGACAAACGAAAAAAATTTCAATATAACTTCCCAGGTCGAACATTACAACGACTAGATACGACGGCATACAGCCGCTTACGACGCCGTATACCGCCGTTTTGGTGTGGATCGTATTACGGCCGTATTTCGCCGTGCCGTAAACGACGCAATAGGACAACAGTAAACGGCGACACACGGTTGCAATATACGACAGAGAAAACGCGGTAAAACAAGGCAGCTCGCCGTCGCCTTTTTCAGGACAATATCCAGTCACCTACCCTCCGACCCTAGGTTACTCAGGGATGGCGTTTCGAATGAGGGGTAAATGTGTGGGTCTCCTCCTTGCGCATCACTGAGAAATAGAATCTCGCCATTTGATTGGTCGAAAAATGGACCAATCAGATTTCAGGAGGGTCTATCTCTCTTATTAGACGGGCAACACATACTCATGCTAGGGCCTAATCCTAGGTTTATTGAGGATGCTCTTTCGAATGAAGGTTATATGTGTTGGTGTTCAGCTTTTGTATAGCTGAGAAATGTAATATCGAAATCTGATTGGTCAGTTGAAATGGCCGAATTATCGCTTAGAGCCGGTGTAATTTATCGACGGCCGTAAACGGTGGGTTTTTACGCTGGTCGTTTATGACGGACGTAATACTAGGAAAAGGGTTGCTGCGATTGCTGGATACGGCTACCGAAAACAGGTAGCATATACGGTGCTTTACAGCTTTTTATCTTTTGCACGTAAACACTCACCGTATTGTTATGGTAGTCGTTAAAGGCAACTTCTACCGATCATTGTTTACGATGAGCATATTACAGCGTAAAGCATCGTTCACGATTGCCGTAAATGGCTAACGCGAAAATTTGCCGTTATCCGCCGTATATGGTTGGTACACGGCCGTGTACGATCGAGGAGGATTGACCTGGATTGAATTAATTTAAATGTAGTTGTAATTAGTTTAACCTTATTTATGTTTAATTTAAGTTAATCGAAATAGGATTTAAATTGAACTTGAACTAATGTAAATCAATTTATGTTAATCTAAGTTCAAGTAAATTCAATTTTAATTGAAAATAGATTCAAATGTTCATGTTAAATAAATTTAAGCTTGTTTTAAATGTAATATTTTTTAAAATATAAATTGATCACCAACTGTCAGCTATCAACAAAACAAGTATAGAAAAGTGAGTCTTGCAATAACTCATGGTGGTTCATGCCTCAATAGAGCTGTTCTAGGAAGTGTGCCAGTGTTAAAAGAAATCACGCCTTCGATACTGCACACGTCAATACTTTTAGAAATCAGAACTCGAAATTTTCGTGTGAATTCAACATTTAATCCATGAATTTTATCATACATTTTAGGAAACAACTCTGCAACATTTATTCCAAATTTTTTGACGGCAGTGAATCGTCAACATTGCAAGAAATGCCGAAAGAAATATTATATGAAAAAGACACCGTCGGTACAATGGAGGAAGGGTAAGTTTGTTGAAACTTCTTTCACTGAGATTACTACTAATATACTAATTGGCTACTAATAACAAAGAAAATTTTCTAAGTGTGAACTCTCTTATGGGTCAGCAATGTAGTTATTAAAATTGTTCACAGGCAGATGTGTTATGCTATAGCTTCGATTGAATGCTAGTACCTTTGAAGTTGAGTTATGCACATTGTTTTGGTCTATACTTTTGTACACGAATAGGTCTTCTGGTACAAGATTTTGCTGCAAATTCCAGTTCGAACAAATGCTTCTTCGAAATATTCGTTTTTCAAGTAGACCAGAGGTTTTCATTTTTTTTACAAGATTTGAGTTTTTAAAGAGTTACATACCTAGAGATGAAAAGATGCATTTTATCAGTAATCGGTTGAATGATCTGATGAAGATGAGGCTTACCTATAGTCAATTTTCAAATAGAAAATAAGTCACTCTTTTGTTTCGAAAGACTTTAAAGTAGCTCGAGAAGCAAATAAAATAGTGCTCATAGCTGAGTCTCAATGGCCCACAGATTCAATTCAAGTTAGAAAACTACACTAGTCGCTATGAACTATAAGATGGTCATAGACAAAGTCGAAAAACTATTCTCAATTCGAAAATTTTACCTTGGTAGGTTAACACCGATGCTACTCTCGCTTTCTATCACCCAGCGATGAATGATGCACCTTTTCTGTGATTTTGTTTCAGAAAAACCCATGCTAAATGCTTCTTTACAACGGTCGGAACATTCATGGGTCTAATTTTGCTTGGATTTGTCGTCGTAATCATGGCTTTATTTATATCTGGATATCTGGAGAACTTAAGTGCAAACACTGTGGTCGACTACAACATCGGTTTGTTAACTCTCTCTCTTTCAACTAAATAGTAGATGATACTGTTTGTTGAGCTGTTATTGTGAAAGTTTCAAAAGTAGCATGAGAAACCAGAGATAGCAATTAAGTCAGTTTTACGCTAACATAAATGTATAGTAAAGAGATTCTGATTATAAAAGTGCATCATGAATCTTTCACGAAAAAGATTGCATTCAAGACAGTTTAAAGCATTGAGCTTGTAGAAAGAAGATTCTGGTTGCATCAAACGCAGTATTTCATTTTGTCGTTCAGAAATAGTCAGTTGTCAATCAGTATACGAGTTAGTGTTCTGTATCAAAAATTACGATTCTCGCCATCCGAAATCGCTTGTGTCCGGCAATGGCCCTTCGAGCAGCTAATAAGCACTAATAAAGTCATACGTTATAAGCCTCTAAGTCGATAATTATCTATTTATTCTACTTATCTATTTCACCCAGTATTGTATGAAAATCTAGTTGACAATCGTATTACTTTTTCGCCAATGCTAATGATGTTTCACTTAACTTAGTGTTGAAGTTCTTCATGAGCAACTTCTTCTCTTTAATATATTCAACATTATTTTGTTTAGACTATTTCAATGAGAAAGTTATCATACTACACATGAATTAATCAAAACCATTTGAAATTTACAAAATATACTAGAAATAAAAACTCCAATTATTTCGAGACCAGAATATCACTGGTTTGAAAGTAAATCGTAAAAGATTAAGACGCTTTTGAAATTTTTTCATGAAAACACTGAGAAATTTCGTTCATGTCCAGAATAATTGCTATTCGTCAGCTTTCTTAGGATCGGATAAAAATTCCAATGAAATATTTCTATAGCATGAAAAACGTAATATTATTTCACGTATGTCGGTGACTCTTTTACATTCAATGCATAAAATCTATGGTACGATAGTCGGAATTATATGTATTATTGGGACACAAAAACTAACTCTTATAATGCGTTTCGCATTTAAATCGTCGGATATATTCGGGTAGTACATCTTGCACAGAGAAGCTGTCTTGCTCTGGATCTTAGAATATTTTTTGCATATTCTGGAGGCTCACGGTTATTCCCCTGAAACAGCTCAGTCATAAGATTAGGAACTTGGAATTCATTTAGATTACAATAAATAGAATATCTTTCGTGTGAATCTAAAATTGCTATCATGCATCTTTCGGTCGAAGAATTGACATTCAAGCGTAGATATAAGCCTCCATAAAAAGACTTGAAAATGATAAAAATTTTCTGTCATGCAACTTAATTCATTAATCATTTTCGTACTTCTTTGTTCTTGATTCATGACCAGTTTAATATTTTGTTTTTCTATAACAACAGTTGTTCACAGAAATAAATGAGACTATTGTCATTTAAAATTTATCTAGCAAAATGGCATATTTTTTGCCATAGAATGCAAAGATTTATCTTTATATTTGTCAAAATCAAAATTAAGCACTGAACAACATAGACCATGAAAGGAATTGAGTTTTTCTTGCCATGTTTAGTTTAATGCTGAATATCGTCTATTACTTGTATCGTTAGAAAATGAGCAAGAAAACACCATCAGCATTAGCATCGTCTGTAAGTGTCGTTGATATCACCAAGCAAAATATAATGAGAACTTTAAAGTTGTCTAAACCTTGATTAGAAACCATCGTTTTTTAGAAAAGATCTGTAGTGCATACTATCTCATACCTTCCATTGAATTATGGTTAACGTTCGTAAATCAATAGTTTGTTGCACTCGTATTATCGTCCAGCAAGTTGTTCTAAGAGTGACTCAATTTTCTCCAAAACCCCCTGAGAAAGAAGTGCCTGTTTTGATTATTCATTTAATATTGTAGAATCTGTGGAAATCAAGCTAAGCTTCTTCTCAGAGTGGACACCAAAAGAAGATCAGAGTATGACAGTCATCAATACTGATGATATTGCTCGAAAAGTAATTGTATTTTAACTATATATGACGAATACTTAAACTAATGCAATCGAACGAAATTCTAGTTTGAATTGGTCTATGGTATCAAATCAGGCTCTATTCGTATCGGTACTATTATGATCAATAGTGGTGAAACAAATACTGGTGATCATCGTGACCGCCATCAACTTCACACGGGAAACCCTGCAATGTATGTCTTCATTTTACATGATTGTTTTTATAATGTATTTTTTTTCAATAACTGTCGATCTCTCTTTCAGACCTAGATGTGATCAGGTGGGATCTCACGGTTCAATTGTAGAAATGAGCATTTATATAGTCTGTCCGGAAAACTGTGCTGCATATAAGCCTTGCAAAGACAATTTTGCTAGCACTGTCCAAGCGCGTATTACTGCATATGTTTCAAGTATTTCATTGAAATTGAAATTCTCTGACGGAAGCTTTGGTGAATTTGTGTTGACTAGATGCAAGAAAATTACTGATTTATCACTAGATTCTTCATTACGTTCACGACGCGCGCCGAAAAAAGGTAAATAGCTTTCTGTTTCATAGGTTTTTGTATGCTTTGGCATTCATATTTTCGCTATTCAATTTTGAAAGATCAAATTAGTAGCTTACGTCAAAGAAAATTGACTACTTTAGAATTTTGTTCTGAGATAATGTTCAAATCTATAGTTTGATCAAAGAATCAAGCCTAATATTTAAGGAATATTAAATGCCTCAACTTCTGCGAATTTTGTAAGCCAAGAAATCGGAATGTAAATATGTTTTAGCATAGTGTGGAAATGTCTTGATAGTACCTCGTGTATTATTTTAAATACATTTGCCAAATTTTATGAGATATCATTCTCGACTTGTTAACAGTTCAATAAACTTCAGGTGTCATGTCTCATAATTAAACAATTTTTGTAAACACCTTTTTTGTATTGAATTGGAAAAGAAAAATGTTCACTGAGTAAACATAGTTGTTCATGAATAGAGCAGTCTTTTTTCTGCGAATTTTTCCACTTGTGATTCTTTCCCGTGATAAAACTTACTCCATAAGTTGTATAAGTATTGAAGACTACCTAGTATTATGCTAGATTGCTGATGACTAATTCTTATATACCTAGCTAGTCTTTAAAGTTATACAATGCAGTCAAACATATTATCTCGTTCGATTCATGATGCTACCAGTCATAAAAGTATGCATCGTTTTTCTTCTCTTACCTTTTCTGTATCGAAACAAATCATTTATTCTGAGCCATTAGTCAAAGAGTTGGAATTCCGTGAGTAGTTCTCAATTTTCCTCATCAAAATTAAAATTTTATGTGATATGATTGACCTTTCGAAATTAGCATCAAAAACTGAAGCAACTGTTATGTTACCGAGCTTTTCATTGCCTATCAGTTTTTGATGAAAATTTGAGCCATTGTTGAAAGTGAAAACTCGAAAAATTCTAATGCCACTGGAATCAATGCATTTGCATATCAGTTGACTCAATTTGCAACGCTAATTTCAAGTATGATATTCATACGGCAGAAAATCTTAGTTTCCATAAGGAAAATTGAGAATTACAGGCAGAATTCCAACTATTCGTTTCACATTTCAACAAAAATAATTTGATTTGACAAAGAGAAAAAAAAAGATGTGTAATTTTATGACTGATAGCTTGACGAATCGAACGAGAGGAAATATTTTGATATTTGTAATTTTCAAGAAATTAGAGAATGCAATAGCATTTCTACTCAAACGAAATTCGAAATTTTCTGATTTTTTTCTTTTGAAATATAAGCGGAATAAAAAACCTTGAAATATTTTCTGGTACTATGTATTTCACAAAAGAAACTCGTCTTCGTCATTGAGATCACTTGAGTAACAGAGTTATACACTATCCTCAGTGTAATCTTTAGTATTGGTACGATATGCTGAATGTATGAACATGAAATACGTAATTTATAATATGGATTTGCCTCGTACATTTCTAGCGCAGCCACTTGAAATATAAATGGTACTCGCTAAAAAACTCTATTTTTCTGGAAAATCAAAAGTCTTCGGAATATCACTTGAGCTTTTCGTGTAAGTTTTCAGTCTATAAAAGTGTTGTGATAAATACTTGTTGATTTCTATTCATTAGGAAGCCTTATGGTCTTTTGAAAATACTGACTTACACAGGGTATAAGTGTTTTCGAGAATCTTCAAGGCGCTCAAGCGCACCTTTTCTGTTAGAGAAGATAATCTGAAAGCCATAAATATTTGTAGAGATAGGTTTTCGACTTGACGAAATTTTCCTCCCGAAATGAATGATATACGGTAGATATCGCTCGGAAGATTCCAAAAAATGGTAGGAAGGTACAGGCAGGAATATGATATCTGTATCCAGTGATCGGGCTTTCCTACTTTCGATGGAAAGCGATTGTAACTGAGAAGAGCCAACTGTTGAATACAATCATTGTAATACTACTTTCATATTTTTACTATTTGCTGAAGTTTTACAGCCGAAAATGATGTCTTATCTGTGGAACTCGACCAGAAAAGCACGGAGCAGAACGCCAAAATCATTGACTTCATGCAGCAACCTGATGATGCTTCGAGTGTTCGAAATCTGAAAACACAGATATCTGAAAACCTAGATCGACTGACAAACATTTGTTGAACTTTTTAGAGCTTCCGATATTTTATGAATTAACATAGTCTTCCAAAAAAGATCCTAAAAACTCAAAAAGCATTAAAAAAACTGAAGTTTATATTCGATTGTAACTTTTCTAACTTTTGGTTTTCTCTTGATCCTCAGAAGACTCTTCAGTATAAGAATCATCAATATATATTGTATGTAATTTATTTAGTTATTCATATTTCGATCTTCGTTACAATATTGTTTAAATACAAAACAATTTGATAGTTTTGAAGAAAAATTTAGAGACATTTCTACATATGAATATCAATGCGAGTTTTAAGTGTAGTAGTTTTGTGTTGTCAATTATGCGTTATTTTCTGAGATGCAGCTGAAAAAAATGATTAGACAGATCGAGATATGAACTTTGCGGAAACTTCGGCAGTGCTGTAAAACTGTGAATGCCATATAACCTCAAAACTTCTAGAATAAAGCTTGAGAACACTTAACGAAACTTAATGTATACAGGATTGAATTCGAAAGACATTGTATATCTTAATGTGATCTTAAAGTTTGGAGAGCGAAAGTATTTGAAGAATGATAGGGCATGTTTTGGACAATTTCCTACTGAGATATTTATAAACATCGTAATGCAGGTCTACAAGGGGTTCTGAAGTTTTAGGAGCTTTCATGAAGACTTTTTTAAATTGAATTTTAGATGTAACTTTTAATGAAATTTTTGAAATGTTGGTGAAGATTTCCAAAGTTGTTTTTTGATGTTGTTGATTTTTCATAGGCATCTACAGAAAACAGGAATATCAACAAACACATTTGCCATAGCAACTATTTCTGATAGTAGTTGCAGCTTGTTGACTTGATTTCATCGGCGAGCGTAGTTTGCCAATATTATTTCATTCAACAAGTAATCATCTGTAACAATTGACCTTCGTTCTCTCAAGAACAAATAAAACTTCAGACTTTAACTAAAATCGAGTTAAATTATGTACAGATTTTGATTGTTTGGATCTTAATAGGATTACTTTTAGTAGACACTCAAAATGTATCCTGTAAGTCGAAAACCTAGAATTCAGTTTAAATACAACTTCTTTAAGCATGTCACCAGAATCTATCATGCATATATTAATGAAGTTTAATATCTGGCTGTTGAAAGAAGCTGTACGAAAACTAAATGACAGAATTTCGATTCAGAACGTATGTTTTGACGTTTTATCAAAGGAAATCGTACAAGAATCGAAATTTGTTGAATCTCCGCATATTATAACTCGGTTTTAGTTACAAGCTGAAGTTTTAATTATTAGAGGGAATAAAAAACTCCATCTTCACTGATGAACACTCTTTGATCTAACTAAGTTTGAAAAGCTATACATCCTGACGAAATCCGCTCAAATAGTTCAAATTTTTACTCAGATCAATGATCATTCGAGCGGATGTCACGGATGTTGCTGCGTTCTATAGACGCCTGTGTTTCGGTGGATGCAATATTTCACTGCTTCTTATCTTGTTGGAAACCCTTAATGAGTTTTCAAGAGTTCTATTTCGTGAATAGCTATGATGGACTGTTGCTAGGCTTTTGGAAACTCAAAAGCTGCAATCGTGCTTCCGAGGATATGTAATTCTTTAAAGTATATGTTGGTATATATGACGTTTTAAAGAATCTTTCGGTATGCCTGTCATTGTTGTTGAGATAGCAATAGGTTCACGTTTCTCGCTGTATCCATCAATACTTATTAAGATGCATTTGATACAAAACGTATACTATGTTTCAGTTCTTCTATTGTTGTACAGCACTGGTTGTTTCGCTTTGAATATATCGCATTTGTATGTCTTGTTATTGATATCCATATATTTATCATGTTTCATCAAAACAATGGCGTTTGCTTGAGTGAACAGCTATTGTCTCTCATGCATATTTGCATCGTTGCCATAGAACACTTCAATGCTTACTTTGATACTAATTTTCACTTGATGTCAAATCTTGGGTGGTCATTGCAGATCCCTATTCAGCTTGTGTATGCATGGTAGAAACTTATTCATCTAAAATAATCATACAACATTCCAAATCGAATGAAAAACAATAGTAAGACTAATATTGAATAGACTCAATTGGAACAATGCAGATACATATAAAAGATAATAACTTTTCCTCGAGATAATGTCACTACTTTTGGCGAGACATATAGCTTATACTGAAGATGATAACAGAACATGAACATATCGTATAAGCTTATTCACTTAAACTGAAGAACACCGAGACAGACAAGTGCGCCGCAGAAAATGCTTGGATGGTAATTCCTTGAAGTCCTGCTTTTGGAAAATTTCTCTTTTGTTACAAAAGATTACAGTTGTAATTTTACTTTCCTCCTCACGATGAATTTTCTTGACGAAATTCAGTCTATCGTTCGTTCTGCTTTTTAGGTTTCTGAAAGAGCTTGATGAAAGAAGTAAATTTGAAGTATTTTGATATCGCTACTTTCATTCATAACTTCCTCAGCTTTTGCCATTGAAAACCTTAAAGAATATCTTCATTTTAGAAAACTGTACTATTAACCTTCAGTCGAATCAAATGAATACGCCAAGTACAAGTTATAAATCTGATGTTTGTCCATCATCTCCGAACAACAATACTTTTGGTTGGCATTTTGTTCTTCAGGGCTCAACATCATCCTTCTATTTCATCAGTTGTACCTTCCTGAAATCGGGCACAATTAATCAAACATATCCAAACGGAAATTCTAAGCAAGCTTATTTATATACACCAGGACCAGACACCATCCTTTACTGTACGGCAATCGTGACCTGTGGATCTGCGACATCGATTATTGTGAGCAATGTGTGTCCCCCGAACAGTAAGATGATTCTTCATAGTTTGAGCTGCTCTAAAAGCTAATTCACCGATTGTTTCTATTCAAAGATCAATCTATGAGATAAATATATGCCACTAACAAATTGTCTACATACCGAGATACGACTTTGGAGAAGTGATTCATGAATCCGATAATATCTAACGGCTGGGACTCGGACAAATTTATCATTGATGACATACAGAATCTAGGAAAACTCAGAAAAATCTATTAACTAAGGATCGAGTCTGTCACTAAACAACTGTGTGATATAATATAGCAACGTAGAAATCAAAAACATCCTTTTGAAAAGTTACTTTTCAAATGAAATGGCCAAACATTTAAACACTGAAGGGGTTGAAATGTGAGTGTTCAATAATTCAAGTGTGCAGCCTTTCTGGTATTCAATTTATTTCTACTAAGAATGTTCGAGGCTTGCGTTCCAGAATATCGTCTAAATAGTGTCTTAGTTACCCGCTGCAATGGTAGCGGTTATCGTCCACTGTGTCTATTTTCCAATTTTAAAATCAAAGGAAGGTTGAGTATTTTTGGAATAATGTTTGATGAAAACGAAATAGAGATCTCTGGGTTGCACCGTTTACATAAGGGTATGAAGCTGCATCAAATCGTATAAGTCAAATGTTTCTGACAAGTTTTTTCAGGGTCTGCTATCAAGTTTATTAAAAACAAAACATTGTGTAATGTAAAAGTAGTAGAATCTTAATTTTCAGAAGTATACTAGAATAATAAACTATAGACCTATAAACTCTGTAAGTTCCATGTAGTAAGGTTTAGTCCATCATGAGTTATGAACATTTTACTACATGTTATCGGCAGGTTTTTCACAAAAATTGGTTTTTTTTTCTTAATTTTTTTGATAAAAATCTCATCTGACAAACCTATTTAAAGACTTCGACTTCTTAGAAAACTTGGCAAGGAACCTTAAGAAAAGTTGTCATAAATATGTGATCTATGCGATTCAATGCAGCTTTATCTCCGCTTCTAAAAGATGAAAACCGCATATCTCAATATTGTTTGTGTCAAATATTATTCTAAAAATATTCACTCTTCTTTTATTTTGAAATGTAAAATAATCATTCTTTCTGATTAATCAATTGCAGTGTTTCGGAGACAAGGATAAAAAAGTGCTTTTTCTCATCAAGTGAAATTGAAAGAGAGGCTATTCATTACGAGAAGATCCACAAAAGTTAGACGTCACATCACTCGTAATGATAGAAAAAATACAAAAAATAAAAAAGCTGAATTTTTTTTGTTGACAAAATGGGCAACATCCCTAATTGGAAAGCATTAGACAGAACGACTCATGTGATAAAGTCATCGGCGTTAAACATAAAAAAGCATTAGACGGAATATCCTCCAGAAGTATTTCACGCTATCAGCGACCTGAATGTATCCTGCAAAAGAGCTTACCTTCATTAATAGAAATATTAATACTATTCAAACTCCTAAAAAATATCTTATTCTCAAAGACCCTTTATGTTTTCCTCAATATCTTGATGGGAAGAATGGCAGCAACTAATCGCTTCTATCATATCTAATTCTCATCTACCTTCGAGTGACTTCATGTTAGAATAGAGCAAAATGATTTGTCTACTAAACTTTTCACATCGATGGAGCAGTACTATAGCAAACGCCAGCCCAGTTAAAAAAACTCACTAGCTCGAAACTTCCGTTTCACACCGAATGATATCTCTACTTCTCAAAAACTATAAAACATGATTTACTTTATTAAAATCAGCAAATTTTCTTACACCTCTTCAAGCGACTAATAAATCAGCCGATTCTATAATAAACTCGGTAACGAAGAAACTATGAAAAAGCTGCCAAATATTCCGGTTCAACTATCATCTGCAAAAAAGAAAACTTCATACCCATCACCAAAGTTAGATATACCTTCCTCTAATGCTTTACTCTGAAAAAAGAAAGAAAGCTATCTTTCTTCCTGAACATTCTAGTCTTCTACCTCTGTTTTCTAAAACATCGAAAACTTTCTAGACCCTTCCTCTCAACTCTATGTCTAATCATTTGTTTCATAGATACTAATCCACTTTTCACACAATCATTCGAGCAATATTCAAGTATCTACTTAAGTGTGGATGTGAGAGAATGGTAGACACACACCCACACTCGAAAATTCGCGTAGTCTGCTGAATTCTATCAGACTCCTAAAAGAACATAATAAACATTTGAAAAATCATTCTATTGATTATTGTTGAGGTTTTGCTCGACTGTAGTATTGAAACTCGTGTTTTGATCCAAACATATACAAATCTTGAATAGATCCTGAATAAAAACGAGCTAAAATCTTGGTGAAACCTATGCATACATTTTTGTAGGGATCGTGAATAAAAACAGTTATGAATTTGGATAGAATTTTGACAATGAAATTCTGAATAGAGTATTAGCAGAAATGTGCAAAGATTTAAATTAAATCTCGAGACTGCCGGTGTGTTCTAATGTGGATATGGAGTCTGAGAGTGGGTGTAGATCTTCTCTTCTCTTACATCTACCCACCTTCACAGCCATACCCCACAGCCTTGGATAAATGTTTTTCTTCCATCAAAAGTTGAAAATCAGATGTTCGAATTCTATCAAAATCACACTATTCTTAAGAACACGAACCAAGAGAATATGAAAGAAAAACGCTCGATAACAAAAGAAAGAATCAAAGTGCACAATAAGAGAAGCACATGTATCAGAAGGATGTATTTCGACCAAATTTTCTCTTGAATGAACTACATCAACTGCGTAACTCATGTCATTTTCTGATGAGATACTCATGATGGAAGGAAAATACTTGAAACTACAACATATTTAGTCAAAAATGATAGATATAATGGCAAGGAGTTTCAACAATAACATGCTTAAACAAAGACTGACTTTGCTTTTCCTTACTTAGAAGTTTACCTTTGAGTAATTTTAAGCTAAGAACAATGGAGTTCAGCTCTATATTCACTGTTTCAGAATGTGCTCCACAAAGTACGACATATCACTATTCATTTGAGATCATAGATCAATATGTTCAAACTGTTTGTTACCAAACTCTAAACCTAGCCTATGATACATGTTGAAAATACTGTGGATTTTCTGTATAAAAACTCAAAACTGAGTTGAGATTGATTTGTCAATATACACTACAAGAATACTGTGTAGTACAGCGTAGTTATAATTCAATACAACTCACCATATCTATTTAGCTACTCCTACGACAATAACTACAACAACGACAACCACAAAGACAACTACAACGACAACGACAACAACGACAACAACAACGACGACAACAACAACAACAACAACGACAACAACAACAACAACAACAACGACAACAACGACAACAACAACTACGACAACAACGACAACAACGACAACAACGACAACAACAACTACGACAACAACAACTACAACAACAACAACTACAACAACAACCACAACAACAACGACAACAACAACAACGACAACAACAACAACGACAACAACGACAACAACAACAACTACAACAACGACAACAACAACAACGACAACAACAACAACAACAACGACAACAACGACAACAACAACTACGACAACAACAACTTCAACAACAACAACGAGAACAACGACAACTTCAACGACAACAACAACTGGGCGTAAAAAACTATCATGTATAATGTTTATTTTCGTCGATAGACCAATATCGAACAACTGATTGAAATTATTTGGAATATTTGAATAGAATTTTTGTCCTGTCGGTGCATACATCATGTCATCGTTATTTGAAACAGCAACTATGATCTTCTTGCTATAGTCATTGAAGTAGTTGAATCTATGCTTGATTGAAAATATGCGAATACCTTCAGATCATCTGTCAAAGTATATATTAAACTCACATTTTACGGTAAATTAGTGGACATCTGAACAAATTATTTTTTTATTCTATTCATATTCTACAATTTTCCTCAGTGCATTTTCGGCCATATGACATACTTGCAATCTAACCAATATTTGAACCCAGTGATTGTAGTCACCATTCAATTGACATCTATTCAGCGAACATATTTTTCATCTAAATTTATGATTTCAGCCAAGTTAGATATTCGAACAGAATTCTGTACTTTAAATTAATTCATTTCTTCAGAGATCTTTCCTGGTGCTATCGAATGACATAATTCGCTTCGAACCGAGCTAGATACTTGAATATAATTCTCCTTATCACAATTCATTTATCAAGAGATGGTTGCCAATATGATGAAGAAAAACACGTTGTTTTGAATTGCACCATTTATTTAAATGGAACCGTGATTATAACAATTCAATTATCAGAGACCCTTTAGTGATGTGATCAAGTGATACACATTGGTTCAAATGCAGCGGTATACTTGAATGCAATCCTAATCATGGCGATGCATTTATCAAGGAATCTTTACTGATGTGGTTGAATGTTACTTCTCCCTTGGAATTGAGCGATATATTTGCATACAATTCTAATCGTAGAGACTCATTTATCAAGTAATCTTTGCTCATCTGACCAAGTAACATTATTCATTCTGAATTGAGGAATATATATGAATGGAACTCTGGTTATAACAATTCATTTATCAAAGGATCTTTGCTAGTATGATCGAGTGAGACACATCGCTTTGAATTGAGTAATACGTTTGGATGCAATCTTAATTGTGACCATTCATTTATCAAGACATCTTTATTGATGTGATTGAGTGATATAAATTGCTTCAAATTGAGTAATATGCTTGAATACAATCCTAATAATAGCGATTCATTTATAAACAGATCTTTGCTAGTGTGATTGAATGACACATGTCGCTTCGAAGTCAGCT
>CAJNOP010000361.1:107845-120446 GCA_905250075.1 Rotaria sp. Silwood1
ATTTCATCAAAATAAAATAAATGAACTCGAGCTTAATAAGGATAATTCATATGTCATGCGCTGTTCAATCATGTGCTTTGGTGTTAGCGATCGCATTAAAATAAAATAAATGAACAAGATCTTGGTCAGAATGATTCGCCTGACGTGCGCTGTTCAATGATGTGTTCTGATGTTAGTGGTTGCAATGAAATAAAATAAACGAACTCGAACTTAATTAGGATGATTCATCTGATATATGCTGTTGAATACTATGTTCTACAGTCATTGGTTACTTCAAAGGAAAATAATTGAATACGAACTTGATTAGCATATTTCATATGTCATGCGCTATTCAATCTTATTTTGTAATGTCGTCAATCGCTGGCGAGTAAAATAATTGAACACTGTCTTCGTAAGGATAATTTGTATGTTATGTACTGTTCAGTCATGTGTTCGGATGTAAGCGATTACATCGAAATAAGATAAATGAACTCGATTTTTCTTAGGAGGATTCATTTTTAGTGTGATTCTTTAACACGATGCTTGTAGTTCTTATTTTGGTTTAGACATGCGCCAAAACGAATAGATCTATTGTAATGTTATGCTTTTTTTGCGTATACCTTCATTGTGGGACATATCATTATATTTTTGCTGCTATGGGAACCATATATATTAGTAGAAAGATATCAGTTGAAATGATTCCTTTGTAAACTAATATTCAATGATATAACTCAGAGACACGTTTCTTTTTGAAGTGTTCTTTATTTTGGAACAAAGTTATGCTTAGTATGGTTCATCGGCTTTGTGATCTAGCACTAGTTGACGAACTTTCACATTGTATTCTTGATGAGTTACATAAGTGAAGAGAAAGTCCTGGTTAAAAATAATCATTTGTGACGTATTTCATTATTTGAGAATTGATAATGCAATAGGCTTTAGTCCGAGAAAGTTTTTCGAATAGATATTTTTTCAAAAATGTTCACATTGTAAATGAGCTGTTGTTTTCAAATAACACAAAACGACTGCTTGCTAGTGATGAATATAGTTAAATGGAGTTATCGTTAGGATTGTTCATCTTTGTGATGATTTTTTTCTTCAAGATAATGACAAAAGTTTTGCCTTACCGTTAATAGTATACATGAGAGGGTTAATTGTTGCTGATGTTCGTTTACCATGTAATTGGTAATTAGATCACAAAGTTTTGTTTTGATTCAAAGTGTTGATTATAGATTGAACCGGATGCTTGTCAAGAACATTCAGTTCCTAGGTAATGGTTGACCATACAGTGCTTGCGACCGCTTACTTGAAAGTAAATATGAAATTCGAATAGAAGTGTTGCTGTAGTTATTCAAACGATATGAGATCAGTGGTATGTTGTTGTGTTAAAGATTGATCATTGAGTTTACAAAGAACGCGAACACATTTTAAGTAAACAATATATTGTCAAAGACTTTACAAGACATTGGTTAAGTGACTTCGAAAATAATATACTCTCGTTTGATTTTTTTTCACATATTCTCGCCGAACTTTATTTCTTGAAAAACTTCTGATGTTGTATGAATGCAATCTAATCTTGAAAGGAGTTGGTGTCGTCTTGAATGCCGAAAAGATTTTTTTCAGCATTTAATAATCTTATCTAACACAAACTCTCATCGAGATTAAATTACCTGCATATAACGTGAAACTTTTACATGACGAAGTTTTAGTCTAGAACAAGAAATATACATACAATTATTAATCAAAGGTGAAGGTTTTATTAGTAGTTAGTCTCCTTAATTCTTAATTAGTTCATTCAGCTTATTCTCGCTCTATTTTACTGCAGTGAATAATATACTTTTGGCCTTTTAAATCTATTTTTTTTTACATTTATTCATCATTTATACGCGCTTTAATATTCTTAATAAACACTTTATATGAAAATATAGCAAAGAGATGTAAACTTATCAAGACAATTGTTTTCCAAGCTAATAAAGAAGTAGAAAAAAGAAAGAATAGTCAAATGTCTTTTGATGTAGTGTCAGACAGTGAACAACAAATATCAAAAACAAACAAAAAAATAAAATGAATTATGTTAGTGTTCTTTTGGTGTTTGGTCTATCAGATCATATCTTGCTATTCCTTCAAGGTTTTCATCAAATCATCATCCTCCAAACTAAATAGGTTTAGATTGTGATCGCCATGACATCTACAAAAAAGTCAACATTTGCTTTTATTGCACTTCTTCAATACTTTGATACGGTTCTTCTTACACGATCGATTATTCCTTGTGGTTTAAACTTCTTTTTGCAGTTGGGACATTCATACATATTAAGAGAGTCTATTACCAACACTTCAGTCACCTTTCGCTAAAATTTTCTATATGACATGGCTACTTCTTCTGATCTTCTTTTATCTGCACTATTTTGGCACTCTTGTATAGTTGATTCAATGTTTGAAGAAATAGTATTAATTTTAATATGTTTGATAATTACTTAACAGCAACTGTTTCTATATTTAGTGGTTTTTCTTCAATTTTTGATGTCGAATTTGTCGATGTCATCCATGACCTTGTTTCGCCCACTTTTTCTTATTCCAATATTTGCAGGATATTTCGGGGTTACCGAAAGTTCGCCAATAAGACTTTCGCCAATTGGCAAAATTCCAGGGAATGTATTGGCGAAAGTGTAGTGGACTTTCGCCAATTGACGAAAGTACATGTAAGAGTTGAAGCTACAGTCTGTCGAATTCAAGAATTTCTGGACCCGAACCCGATTGATGGATCTTTTAAGAGAAAAATTGAAAGAAATTCCAAAAAGATTATTATATACATGAGATATTTCTTTGGATCTCGATCCGATCAGTAAAATTTTCCGAACCCGGACATGAACTCAGTGATTACAAAGCTATCAGACCCGCAACCGGTTGGGTTCGGGTCCCAGTAGATTCAACGGGCTCTAGCTGCAGTTAATGTTGTTAGAATGTTTATCATAGCTTACACTCATCAATCTAGCCGACAGAAATTTTCGAATCTATATCTAGTTCGCAGTCAAATTGGCGAAAGCCCACTGTACTTCCACCAATTGACGAAATTTCAAAGAGTATATCGGCGAAAGTACAGTGGACCTTCGCCATTGGCGAGAGTCCTATTTAGCGAAAGTCTTATTGACGAAGTTCCGGAATCCCATGTTTTTTCCGAGGAAACTATGAAAAAATTATTTTTTTAATCAAATATGGTCCATGTTCATTTTCCATACGGTTTGCGTGCCTAAACCATCTTAATCGGTTACGTCACATGAGATTGTTTATGGAGAGTTAACCAGATAGCTTCAGTATTATCTGGTCTGGTAAATGATCTCCTAAATTCAAACCAAGTATCGTTCTGAAGCATTTCATATAGGATGTAGGATTCGTAGTTTAGCTTCTATTGATATTGTTTTTCGATAGAACATGATATTTCTTAACATTTTGAACACTGTTGTTGATTTCGCTAATTTTGATTCTGTTTCTTTATCTGTTCCTTGGTAACGAAAGATTCAACAACTAAGATATGTAAATGAGTCTACTTTTTCAAATTTTTGATTTCTGATCATAATATCAGTGTCAGAGAACTCAATTTCTTGGTTCCTCATGGTTTTTCTATTATCATCTTTTTTGAGCTGTTGTGTTGGTACAATACAAGTCTTCTTAGCATTCGTAGTTACCCCATATTCCTGAGTGACTTTTGCGAAGATCTTAATTAAATTCTCTAGATCATGAATAGTTTTGGCCAATGCAACTAAACCATTAGCATACATGAAAACCAAGATATCAAAACTTTCGAACCAATCTCTAACACCATGGTAGCAGACACTGCTTCTATAGGCAAATGTCACATCCTTAGCACCATATTGTTCCCTTCTTTTCTAAATAATGAAATCGAACACCATGTTGAATAGCACAGTAGATGGAATATTACCGTGCATAACACCGATTTCAATATCAGTGTTGCCAGATCTGCCGAATTTTCGAAGCTTTTTCGGGCTTAATCTCGGTTTTCACATTTTTCCAGATTTTGGATATTTTCTACCTCAATTATATTTTACTTATTGGTTCATATTCTAAACAAATTATTACTGATTCGATAGAGGTTTATAGTGCTACCTTTTATTGGTCTAACTCAAAGAGTAATAGTGTTCGTCTTTTCACAAAACGTGATCGAAAAAAAACAATAATTTGTATTTTGAATTTATTTTTCTATTATGTTTTCAGAATGTTTGATGAGAACGAAGGTGTGAGTGTGGATATGGAACTGGGTCTGGGTCTGGGATGGAGTGAATGTGCGGTTGAAGGTGGAGTGAAGAAGCTAAAACCCCAGCACCCACCCATACCTCAGACCAACACTCGCCTTATTGAAGCGAAAAGAAGGGTCCGTAGGAGGAACCAGCAAGGTCTTGCCGAAAACTAATCGTATCCCGTCAGAAATTTAGTGTAAGCTCCTGGGAACCTTTCGTATCATGTCAAAAACTTTGGCTATTCTTCACGCGAGCTTCAGTATCTTATCAGAAAGTTCAAAGATTCTACCAGAGTTTAGTTGTAAAATGTTGCGATACAGCTGTTTTTCGAGGAAATCTGACAGTGGTAGAATACGATGAGTTCCAAAATATTTTTCAGCTGAAGTCTGATTTATTCCTTTTAGAGTCCACCAATGTCCCAAAACTGTCCGGCAATATCCGAAATGGTTTCTTATATCCATTTTCTGGATACTAGGTAAAATTACCGTTTCCGATACGATTTATTTCCGGCTTGAAATACTGCTTCCATGTTCCTAGTGTTTTCCGGTCAGTTTTCGCAGGAACTAAGGCGGAAGATCAACGAATTCCGACCGTTGCTGGTCAGAATCAGACGCCAAAATCAATGACTTGGGTAGTATTAGAAAATGAGTCGTGATTAATACTATGAGTCTCTCGAAATCGTGACGGATTTTCGAAAAATATTGGCAGTCACTGTAGGTTTTCTAATTTTTATAGCATGAATTTCTTAGAAAATCAAACATTTTTAAATATTTAACAATCAATTTTCTATAAAATAGAATTCGTATAAAATGTTCAGTATAGGACACGCCAAAACCAGTTCTCATAGTTGCTTTATCAAAAAGCATAAGATTTGTGAAGAATGAGTGTGCATTACAAAAGGCTGATTATAATGTATTCTGAGCATAGAATCTCAAGGCAAATGTTTCGATTGCCCGATGTTGAATATGTGGGTGTGGGGTGGGTGTGTGGATATGAGTGTTTTCTTCTCTTCACCCACATCCACACCCTAGTTCTTTTTGTTTTCCTATAAAGCATCTAAATTTTTGTTTTCTTATTACTCTCGAAGTATGGATGTGGCTGTGTTTTGGGAGCAAAATTAGCTAAGATAAACAATCACACCCACATCTTCATATTAGGAAAAGAAAATTATTGAATTACTAATATTAAACATGCCATCTTGGGATATCGGACGATAAGACTAGATTGTAGGCTTTCGATACAATTGATATCAGACGAGCAGTTGACGAAACAATTTTCCCATCCATTCCCGGGGCATCTCAAAAATGGCTTAATCAAAAACTAGGGTGTGGGTGTTGATCTTAGCTAATTCTGTTCCCAAAACACATCCCCATTCTCACCCACCTACACCTACACCTAGGCCTTGGCCACGGACAATGCGTTCTGCATTTTCAGCTCACCAGACGGAACTATAAGGCATGAGTCGCTTGCCTTGTGGAGAACAAAACCAAAGCCCAGTTCGAGACATGTTGAGATTATTTTTTTACACCAAAATGTTCAAAAAAGAGAGTTCTTGCTGGAACTCTATATAATTCATTTGGAATGAGCTTAAAAAGTACTTGTGAGCCAACTTAGGTTCATATCCGCCTTCGATCCTTTAGAGACATTATTTGTACAATCAAGATAGAATCCAAATTTATTGATCAATATTTTACATTTTCATTACTCTTCAGGATACGTCCACATGCAAACGTTCATGTTGCAAAAATCAACAAAAAGAAAGTAACTGGAAAATCTATGAGCATTTGTAATAATGACGTATCTCTGCAATATCTATGGGACTGAGTTTCTCTCTTTGACCAATCTGAGCACCAGCTGTACGCGGTGTGAGAGTCGGCTTGCCATTCTTTGTGAAATCAGTACGACCGTAGTGCATCAAACTGTTGTAATCATAGGTGGAGCCTTGATTTTCCACCTCTTTCCCCCATGAATATTTTTGAAAGTTGAACGCCTAAAACACTGATTCACTTGTTCAACGATTTATGCAAACAACAAAACAAAACTTGAATATACCATGCCCTGTTGTATATTTTCATAGTGCACTGTTAGATATTGGTCGCGATCAGGACGTGACTGTTCGTGGAAGAAGCCTGAAATTAAAGACAAGGACGAACATGATTAGATTTTTGAAAAAAGAATAACTCTCACCGAGAACATGAGCTAGCTCATGTTGAATAATACCGTTGCGAAAACAACCGTTACGTTGTAATGTGAGCGTATTTGGATAGTTCGTGTTATAGCCGACCTGAAAGTATTGTTTGAATACGGCTTCACTTCATTATATGTATCTATATTGTTACGGAGCGTTATTTCGCTTCGCAATGAGATGCCATCACATCCTTTTCTCTATTTCTTCTCTCAGCATTCCATCTCTATTACTCTCAGTTGGTCTATACTCTCTGCTATATAACCCCGCGTGTATGTGCATCTGGTGTTAGTGATTCGAATACAAAATGAGAGAGAAGGCACCCATATAACAATATTTACCGATGCGCTGCATCCGGTACCGTATCGAATTTTGAGAACTCTCCTGTCAGTCAATTGTGCTGGTCGAAAGGTGACACAAGGAGTGCGTGATGTTTGACCTGGTTTTGGTATTCCTGTATCATACATTAACTTCTGCATGGCCAACTCGACCATTTGTCGGTCTTGGCTATCTAGTTCACAACAATTATTTATGTCAAATTTCATTTTTTTAAATTATGTACTCGAAATGGCTGAAATATCGTATGCAACAGTTTTGCTTGGCCAACGTCTAATTTGACCATTAATCCCAACGCCACGATTCGGATGAAGAGGATCAAAACCAGGTGGAAAGATCATGTCGCCTTCAAAACCACCACCTAATTGCAAAAGACGTTATTCGAATTAGTGTTCATTTCATAATATACACTACCAGTATTTACCGAGTAATTCCGGATTCACTTGCTTCGCTGGCTCAGCAATTTCAACCTGATCGACAATAGAAAGTATATATAACCGTTAAAGAAAATGACATGAATACTTACTGGTAGTCCATAAGCGATCAAAGACAGAGAAGACAGAAAAAAAATAGCGAACATGCTAGCTTGTATGATGGCCTAAGTTCTCAATATGAAGATTTAGTAGTCTATTTATACTAAATTTGTTTCGTCAGTCACAAATTCACTTTCTCATCCAGTTCTGTTTTTTCCTCCAAGATAAACATAAACATATCCGTTTTATATTTGACGAATGAATCAACTTGCGTGTCAAATTTCAAACACAAATCTCTCACTTAAAATCCGTGCTGGTAACATGGATAGATAATGCAAATACAGGGTGGCATACATCGGCATTTTTTAAAGTACATATAGAGTTTTGTCAGGACTGATTTTGTTTTTCGCACTCGCCCACTATTGTTTTTTGACTCATCTATGTCCAAAAGTAAAATGGGCAAAAATACACAGAGTGATCAAAAGCAGGGCACTAATGTCAAGCAACATATTACAAGAGTAGGAAGGAGAGAACGAACGAACAAGCAGCAGTAATCACAAAATAAATAATGATAATGCTACGAAAACACAGAACGAACAGAATGTTTTCTTTCTGTTCAGAAAAAAAAACAAGAGCAGCCATCGCACACAAATGCATATGACAGACATGAAATGCAAAGATACGAACAAGAAGAAAAACAGTGAAACAAAGAGAAAAGCAGACGAGCTCTCGCAATCAACAAAATATGTACACATTGCATGCATGAGGAAGAGGATTAATAGAAGAAAAATGAACCGATGTTGGTTGCAAACCAGCAAAATACAAAAACCCAAAACAATGAACTGAATAATATCGAATGTTCTATTTTTCGATTTCGAGCGCATCTTCAAGTCGTCGCTGTCATCGTTTGATTAAACTCGAATCATAAACCTTCTCTATAATTGAAATAATTCGCAGTTGTTGATCTGTTTCTTCTCAAAATCTGTGAGCTATAGTTGAAATTAGAAGAGACTTGATACAGCAGTATACATCTGTTTGCAAAAAAAAATTTGGTTCCATATACAATGTTCTTTATGAGCTATCGAATCATGATAGAATAAATCCTCTGAAAACAGAAGTGAAGATTATATGGCTGGTAGTTAAGTATTACTATTGGAATGATGAAATTTCAAAGTTTGTGTGTGGGTGTGAGGTGTGGATGCAGTGTATGGGTGTGGGGTGTGGGGTATGGGTATGGGTGTGGGTGTGAGGTGTGGATGCAGTGCATGGGTGTGGGTGTGGGGTGTGGGTGTGGGGTGTGGATATAGGGTGTGGGGTCTGGGGTGTAGGTATGGGTGTGGGGTGTGGGCATTCCTTTGCTCACACAGCCACATCGGCACTTACACCCCACCGACACAACCCCAGCTACACTCACTCGGGTTCCGAACTCCCGAGAACCGAATCCACGCCCGGTTCTAAGACTCCGGAGATCCACTTGAACTTTTGTTTCTATGCGTTATTGATTATGTTGAGACTTATGGGCGTACTTATTCTTTCAATCTGTACGAAGTCGGTATGAATTCCTGGGTTTCCGAGAATGGAACTCGCATCGGGTTTCTAGAAACGCGGAACCCGCAACTTAGTCTGTGTTCCCGTACCTAGGAATGCGAATTCTGAACGGGTTCCGCGTTTCTGAGAACGAAACCAGAAACTGGCATCCCTTAACAACACTTTACTTGTAGACAAATTTTTTTCATCTAATCGAACATAGTATGTCAGTAGGATCACTTGTTTGATTCTTGCTCTTTGATCATAATGAAAGATCAATAGTACCTTCCATTAGTAGTGGAATGATAGGATTCGAAAAACATAACAGAAGTCGACACAGAGCATAGACAAAAAAATACAAGAATACAAAGAAACAATCGCTAAACGACATAAGCAAAAATGAATCGAAACATTAAAAACAACTTTGTAAGCTTACAGGTCTTCTTATTTGCTATCACATGCTTTCTTCCACTCAATTCTTCTCACTCTTAGAAGAGCTAATATAAGAGAAGCAGTTCGGGTGAAGAATGCTAAGTCAACGAACAACAGCGTAGTGCCGAACAGGCCCAGATTGAAAAAGTACGATCGTATTTTTATTGTGCTCAGCGCCAAATAATTTTTCCATCATATAATTTTTTTTACAATTACATTTCTTACAACCATCCAATCAATAGTAAGTGTGTTTTTTCATTTGAAACAATTTTTTTTAATATTTATACCCTTCCGATGGCACAACAAACAATATGCTTTATTTTAAATTAAATCATTTTTCTCTTTGTTTAGATCTATCTCAAATGCACAACTAACAGTAAGTATATGTTGTGGGCAAACTTAAAATTCAGCCAAATTAAAAATTTGTCTAGCCAAAACCACAATTTTAATTGTGCTCAGGCAAAATTGAAATTTTGATTTTGTCCAACATCATGTCAGTTAGAACTAAAATTTTGATTTTGACTAGATGAAATTAACAGTCATTTTCTAATGAAAAGAAAAAAGGAAAAAAACAATCAGTTACAGTAACGACAACTTCTTTAATCAAAAAAAAAATTATTAAAAAAGAATATATGATTGTAAGTGCAATAGGTTCTTGTGGGGATGTCAGTTTATATTTTCAGTTTAGCGAATGGGTAAATTAAATTATCGGTCATTCAAATTTAGTATTGGGACCATTTTTTTTCATAATTTAAATGTAAAAATAAGTTTAAATTATCATAATTGATATTCAAAATAAAGTTTTATTTTTTTTTATAGTTTTCATATAGAATAAAATAAATTTGTTTTCGTAATGTAAATCTAAAAATAAATTTAATTTGTCTTCAGCTAGATTTACTTTTAATGTCACTTTTGATAATTTAAGTTTTTTTAAATTTGCATTATGAGAAAAATTTAATTTATTTTAAACGTAGTGGTCAATAATTAAAATTTATTTAAGTTAATAGAAAAAGGACAACCCTAGAGCCGTGCTTCTCCCACGCCCATCTACACTCATACCCTCATCCATCAAAACTAAGCACCTTTACCCATATCCGTACGCTTTCTTAGCAAAATTTTACCTTTTTCTTTTCAATAAAAAAGACTTTTAATTTTGACCATAACATATGTTGTAAAATGAGATTTTTTTCTTTTGTATTTAGATCTATATCAATGGTATGACAAACAGTAAGTACTTTTTAAATTAAACAATTTTTTTTATTTATTTTAGATCCATCCCAACAGCAAACTGCACAGCAAGTATGATTATAAATGAAAATTTTCTTGTTATATTGATTTTAGATCTATCTCTACGGCACAACGAACAATAACTATCATTTTAAATTAAATAATATTAATTTCCGTTTTATTTAGATGTATAACAACAGTTCAACAAACAGTAGGTCGCATTTGACATTAAGTACTTTTTCTTCTCTTTTTGAGATTCATTTGAATGGCGCAACGAAAAGTAAGTATTCTCCATATTGAGAACGCGAGTGAACAGAGTCCCTATAGGGGAAGGGGATAACATGGAGTTGTGCTCTACTTATTGAGGAGAAGCTTGGAGGAATACAAGGGCTAACGATATTGTATACAACTGAGTACAATCGTTTACAGTGGTCGTATACGACATGACGACATATAGTCGTAATTCTGGCAGCAAATAATACGGAAAAATACGATCGTAAACGACTATCGTGATGCTTGTTCTGGGTCGTTGCAACTCTAAAGAAGCATATATTTTTCTGATTTGACAGCAATTTTTCTCACGAGAACTGCGTAAGTACGTTGTACGCATTTCGTTTTCTTTCCTTTGTAAATAGGACAAGATGGGATACGAATAATACGAGGAAAAAAAATAGACAGTATTCTACAGGTACCAAGTTGACGAACAGAGTTGAAAATACGTGTGGAAGAACTAACAAGAGTAAAGATGGCTTCCTGTGCATAGAGTTCGATCTTCTGACGTGTAGTAGATACAACGAGATACAATAAAGGATATTTCAGACAAAAAACTGAACTTGAGCTTGATAACTCTCTTAGCTTTGTTCCTACAGTAACTGTTTCATTTCAATCTGCTCAGTTAACAGTTTCTCTTCAATCTACTCTCACACGTTTTCATTTCAATATACTTACATGATAGACAATGGAATATGGACGATGCCAAAAATGACAAACGAACCAAATGTCAGCATCACAAAAAAAAATATAGTTAAAGTTTCGTCAGCTATAATTTTTCAGCTTTGGTCTGAGAATACGTCTGAATTCAAACCTAAATAAACTTACAAATAAATTACCATTATGAAATGGCTTGAAGGATGTGCACGTGGATAATATTAAGGGAGGGCTTATCAATGTGCTAGAAAGATTTGAAATTATCCTTTTCGAGTTGGTGAATAATAAAATATTTTTTCCAAAACATACTCGAACTAAACTTCTAAGGGTGTTGCAGTCCTGATTTCATAGGTCTTACAGAACAGAGACTGACGGGACAATAAAAACTATCCCACCAAGACTCATCGGGAGCCTCTCTACGATTCCCTTCCATCCTGTTCCAGAGATGGAACCGGTCCACTTTTTTTCAGACTGGTACCGGTGCGGGTCTGGAGAAAGGTAGACCGGACCGGCCGGTCTACCGGTCCATACCGGTCTAGGGGGAAACCGCTGGTTTTTTTGATTTAAATCAGAAAAATCAAAAAAATCAAAAAAATTAAAAAAATCGAAAAAATCGAAAAAATCAACAAAAATCAAAAAATCTTTAATCTCTGTTGTTCAAAACATCAATCAAGGGTGGAGCAGCTGATATTAGATTTTATTGATTTCAGTGATATTTTTGATTTTGTTGATTTTTTGTTTGATTTTTCTGAATTTTTGATTTTGTTGATTTTTTGTTTGATTTTTCTGAATTTTTGATTTTTTTGATTTTTCTGATTTCTGTTTTGATTTTTTTGTTTTCTTTTCGCATTTTGTTGATTTAAAATCAATTGATTTAAATCAAAAAAATCAAAAAGAATCAAAAAAACCAGAAAAATCAAAAAATCAAAAAAATCAAAAACATCAAAAAAATCAGATTTTAGCTGTTTCTCCCTTGCTACCGGTCCATACCGGTCTACCGGTCTAAACCGGTCTGACTGGTCCAAACCGGTCTACCGATAGTGACAGAATACTGATGATACGCTAGTTTATCAGGAAAACCCGACCTATCGATAAAATATCGATCTACAGACAACAGGCTGCAGCCTAAAATGAAATCCTCTTGTGCAGTGAACTCTCTGGTGCGTTACCTTCATACCTTGAATGCAATCATAGAGCAGGAAAGTGAAAAATATAGATCGGTATGGACCGGTAGACCGGTATGGACCGGTAGACCGGTATGGACC
>CAJNOP010000361.1:120456-143495 GCA_905250075.1 Rotaria sp. Silwood1
CGGTATGGACCGGTAGACCGGTATGGACCGGTAGACCGGTATGGACCGGTAGACCGGTATGGACCGGTAGACCGGTATGGACCGGTAGACCGGTAGACCGGTCGATCCAAAACCCAGACCGGTACCGGTTCCATCTCTGTCCTGTTCCGTGTTCCATCAAGTGATTTTTTTTGTTCCATCCTAGCTAATCCGATTAATATCTTTACGTCAGAAGTCAATATAATCATTACATTTTTATTCATTGCACACCTGAATGGCAGTGTCTAAAATGAAATATTTGTGAGAGAAACTGAGAACATAAAGTGTGACCCGCGCGTGCAACATCTATCCAAGTAAATGCTTTTTGTTGCGATGAATGCCTATGGATCAAGAATCTTGGGTCAAAAGTAACCATTGCACAAAAGGTTTGGCTTAGCTCATCCCATGGTTTTGCTTTTCAAAATATTCGGCCTATAGGCTGGGCTGGACTGGTTTCACCCCATCTCATCCGTGTATTTGTTTTGAGAATCAACGGTTGAAGAAGCAATTGAGAAAAATGCTAAATTTACCATTCTTCATGATCAAACTGCTCTATTTGATCGATTTATTATAGTTTATAAATCATTTATTTTTGTACTTTATAGATTATAACACTATTCGGTTCTCAAAAGAATGCTAGTGTTGCTATTTTTCGTTACTCGAATAGCTGTCATATATGCGACAATCAACTACAAATTAACATCTATTTATTATGGAAATCAAGGTTGGTCTATGGATGAAATTGAATATTTTTCATCGTGGACTAGTCAACGACCAACAGTAATAGTTCTTTTTACTGACTGGTGTAACGGTTCAATGATTGATTTGTTCAATACTCAACTAAACAATATATGGAATAACCATAGTATTCCACTAATTACATGGGAACCATTCGAGTGTGGTGGAGCCAGTCAACCAGGAATAATGAAATTAGTTCGTAACAATGTCTATGATACATATATAAACCAATTTGGAAATAGACTACAAACATGGTTGGCTGGCAATGATGGGATTCTAGGAAATACGGATGATCGCCGCGTATATCTTCGACTAGGTGAGAAATTAGGAGTCAAAAGCATGTTTCAATAGTGAATGTGTTCTTTTCATGATGCAGATTAGTCATCGTATGTCTACTGAAATCCAAAAGGAACTCAAAGTCTTATTCGAGAAACATTATGCCTGTTAAATTCTGCTCTAAAATAATATCTATTCAAAGTTTATTACCCTTCTGCATTTTCAAAATATTCATCTTTATAAAGGATCCCTGTAGGATAAGATGGATAATCTACCGCTCTTCAAAACATTTTAAAAACTATGTACCTAGAAAGCCCATATTATTTTACACATTTTTGTCAATTTGATTTTATCTTTATATTGTGAAATGGTAGACATTAGAGGTAGAGATGTTAGTCGTCGATTTGGTTTCCACAAGTCTTCATCATTGACAGAACGGATCTTGAAGTTCTCGCATATCACTGATTTTCAGCCTGCAGCAGCTGTTCTTGAATTTCATATCAAATCTCAATGCATTAAAGATATTCTGCTATTCTACTTGGTTCACGAATACAAGGATTCGATAGATTGGTTCCGGTATCGGAAAAAATTCTCGCGCAGTCGCTGCCGGTCAATCTATCAACTAACACCTCTGATTACGAGACATTTTATTTACCGATAGAAGGCGCACTGTTACCCATCAGTGTCATATGTAATATGCTTTTGTTTCGCTCATTTGTATCACAAATAAGCGAACAAAGTTTCTTTAGATATCTGGCACAAGCAATACTTTTTCTCATCCTCGTCACATGACATCAGAGGTGCTATTTACTGAGAAAAAGAATATATCAGCCGGAACTAATACCTAGCCTTGAAAAATCATGCTTTTATTTTCTTTCTATTGACGATTCTGAAAAATGATGCTTATAATGAAATCAATATATGGTCTATATTTAGCTCATGAAATGAACGGAAATTGGTATCCATGGTCAGCAGCAGTGGGTAATTCAATTCCGCAAGATTATATTTTAGCATGGCATCATATTCATGATATATTTTCAAACAAAAGTTTAGATTCAACAAGACTCCAATGGATTTGGTGTGTTAATAATGCGGATGTTGGCAATTATACAGCTGAAGATTATTGGGTTGGCGATAGTTATGTTGATTGGATAGGAGTTGATGGATATAACTGGGGTGCAACTCAAAGTTGGAGTACATGGTTGTCGCCTAATCAAATTTTTTCTGATATGATTAGCCGTGTACGTCTTTTATCGTCAACAAAACCATTATGTATAAGTGAATATGGAACAACAAGTAAACGAATAGGAAATGTTTCGGATACACAATCGAAAAATGATTGGTTAAATGAATTTTGTGCTTATATGAATAATACTCAAATTCAAATGGCGCCTTATTTCAATACAGACAAAGAAACAGATTGGGCTATATTTGGTGGTATGAACGGAAATACTATGTGGACTAATTTTAGTGCATATACAGCATATAAAGATTGTTTACAGTCCAACGATTGGGTATTACCAGATAGCACTAATCAAAGAATTATTACTGATGAACAGTTCGCTGGCATAGGTAAGATATAGTTTTGATCGAAAGTGTCCGAAACACTGGATCTCAAGTTCCTGATGCTCTCGTAGGCTGAACGTTCGCAAAAATACCTTTCTCGTTGAGTTTTGATCATCGGTTTAAAGTGCACTTCGAATGTATTTGTATCTCACGATATCCAGAATTATACCTGATGTTACCTTCGATTGCCGATTTCTCATAAGAACTAGAGGACTTTTAGTTGTTTTAACCATCAATTTGCAGCCAGTCCCCACTTTCTTTGGGATCGGAAGCTACCCTTCTAAACAGTATACTCCCTCTTCAGTACGATTTGTTTTTCATAGATTTCAAATGAAATGACTATTCTTCTTCGTTACCAAATACTATTCATTTAAATATCATACCGATTATTATAATAACGAAACGACCAGAAAACGAAAAACGATGCATATTCCTTCCCCCCCAAAAAAAGAAACGTCAAGAAGTCATGATTTTTCTTAAAAAGAAAAAGGCTGTTAGCGCAATCTCTGCAGGATGAAAATATGAAACATGATTTATCTGTTGTTACTAGCTCCACGAAAATAGTTTTCTTTGATATATCTTGGGATCCATCCATTCATCATATTTTACTTCCTTCTTCAGAGCTGCAACAAAGAAGTAGTTGATCCATTCTCATGAGATACTCATGACATATATAATCGAAAATCGCGTCTCAAAAGCTCTGCCTGAAGCCTATGATGGGTATAAGATTTCTGTATCATGATCTGTGAGGTGAAGAGAGGGGGCGGGTGCAAATTTCTACTCTATATACTTCAATACTCGTTTCAGATCTGGTCTTGCAAAAATGACTCCAATTTTTAGTCTACATCAAGTTCGAGCCGAAATGATACAAAAACGGCGAATCTTTGCTGATTTTTTACATCATTTTAGGGGGTCTTTTCTAACTTCATCCCTTTAAGATTTGGAGTATTGTTGAAAAATGTGGAAAACTTGAAGTATCGTGAAAACTGTAGTCGATGTTAAACAATCAAAACTTAAATAATTTTTTCTCATCGTAAATAAATTGCTAATCTCCATTCTGCTGGAGATAGAATCTAATTAAATACAGTTATATAAAAAGACATGTTTTTATATGAAGCAGTAGACTGAAAACAAGCGTACGTTTCGTGCTTGTTTTTCAAACGAAACACATCCAACGAAAATGATCTCGTCGCAAAATGCTATTTTGTGATCGAATTCCATCAAGACAAATGCTTGGCCCTGTCATCCTGTTTTTTTTCTCTACAAGGCGGCAAAGAATAGAACGGAAAAAGATAAAGTTTCATTCTACCCGGATGACAGTATCCGAGTTTTATTATGAATGCCATTGTCTTTAAAACAAGTTCTCGGGTAACTCAAGAAGCTTTTGAAACTCCATAGAATCTGTTCCGGTATTTCTATGAGTTTTATAAATATTCATACTAATCTATCAATCTTTTCAAGGTTCAAAGCTTTCGGAATTCACTTGAAGATTCTAGAGTTCCGCAGCATACTTCGATGTCTAAAGGCAATTCCTATTAGTTTCACAATAATATATTGCTTTTGTTAAAAGTTTTTCCAATGACGCTACAACATACGTATAAGAAGTGGTGCCAGAATATTCAAAAATTTGTCAATAAGCCGTTTTCATCAATTGTAATAAAAAGCTTTGTTAAACTATTTTCTGACTCTTGTATATATTTGAAACGAATAAAACTGTAGTTTTTCTTACTTTTTTCAATCAATCGGAAATATTTTCGAACTGAAACATATTTCTATTTTTATGTCACTGTGTGGAATCGAAACAATTAATTTCGTGACTATGTGTGACTGTGGATAGCGTCACAGTCACTCACAGTCACGTACACTTGAATGATGAGTGGCTTTGAGCAAAGAGAGTTTACAAATCGTGTGCAGGATTTTCTAACGCAAGAAACGCATCGAATTGATCAATAATGACTTTTATATTTGTAGGCAAGACGTTACTCTCTTGTAATTTTTGACATCCGCAAGATGTGTATCATAACTTTTCTCGGTTTAGTCTATTATGATAGTTGCAGATGGCTGCAACACGGTTCCCTTAACAATTCAAATCGATAAGGCTGGTAAAAGTTGACAGTTGCATGAAGATCATACAGAAGACGGTAGAACGAGATTAGCAACATTGTATCAGCATTTTTCATTAGCCTTCATCATTCTCAAGAACATAGGATTTTTAGATATCCTGATTTCTGCCTCTTAGTACTGATAATTTGCTAATGGAAAAAAAATCATTTTTATTTTTTCACTCATAATACTGAATTGTTGAATTTAGGAAATACGACAATAATAACAACATCAGCTAGTTCTACATTAAGTGCTACAACTAACATTACCTCAAATGTCTCAATCAGTGAGAGAAATAATTTTTTAATTCTTGTTTTATAACTTAATTAACAATAACTCATAGCCTCCACAACTAGCAACGCTACATCCAATTCAAACTCGACTACTTCGATGACAAGTAAGATATCATTCTCAAACAGTAACTGAAAGTGAAATTTGTCGCGTATGCATCAGTAAACAGAAACCACTATCTATCATATGTAATAAAACTTTTGAAATCAATTGTATTTTTTGACGGAAAAATTAGAGCACTTGTTGGAAGGTGATTCGTCGTGCGTAATAGAAATTCCAGGAAAATGGCTCTAACACGGCAGAAAATGGCCAGCAGCACACATGCTTTTCAATTTTTACTAGGCGCACTGTGACTTAGTTATGGACAAAGTACCAACTCAAAACTCGATAATCACCTGAATATGTTCCCTCGAGAGTTGAAGCTTGCTTGAGCTATCCTGATAGGAGAAGGTTCGAATCTAAAAGAGAAACAAGAAGCAAGTAAGTTAGGTGAAGAAAAACAACGGATCGCATTGTAGTACTAATCAAAAGAGAGAAAATCCTTTCCGAAGATCATTGAGACTCATTTTATTATGATTGAACAGTAAGTTGAGTAAATGAATTCAATCTTGAAGGACTAGAATCTTTTGTTCATTTTTCTTTCTTCATCCATCACCACTTTTATCAGAGACAAAAGATCATATGAGCTCGAACCATTGAAAATCTCGGTTAGTCTCATCGAGGTCTACAGTCACTAACCATGCAGAATCACGCCTTGCGAGACAATCAACACGGTTTTTTTGTAGAATTCATATAATAGCAAGTTTATTGATCAATTTGTTTCATTGATTTTTAGCAAACAACACAACGACAACAACCAATGCAACCGGACCTAATTCAGGTAACATCAGAAGAAAGACTCTGTAGTTTAGAACTAAAACGAATTATATTCATATTTTACTAATAAGAATACACATAAAAATAAAATGTTTCACTTCACCAAAGTGACGCAAGCCTATATAAACCCAAATACAAATTGTAGAAATAAACAGTTGCCTTGATTATGAAATCAAAAATGTTATTATTTTTCTAATAACTACTATAATGAAGTTTTTTTCCTTCTATAGTATTATCTCAAGAAAGATTTAAAAAACCTTCCCTATACCAAAACACACTGTTTTAAGACTCATGGCTGTCGGTGCTAGAAGAATTCTCAAATATAATGATGGAACGAAAAATTTATGCATAGAATTGCCTTGAGAAGACTTGCAATACTGATATATGTGCCATTCTATTGAGGGAATCGAAAATGGACACAAGCACATGATCAAGATGGAAGGATAATGTTTTCGATCAATAGCACGAATACCATGTTACTAAGATAGTGAGAGTCTTGTTGAAATCAACAATGGACTCAAAGTACTACTTATTAATGCATAAACCAGTTGAATGTGTGATAGTCCGATGTTATGACTCACATGGGACGAACAGTAAGATGAAATACAACAGAACAGAAAAAAAAATAATCCTCTTGAGGAACGCCATCCGTGTACTTTGTACTTTCCGAGTAAATGTCCTAAGCCAGTTAGACTAAAAGTTACATCTAATCTTCGTTTAGCGTCGAATTAGATTCATTCCAACGCTAACAGAATGTTACTTGAGTACTTATTTTTTGTAAAAAGGAATGATTACTGTGTTTTCTTGCTCTGCCATGTTCTGTTATGTCCTGCAGCGTACTCTATCTGTTAGCAGCGTTGACCACGATATCTAATTTAATTAGGCCAAATATTCCATAATTTTGTGCATTAAGACTCTTCTTCAAAAAAAAGTCGATTTTTGTCAAAAAACCACCGCCTTGACCAGAGAAGGTGCTTCCTATATGGATTTGTGACGTCAAATGTTCTGAATTCAAATCTAAAAAATTACCGACTGAGACTATTTCAGTAAAGATTTAGAATCAAAGTATTTGAGACATGCGCATAACAGTGTACCCTTTTTCTAAAACATTTTCTTTTCACTTTTGTTATTGAGCAAAATGAATGTCATATTTGAAATCATCATAAAAAACTGAGTCAAATGCGATAAAATTCAGCATGTTTTTTTTCGATTAAAAATCACTTCATAAGTACTACAAGTAAAATTTGACTCGTGGTTCCCTGAGGTGAATGTTTGATCGAAAAAAAACTCTTGTTGAATTTTATCTTGTTCGACTCAGTTGTTTTATGCTAATTGCAAATATGGCATTCAATTTGCTTAATAATAAAAGTGAAAAGAACATTCTTTAGAGAAACAGTGTATTACTATGCAAATATTTCAATTACTTTGATGCTAACTCTTTATCGAAACAACCGTAGTCAATAATTTTTTAGATTTGAAATCAGGGCACTTGACTTCACAAACTCATATAGTTTTCGTTGATATTCTCGGATAATATACAGAGAGCTTTCCTCGTGAGACAAATGGATAGTTGGATACTCTGGAGCGTGGGTTCGACGACACGTCTACAACAGCATACTATCACATATGAAATAAAGTCAAATATTTCTTTTTTGTTTGAAAGCTAACATTTAAGCCTAGCGATCCTCATAGCCTTTTTTTCGAAAAAGGTCCTTGGAAAAGAAAAAAATGTTTTCCTTCGATGAAAAATGGTCATTAAAAATCGATAATATTCAAACTTTAAGTATAGCAAAATGCTCAGTTTTTTCACACTCTTACTTTTGATGTACAATGCATCTAAAGTTAATTCAGTTTAAAGCAGTGAATAGCTCGTTTTTTTTCGTCATTTTTCAGATCTTTTCATTGTACTGACATTTAGATGCTGAAGATGAACTCAAAGAACGAACATTTTTTAGAGATGGATAGAGTATGAAATTCTCTACCTAAATATGTATATGTCATTTCTTTTGGAGTAAATCTTTTGATTAGGAAACGCGAAATATCGAAAAGCAAGAAAACCGAGTTTTGTTTGAAAAGACTATTTTAATTCTTGAAAATCTGTATAAGGAGATAGACTCCACATAGTACATATAGTAGCCGATCACTCATACTGTGTATATCGCCACTTGAAAATTTAACATGTTAAGCCGATTACTACATTTTACAGTGTGGAATTGCACTATTATGTCATCCGAATTTCGAATGAATTTTAAAGCTGAAATTAAATCTTTCGAGATAAAGCGCAGATTTTACATTTCTGCCTAGACAATACTGATTTCATGCGATACGTCTTTATTGGAACTGGTATTGTTGTTGGCTTTTTGGCTGCTTTTTCTGTTATATGGGCAATTTGTTATTGTTGTTGTTGTTGTTGTTACCGGTAAGTATGATAAATTGAATCAGATTTCTACTGATATTCCAATTTGTTCTTTCTCATAATAGAGAAGTATATTTCCTGACTCCGACGAAGAAATCAAAGATCTATCCAGAATCACCTGAATCTGCTCATGGTTTAAAAACGAATAGACGCATGTTTCTCAAATAACTTGACTGTCAATTTATGATTATCATATTCAAGGACATTCGCATATCGTCGTACTCTTCATGACTCATCTAACTTTTCTTTTTACATACCAAAACTATTCTATTCACAGTCTCTCAAGAACTTATTGGAACATGTTCATTTAATCATGAACATAAGCCAATTATAATAGAGAGGACTAAGTCTGATTTCGATTCTAATCTCACCCAGAGATAGCTATTCTTGAGCTCTACAGATAGTGCGAAAATTACGCTCAAGAGGGTGTGGATGGATGTGGGTGTGTTGGTGTCGGTGGATGAGATATGTGGACGTTTTATTTACTTACACTCAAATTGACATTCACACCTCTAAAAGAATATCATTTCTTAGTTTTTTGCTTCATCTAAAACGAAATTCGCCTTTGCTCATTGTCAGCTAAATTTCAATTTTGTTTGTGGCGTGCATATCTAGGGTGTGGGCGTGTCTTTGGACGATTCGACAAAATACCACAGCCACAGCCACACACCCATTCAAAATCGCCTGGAGTCTGGTCATCTATAAACAACGTGATTTGTTATTTGATATATCTTTTCTTCAAAAATGTCGATGATTTCCGTCGTTTTCTGCTTGATTAATACGTTTTTAATCCGACAAAATGAGATTTTGTCTGTTGCTATTTCTTTATTAATGTTGTTTTTTATCGTAAGACTCAAAATTCTCTTTGTTTCACTATTAGATACATTTTATTTTATTTGAAAGAGCACATGACTATACAGCACATGACCAAGTTTTTTTGTTCTGAACTTAGCATTACTTGTATTGCATGAAACAGCACTTCCATAAGTAGAGTGCATTTTTCTGAACTACTCCACACATTGAACTTCTATGCCATATCTCTAGCTAAAAAGTAAGAAAAAAAAGCACTGTCATACCCTTCCTCCTAACATGCTGTTTCAAATCAAACATTAAGTAGATAGAATGAAAGCCGATAGAGACTTTAGGATTGCCAAATGAACTATTTTTGACTCTTGGTTCTTCGAAACCTATCGAAACCGTCATGATATAAAGTTGAAAGTTACAGCATAGCTCTCTCATTACGTCACCAACATATTCTGAAAATTTGATGCAATTTGAATATCTCTGGCTTAAGATCGATTTTTGATGGATATACGTGTTCAGATTTTTAAAAAACATAAATTTTCCAGTTTATGAAAACTTCAGAAATAGCAAAAGAATCTATTAAACAATAAGATAAATTTATAAGAATCTTCAAAAATCTCGCAATATTTATCGAAATTTCTCACGAAAGCTAAGGTAAGTTATTTGCGAGTGAATTATGAAATTACTAAGCTAGTGAGAAGCCGTATTCACATAATTTCTATAATTATGACCTTTCAAAAAGGAAATTTTGAGCTATTTTCAGAAAGAAAACAAAAAAAATGAGCTAGCGACTCGTCTTAATAATTGAGCGTATTGATATGGTAATAGTATAAATAGTATCAAACAAGTTCTCTATGTCCTGCAATTTTCTTCTTTTTCTAGAGTGCCCTGTTAATGATACTATGTGGAAATCGTACAGTAGTATCTTAGAAGCTTCCAAATTTACATAGACATCTTCTTTTTTTATAGAAGTAATCATTGAGATATCTTAGAAATTTACTTCTCTTATCTGGATAACTTTATTAGATTTTCGCCAAACTGCAGTATTTTTGAAAAGATGTTTTTACTTCTCCAGTTGAAAGTATATTAACTAGGGAATTCTTCTGTTGATGCAATTTTCTGTCGTAGCAGTTTTTGACATACGATTACTTCAGAGAAAAATATCCTTTTTTTTCTCTGGTCATAAGCTCTTGATTTGTTTCATTTGTTTAACAATCATTATCGAAGTAGCTCTAATCTTATCGAGAATGAATCACGAATAGTTTGAGAATCATATCTGTAGCACATTTATTTTCTTCGAAACAGGAAAAACAATCATGTATGTGAATAAAGGGAATCTTGAGATTGAATCATAATTAAATAGTTTAAATAAAATAATACCAATATGTAGCAATTATACATAGTTCTAGTTTTATGTTAATAAAAAAAGATTTTGTATTTGTTTTTCTTTCCCGTTGAAAAAATCAAAGCAATTTATTTTCAGATTCTGCATATTTTCATTGATGTATTCATTAATCTATTTAATAATAATCATAGTTTTCTTCAAATATTTGAATGAAAAAAATTCTGCAAAATATTTTACTACACAAATCTAAAGAGTACCATTCGAAAGAATGCATCAAGATATTTTCGTATTGTTTATGTACAGGTCAATATTTATAGGTGTTGAATAGTACAAAAGAAAAATGTTGATATATTTTGAAAGAAAAACGAGTCGATGTATGATAATACTCTTTACATCGTCGATATTAATAATAATCGAATTGTTATAATCGGAACTAACTCAACTACAGCTATAGCTATCATTCAAAATGGATCTGACTCAAGTTCGATATTTAGTTATCCTACTGATGTATTTGTCACTCAAAAATATATCTATACTTTAGATATGCTCAATAATCATGTGGTAAGATTGTTTAAAAATAAAACAAATCCAGTTACTATCGTCGGAATCGATGCTGTATCTGAAGACAACCTAAATACATCAACAATCGATCTTGGTGTCTATTTGCTTGTCGACAATGATGAAAATTTGTATGTTAGTGATTCTAGTAATGACATTGTAATCCGTTATCCATCCAACACAACGAGTAGTATTCCTGGTTTGATAGATTGGAATATGGAAACAGCCGAATTCTGGTGAGTGTATTGTAGCTTGTATTAGTTCCAGCTGAGATAGAATTGATATGATGTATGAATCGGTTGCATTGACATTTAATAGCTATGGATCTGTCTTCGCTAGTAATGGATACAACAATCGAGCACAAAAATTTCAGATATCTGATAGTTTTGATGAGTAAGAAATTTTCAATAATTGTAAT
This sequence comes from Rotaria sp. Silwood1, assembly GCA_905250075.1. Taxonomy (NCBI): domain Eukaryota; kingdom Metazoa; phylum Rotifera; class Eurotatoria; order Philodinida; family Philodinidae; genus Rotaria; species Rotaria sp. Silwood1. The sequence goes on from CAJNOP010000361.1 coordinate 131,866, forward strand.
TAGTTTATTGCTTCTCTATTAAAATTACTTTACGTCAAAATTCAACGACAACAGTTGCAATATCGATCACTGCATTCGTAATATTTTTTCGTCTAAAGATATTTCATAAGAGTTTCAATCATTTATCCAATAATTTTCTAGATTTCGTTCTTGAACAATTGAAACTTGAGCGATCTTATCCTCTACTTCAGGACTACACAATGAATTATAAAATGAACATATGGCTTGTTTCGTTGATGTTCACAATCGTTCTTTCTTTCTTGTCACTTTTGTATAACTGTGTCAATATCAAAAACATGCTTTCTATATAGCTGAATCAATGAAACAATATTTTATAATTCAAATTCTTGTTTTATTTTTATGCTTCACTTAAATGTTTTCTAACATCACAAACTTTTCTTTATTGACATTGGACAACGATGTATATAACGAGTGCACTATCTCTTCAATGCTGATATAAAGATTGTTTAGAAAACCGGGATTATAAAAAAAAAAACCTACATATGAAGATTTATGGGAGTTAATCGAAATCAATATTGTCGATTATCTATAATCAAGTAGCTTTTGGCGAGAAAGCGATCGATCAGTTGAAAACATTCCTCCGATAATATTACTACATCAAAGAACGTTATGTCTAGATGTCAGACATAGTCAATCATATTTGAATATTACCTTTGTACAGGATTGGTCTTTGTGGCCAATGAATGATTATTTAACTATATTGTACGTACTTGCTTAATATCAGTTTTTACTATGTCATTTACTAGTTTTGAAATTATTTGTAGAAATGATTGACTATCGAACATATCCACGTATAACTGGTTCTCTTCGTGCACATTCTAATATTGCTGAACGATTACATTATCGAGGTGATATTGATGAATTACAACGACGTCGACAACAAATATCAAAAATAGATTCAACAATAACATTAACATGGAATGACCTTCAACAATTATTTTTAAAACATAGTTTGAATTCAACAGTTGAATCACACATTAAACAATTACGAAAATATGCTATTGAACTTGGTTAGTTGTATATATTCTTTTTATTTTCTTTTTATAAAATAAAAAAAAGAAATTTTATTTTATTTTATTTTATTTTTCTTTCTATTGAAATTCAGCTGGTTCAGAATCAGATTCATCATCAATTGATTCTGTTTGTATTTATCTCTTTGATCTATTTCGTACTGTTAATCAAATTCAAGTATCACATTTAAAAGAATTAAAATTAAGATTTCCAACTTATACTCAACAATTAGTAACACAAATATTTGAATTAATACGTACATTAATAAATTGTCTTAAACCAAGTTTTACTGAAGAATATTTATTACGTACTACATCGAAATTATCATCATCAAAATCATTATTTGGTGAAGCAACTGTCTTTCATCCTATTTCATTACAAATAAATGAACCAATACCATGGTTAAATCGTTTATCTTATGATATAGCATATCAAGAACAAGAAAATATTAATAATGAAGAAACAACTAATGAAATTTTACCTATTATTACATCTTCAACAACAACAACAACAACAACATCATCATCGATTTATACTAAAAAATGGCTTGAAGATCGTTTACGTACTGTTTTAAAATCTCGTAATGATAAAGGTGATTTAGGACAACAAGAATTTTGTAATTTAGTTTTTGAAAATCTTGTTTCAAGTCAAACCGATGATGAAATTCAACATTCCTTATGTGATATAATTGGTTATGATCATTTAGAATTAATTAGTGAATTAATACAAAATCGTCAAATGATAATTGATGGAATTTTAAATAGTGCTAAAGCTCGTCCACGTGAAATTGTTCGAGCACCAGAACTTATTCAACGTCAAACACAACCAATTCATGGTCCAACTATTATTGTACAAAGTGAACAAGAAAAACGTTTAGAAAAACAATTTAGAAAACAAGATCGAAAACAACAACAACAACAACAACAGCAACAACAATCAAATGATTTTATTGATGAATTTTCTAATCCAGAATTATTAAGATATGAACGTGAACGGCAATTACTTTTAGCAACAGAAAAACTTCATGAAAAATTATCAAATTTATCTCAATCAAATTCATTACAAACAAATATGAAATATCCATATGTATTTGATCAATTACAAGAAATCAAACAAAAAACAGCATATATTGGTGGAAGAAATCTTCTTTTACCAGAAAATATTGAACGAAAATCAACAACAACTTATGATCTTGTTCATATTCCATATGGTGAACAAATTAAATTAGCTAATTTAGGAAAACATATTTGTTCTGAACTTGTTCGTTATGAAGATTTAGAACCATTAGGACAAATTCTATTTAAAGATAGTGTTAAAACACTTAATTTAGTTCAATCAATTGTATACAAAACAGCAGCTTTTTCAAATGAAAATATTCTTATTTCTGCTCCGTATGTATCTAATTGAAATGCAAACAGAGCGAATCATCTAGGAATAGGATAGAGTGTGCATCTGGATGAAGATAAGACCAACGCCAATATCCACATCATCGTAGGATCTTTACTCACTAGGAAAATCCTGCATTGGATAAATCACCTTTTTTTGGAGTTGAGACTATGTGAATTATGTATACTCAGATGAGTTACAAATATTCTAAAAACAAGTTCGTGTCATGGCTTATTGCTGCGAAGATTACTGCACATGTACGATATTTCTTAAATGAATCTCATGATAACAGAAAAAACTAATTTTCGAAATGCAACATTGCACAGAGATAGGCCTTAATCGGAATAGAGTTTTTTTTTTGAAAGTTGTAGACCTTGTTGTTGTTCTTACCCTAAAATACAAATGTTCTCATTTCAAGACAGAAGTAAATCAAAAGATCTAAAACTTTCAATAAGTCTAAAACATGAACTCTTTTGCAAGGTATTTATAACTCATTTGGATCATCTACATAATGTAAATAGTCTAGATTGAAAATCGTTTTATCAATTAGAAGATTTCTCGCATCATCTAAAGTTCTGTGATCTAAACAGTAGAATTTCATATATATATTCACTTTTTGTTTCTAAATATACGGAATAAATACTATATTTGATTTCAATATTAACTTTGTCCACATTTTATGACAAAAATATTACAAGAAAAACTTTGTAAACAACGAAAATCTATCTCATAGAATAGAAATTAAATACTTGGTCAAATATACATATATAAATTTGATATTTTTTCTTTTTAAAGAACTGGTGCTGGTAAAACAAATATTGCTATGTTAACAATACTTTATGAATTACGTCGTCATTATGATACAAATAATGGTGTTTTATTAGATACAGATTTTAAAATTATTTATGTTGCACCTATGAAAGCACTTGCATCAGAAATGGTTGAAAATTTTTCTCGTCGTCTTTCATCACTTGGTCTTCAAGTTAAAGAATTAACTGGTGATATGCAATTAACTAAAACTGAAATTGAACGTACACATATGATAATAACAACACCAGAAAAATGGGATGTTATTACACGTAAATCAACAGGTGATACAAAATTTGTTCAAAGTGTTAAATTATTAATTATTGATGAAATTCATTTATTACATGAAGATCGTGGTCCTGTTATTGAAGCACTTGTTGCACGTACATTACGACAAGTTGAACAAACACAAGAATCTATTCGTATTGTTGGTTTATCAGCAACATTACCAAATTATACAGATATAGCTCGATTTCTTTTTGTTAATTTAATGACTGGTCTATTCTTTTTTGATAATCGTTTTCGTCCTGTACCATTAGCACAAACATTTATTGGAATAAAAGGAGCAAATAAAATGACAGCAACAAAAAATTTTGATGATATTTGTTATGATAAAGTATTAGAACAAATTAAAGTTGGACGACAACAGGTTAGAACAATTTTCATTCTATGCAATTAATAAAAACATTTTAAATTAAAAAAAAAGACAGAAAAATGTAAATCTAAGATTATCAATGTCATTCGTAATAATTACATATATACAAGGTGGTCCAAAAGTAACATAGCAGGAACTTCTTTTCAACTTTGTTTTCTTTATAGATTCATAGTTCGATATCGTATTTGCACCACATACACTAGGTGACAATACTCGAAGAAAGAGTCTATCAGCCTCTGTTTTTATGAATTTGTTGAAAAGCATGCAAATATCTTGCGTAGTCTCTCATATGCCTGTCACATAAGTTTGCTGTTGCCCGATTGACATAATGTCGCTTTTCATTATATCTCATTTTTGAGTAGTTAACAAGTCTGAAATAATGTAAAAATACATAGAATTGAAATCATCCTGTATATTTTAATATTAACAAACCAGAAGGAGCAGTCATCCTATTCCGTAATGTTGAACATTGTGGAACCAGTTCCATCCAATTCCGGGAACTCGATCGTCATTGCCAACAACAAACCTACTAGTCACTGACCGAGTTCCGTCAATTCCCTGGATTCTCGAAACTTAGTCCAGACGGAATTACTCGAAATTCCCAGTAATTCCGGAACCGGAAGTAATTCCTACGAATTCCGTGCGATTCCCTCTCGACTCAATTCCCGGAATTCCGTACCGAAATTACTTACTTATGCAAGAGGATAATCTTCAGTCACAACACCATGCGTGATGGCGAAGACGGGAAGTAATTCCGGTATGGAATTCCAGGAATTGAGTCGAGACGGAATTACACGGAATTCGACGGAATTCTCGGGAATGCCGTCCGATTTCGGAATTCCGAGAGTTGAGTGGAGATGGAATCCGCACCAACTCCGGAATTGGAATCAATTCCTGGAATTCCGGACTCGGATGGAATTCCATCCGATTCAGGAATTGCTGCGAATTCGGGGTAACTCCGTCTGAACTTAGTTCTGGGAATTCCGGGAATTTTATGGAACTCGGTCAGTGACGAGTCGATCTGTTATATTGAATGATGATCGAGTTCCCGAAATTGGATGAAACTGGTTCCGGGGACGGAGCTGATTCCCGCAATGTTCAACATCGCGGAATAGGATGTATTCTCACCAGAAGATAGAAACACAACATTACAAGAATACTACAAACTTATGTGAAAGTAACACAAGAGCGCCTTTGAGACGTTCATATGTTTATTCACATGAATTTTTAGTTAGAGACTGATAAAATGGTCTTTCTCTGAGTATTGTCATCTAGTGTACGTGGTCCAAATATAAGATCGAACTATGGATCTATAAAGATAACAAAGTTGAAAAGAAGTTCTTGTTAGGTTACTTTTGAGGCATCATATAGTTATTGAATTGTATACTGTTTATTTCATATTTTATATAAGTAAAAGCTTTTGACTGTTTTATTATTGAATACTTCTGTCACCTATTCTTTGTGTAGAATAAATTCCTTAGATTTTCACTCCTATGCCTTTATATATTACATTGGATGTTTGAAAGAGTAACATTAATTTATTCCTCAATTATAAGTCCTACAAAAAAAAAGAGGTAAATTGAAAATTCTGATTCCAACTCAATGTTTTCAAATTTCTACATTCTGAAAATTAAATGAATATGTTGTCTTGTTTCGACACTAGGAAAATATATTTTAATTTTCTATTTAGGTACTTGTCTTTGTTCATGCTCGTAATGCAACCGTTCGTACAGGACTTCAATTACTTGAATATGCACGTAATCGTGGTGATCTTGAACATTTTCTATATAAAGAAAAAGATGATGATGGTCCACGAGAAACAATTCAATATCAAGAAGCATGTCGACATGTATCTCATTCGAAAAATGCTCAATTACGTGATCTATTTCCACACGGTATTGGTATACATCATGCTGGAATGTTAAGACAAGATCGAAATATAGTTGAAAAATATTTTCTCAAAGGTTATATTAAAGTACTTGTTTGTACAGCAACACTTGCTTGGGGTGTTAATTTACCAGCACATGCTGTTATTATTAAAGGTTCGATTAAAATCTTATCTTTTTATAATTAATTTTAAGATTTTCGTTTTCTTTTTTTTTTTTTAATTAGGTACTGAATTATATGATAGTAAACGTGGTTCATTTATTGATTTAAGTATTCTTGATGTATTACAAATATTCGGTCGTGCTGGTCGTCCACAATTTGATACAAATGGTCATGGTTTTATTTTAACTACACATGATAAACTTCAACATTATTTATCTTTATTAACTCGACAAAATCCAATTGAATCACAATTTATAAGTCATTTAACTGATAATCTTAATGCAGAAATTGTTCTTGGTACAGTAACAACAATAGAGGAAGCATGTTCATGGCTTCGTTATACTTATTTAAATGTTCGTATGCATCAATCACCAATAACATATGGTATTAATGCAAATATGAAAGCAGCTGATCCAAATTTACATAGTTTTCGACGAGATTTAATTATTAAAGCTGCACAAGAACTTGATAAAGCACATATGATTCGTTTTGAAGAAAAAACTGAATATTTATTTGCTACAGATCTTGGTCGAACTGCGTAAGTTTATAGATAATTATTTCATATTGTTCATATGAATTTTTACATTCTTACAAGAAAATCATTCGAATTGATATCTCAACATTTGAGTTTTAATTGGACACATAGAGCAGTCTCGGTAAGACTAGAAAAAGTCTGAAATGATCCGTTTCGATTGGCTATTAGAGCTAAATTCGAATCGTTTCACTAAATTTTCCAATCAGCTATAGAAACATACCGAAAGACGAAAACTTGTCAACATAATACAATCTTTATGATGATTGGTACGGTTACTTAAAGAGACAAAATGCTTAATAAAATGAAACATTGTTATCTGAAGAAGAAATTCATATATCCGAAACAAATGATTCTCGGCATCTGTATTTTGATCTTCGATTTTGTAACACAAGGGAAAGATAAACTATTGTATCTTGTCTTGCATCGAAACAGATCATGATCATTCTTGTCATTTGTTAAGAGTATAGACCCTTTTTCCGTGAATAGTTTATACAACATGCGTTATTTGAAAGGTTCATATCTCAAAGAAATTTTGTTCAACACTTGTAAATTTTTTAATGTAAAATAGTCTTGTAGGGTTCTCTATATGTGCACAATTTCAGATCAAAAATCGGAAAAGAACAGCTAAAAAAAGTTCTCTCGTTTTGTAAGTTACATAAATTCATTTTCATTTATTATACATAGAAATATCAACTACAATCTATAGATTTAGTCTTTTCTTTTTTTCTCATTATATAATTGAACATATATAAATGCTTATATTTCATACTTTTAGTTCTCATTATTATATTAATTATATAACAATTGAAACAATAAATGAACGTTTATCAAATCGTTATATGACTGAAGCTGATCTTATTGAACTTGCATCATTAGCTGATGAATTTTCTCAACTTAAAGTTCGAGATGATGAATTAGAAGAACTTGATTCATTATATAATAATCATTGTCATGTACCTGTTAAAGGTGGTGTTGAAAATGTTCATGGAAAAACAAATATTCTTATGCAAGCATATATATCACGTGCACAATTAAATTCATTTTCATTAATATCAGATATGTCATATGTTAATCAAAATGTTGTTCGTTTAATACGTGCTCTATTTGAAATTGTTCTTAAACGTTCATGGGCAATATTATCATCACGTTTACTTCGTGTAGCTAAAATGGTTGAACAACGTATGTGGGATACAATTAATCCATTATGGCAATTTTCACAATATATTAATATTGAAATTTTACAAAAATTAGATGCTAAACAAATGACACCCGAACGTTTATTAGAAATGGATACAAAAGATATTGGTATTATGATACATAATACACGTTTAGGTAAAGAAATTAAAACATATGCATCATATATACCAATATTACATATTGAAACACAATTACAACCAATAACACGTACTGTATTACGTATAAAATTAACAATAACAGCAGCATTTAAATGGTCGGATAAAATTCATGGTACAACAAATCAACAATTTTGGATATGGATTGAAGATCCTGATACAGATAATATATATCATTCAGAATATTTTATTATAACAAAAAAACAAGTTAAATTAGAAGAACCACAAATTATTATTTTTACTATTCCTATTATTGAACCATTAGCTAATCAATATTATGTACGAGCTATTAGTGATAGATGGCTTGGCTCAGATACAACAACTATTATTTCATTTCATAATTTAATTTTACCAGAACGTCATATGCCACATACAGGTAATTTTAAGAAAATAATTATATGAAAGATAATTCAAACATCTCGATTATATCCGTATTCTTATAGGATTGTGTTTCACATATGAGGCAAATATTTAATAGTTATTATTTGAGTTTTCTTAACCATAAGTTTTATTGTAGAGATTTTTAGATTCCAAAGATTTGATTAATATGTTTTCGAGGTTTTTGATTACGACAAAAATTCTAAAAATTAATTATTCAAGCCTTCGAATATGATTAATACTAGGATGGATTCATCGACACGTCCTACTTTATAATAGATTAAATCGTTGATTTTCCATTCGTTTTTCTCTCATAATAAAGTGTATTTGTCATGAATGATAATATTTTATATTTGACTTTCAGAGTTAATGAGGAAAGTTCTTCAAAAATCCTATAAATCAATACTATAGTCTTTCTCAGAAGTGTCAGAAAAACTCATTTTTGACTTGATACAGAGACATAAGTCACCAAGAACAAATGATTGTAAAAGTTTCAGATTTTTTGATTTGTTTCTAAATGTGAAATTAGAACATCCGAATCCGAAAAGTTTGGATTCAACGGATATTAACATCGAATCTATCAGTGTATTTGAAAGACACTTTTTTTACTATTGCCATATCTGAACAATTCATATAAAAATCTGTCTTAATATATAGCTTCAAATCGAATCTACAAGACACTCATAGATATTATTCTCAAATTGATTAATTAGTAGGATGACTTAACGCGTGATTTGATATTATTCTTTATAGAATTATTGGATTTGGATCCATTACCAATAACTGCATTAGGTAATCCTGAATATGAAGCTTTATATAATTTTAAACATTTTAATCCAATTCAAACACAATTATTTCATTGTTTATATCATACAAATAATAATACATTACTTGGTTCACCAACAGGTTCAGGTAAAACTGTTGCAGCTGAAATAGCAATGTTTCGTGTTTTTAATAAATATCCTGATATGAAATGTATTTATATTGCACCATTAAAAGCACTTGTACGTGAACGTATACAAGATTGGAAAATACGTTTTGAAGAACGTCTTGGTAAAAAAGTTATTGAATTAACAGGTGATTTTACACCTGATACACGTGCTATACAATTAGCTGATGTTATTGTAACAACACCTGAAAAATGGGATGGTATGAGTCGTTCATGGCAAACACGTTCATATGTTAAACAAGTTTCTTTATTAATTATTGATGAAATTCATATGTTAGGTGAAGATCGTGGTCCTGTACTTGAAGTTATTGTTTCTCGAGCAAATTTTATATCATCACATACAGAACGACCACTTCGTATTATTGGTTTATCAACAGCTGTAGCTAATGCTCGAGATTTAGCTGATTGGTTAGGTATAACAGGTACTATAGGTCTATATAATTTTCGACCAAGTGTTCGACCTGTACCATTAGAAGCACATATACAAGGTTATCCTGGTAAACATTATTGTCCACGTTGTATGTCAATGAATAAACCAGCTTATAAAGCTATACGTACACATTCACCAAATAAACCTGTTTTAATATTTGTTAGTAGTCGAAGACAAACACGTTTAACAGCTGAAGAATTAGCAAAATATTTATTAAATGATGATAATCCAAAACAATGGTTACATATGCCAGAATATGAAATAAATAATTTATTAACACAAATACAAGATAAAAGTCTTCGATTAACATTACCATTTGGTATTGGTATTCATCATGCTGGTTTAAAAGATCGTGATAGACATATTGTTGAAGAATTATTTGTTAATCAAAGAATACAAATATTAGTTGCAACGGTAAAAAAAAAAACAAAAGATTTTTGTTGATTGTATATTTGATTTTTATTTATCTATTATAGTCAACATTAGCATGGGGTGTTAATTTTCCAGCACATTTGGTTATTATTAAAGGTAATTATCTTATATAGATGCTTTTAGTTTCAAAATAAGGAATAATATATTGATGATTGATTTTGAATATGTCATTATTGTAATTGCAAATCGTTTTTTAACCGAGACAATATTCATTTGATGAGAATTAGTGAGTAATAGAAAAGTTTAGAATGATCTAGTTTTTCCGAACCTTCATTGGATTTTCAAAGAGAAACTGTTTTATCTCGAAAAATCAACTTTCGATTTCAAACTTTGCATAAATAAAATTTTCAATTAGATTGATTCATTGGATAAATTGTAAATTTTCTTGTATCTTGTATCTTGAGATATTCAATATTTGAAGTTCTCTTATGTGTAAAAGTAAACTTTATTCATATATTTACATTTCTAAAACAACAAAAAAAATACTGTATAATTTTTTGTTAAAAAATCTATATAAAATTTCTATATATCAAAAACGAAGATTCAGAAAACCAAAACTACTCTAGACTTAACTCTTCTTTACTAGTATTCATCAAATGAACATAATCTTAATGGAAAACCTACTTGATATCTGAAGAAATTCTCTAAACGTTGATATTTAAATTCTTATCTCATGATTTCTCGGTATATCTCTTGCTCTAATTCTATCTATAAATAAAAAAATATCTTTTTCATGATAACTAAATTTATTACTTGCATTAGGTACTGAATATTATGATGGAAAAACTCATCGTTATGTTGATTTTCCTATAACGGATGTATTACAAATGATGGGTCGTGCTGGTCGACCTCAATTTGATGATTCAGGCAAAGCCGTTATTATGGTACATGATGTAAAAAAGAATTTTTATAAAAAATTTCTCTATGAACCATTTCCAGGTAAATTATTTCATTTAAAAGAAAAACAAAAAAAAAAATTTTTTACAAACTTATTCTTATTAGTTGAATCAAGTTTACTTAATGTTCTTACTGATCATTTAAATGCTGAAATTGTCAGTGGAACAATATCAACTAAACAAGAAGCACTTGATTATTTAACTTGGACATATTTTTTTCGTCGTTTACTTGTTAATCCAAGTTATTATAATATGGAACCATTATCAAATAATACAAATGAACAAATAACACTTAATACATATTTATCAACTATAATACAAAGTTCATTTAATGAATTAATACGTGCAACATGTATTTCTATCAATGAAGATGATCAACGTACATTACAATCAACTGTTCATGGACGAATAGCATCACATTATTATATATCATATAGAACAATATATATGTTTGCTCAACATGTTACATCAAATACAACATTGGGAGAACTTATTGATTTGATTTCTTGTGCATATGAATATGCTGAAATGCCGGTAACACAAAAAAAAAGAAAAGTTTTTGTATATGATCTAATAGATAAGCTCATAGTAGATTCACGAGTAGATTTCAGTGAGAATAGCAAGTGTGTAAAAGAATTCGCCGTCAGATTATAAACGATTTACTGAATTTTTGAATCTCGTAAGATCGAATAATAGAGTTTTGATCTAAAATTTTACCTATAGACGAGT
>CAJNOP010000361.1:143595-182045 GCA_905250075.1 Rotaria sp. Silwood1
CTCGACTTTCCTTCTTATTATGATTAAATATTATTAATTTAACTTTGTTATAATATATCCATTTCTGTGATCTATTCATATACATATAAATGCCCACTTTCTGTTATACACACACTTTAAAACAAAAAAAAGCAAAAAAAGAAAAGAACGCATAAGCACATATCGTTTCATATAGTCGAATTGTTTGTTTAAATTTAAATACTTTCAAATTAATCATTGAACAATAAATGTAAATATAAAAAAAGAAGCAAGACTAGGCAAAATACGATTAAACTAAGTTGGCCTATTATTTATTAGAATAATAACGTCGAAATGTTGATACTGTTGGAGTTATTTCTTTAGAACTATTTTGTCGAGATGAAGGTGATATTGTCTCTGTCGTTGTTGTTTTCTGATTGAGACTGTTCATTGTCGATCTAAAAAGAAAATTTCGAATTGTTGGTTTTTCTTTTTCTTTCTCTCTTTTCTTAAAATCAAATATAAAAAAAAAAACAAAATTCATGCAAAAAATAAAATATCTAAAATCAAAAATTCAAGCAAGAAGAAAAAAAAATCAAAAGGTTAATTTGGGGAAAGCCAACCTTCTAATCAATGAAATAGAAATAAAAAATAAATTATAATGCTTATGAATATAACAAACATAATAAATTTAATCGACGATTGAAATTCTTTGTTAAATTTCTTCAAATCTTCATATGAACTAATTTGAACAAAACTCTTATATTAATTATTTTATGTTACAAAAGAAGAAAAAAAAACAATGAAAATTTTGTATAGAACTATATTAATTTTTCTAATAACTATATTAATTAACACAACTATATACTTATATATATATCAGCTAATTTTATATTACCTGTCAGTTACTGATAATTTTTTTGAAATACGAGATTTGTTGCTAAATGCCTAGAAAGCCAGGACAAGGACAGACACATACACATATATATAAGATTCGCATGAAAGGGAAATGAAAGAAAAACATGCATGTATATATATATAAGATCTTGAATTTCGTACGAAAAACTAATTTAAACATAGACAGTTCGATATTTCACATGCATACAAAAAAAATTATATGCATAATACCAGACAAACTATGTCAATTTGATGGTTAATTTAAGTCTTATCATTAGACGTATGTTCTTTACTGATTTGGAAAACAAAAATTATTTCAAGTAATCGTGTCTTGTTTATTGATGTGAATATAAAGATTTTACAGTAATTTAAGCAATAAACTAATAGTTATTTGTTTTCGATGATACAATATCAATGTAAAACTCTTGAAAAATATGTAGCTTACTAATCGGCATTAATTTTCAATGACATATAAATTAGCTTAGTTAAAATAATAATTATTTGTTAACTCGACTCAAAAATTTATACTATAAAAATAAATAATCTGTATTAAAATTCTCTTATTTTTTGTTTTTTCGTCGGTGATATGTATACTTATTTGAAATATCGAACTATCTACAGATTATTTTTCTTTTTTTTGCAAGGTTAATAATAGAAAGGAGAAAAAAAAAATGAACTAGATCATTTACCGAATGATGTCCTTTTTGTTCTTTAATTTTTGCATAAAGTTCAACAAGAATATTTTTTCGATTTTTATTTGTTGCAATACTAATAGCTGTTTGTCCATTCTAAACAAATAAAAATTTTTCGTAATAAATAAATTAAAAATTTTTTTTTTTTTGAAAAATTGTTTATTACATTATCAACAATATCAACATCACATTCCGGTCGTGTTAAAAGTAATTTAACAATATTTAATGATCCATGTTCAACAGCACACATTAATGCTGTTGATCCTTCGGAATCTTGTAAATTAACTGCTGCACCACTCTCTAATAATAATTCAACCAAATCTTCTTTTCCATGTTTAACAGCAAGCATTAATGCTGTTTGATTATTCTAAATAATAAGAAATCATTTAAGTTTGTTTTTTTTTAATTCAAATTTATACATCAGTGGTTTTAACATTTAAATTTCCTGATTCCTGAAATAAACGGCGAACGCTTTGTCGTTGATCATCATTAGTTATATCAATAACTGCAGCCATCATCACAGCTTAAATTAAATATATATATATCAAAATTATTCTATATGAAAACAAACAAAAATCTTTACCTGTATATCCAGCATTATTTTGTAAACAAACATCACAAACTTTTGTATCTAATAACATATTAATAATATGCCAATGACCATGAGTAACACAATAATGAAGAGCTGTATGTCCCTAAATATATAATGATGAATTTTTTTATTTTTTTTGAGTTTTCTTTTCTTACATTTACATCTTGTAAATTAATAATACGTTCGAGTAAAAAATTCGAAAAATTTTCTTTAATATTGTTCAAAAATTTTTCAATTAAACGAAAATTAACTTCTTTTTGACTTGATATACGAAACCATTCTTGTTGAATTAATTGAAGACAATTATTCTATGAAATAAACAAAAAAAATTAATTAATTAATAAATATAAAATAAATTTATTAAATCTTACCACTTTTTTCTTATCAGCATTAATATCAAATAAAGATTCATTAACAATAGCACATGCAATATAAAGTTCTTCATCAAGTTCAAATCTATTTATATATATAAATATATTTTTCTATTGATTTATTTAAATAAAAAAAAAACATACTCATCATCTGTATTTGATGATATTGTCATAGGTTTTGATGTAAAAATTCTTAAACCAGATTCATCAAAATTTGATAATAATGTAACTTCATAATTTTCTTCCAATTGTTGTTCATTACTTGTTATATCTCGATTTGTATGTGGAATAATACTTGATGCATATGTATCTATAGTTATTGTTGGTTCATCAATATCAAGTTTACGTCGAGATTCAAATGTTGTTGTTTTACGTATAGTTGATGGTGATAATTGAGTTATTTCTTCATGTTGATGTATTTGTGTTCCAGTACTGAGATTAAGAATACTATAAGCATATATATCTAATTTGAACTCTTAAGCCTACCCAATTTGTTGTTGCACCTGATTTAATGAAGCAGAAGTACTATCAGCATCAACATTATATCGATGATGACCACCTCTAGATAAATAAGCATTTGAAAAGCATTATAAAGCTAACTATATATAGAAAATCATATGAATATTATTATTCTCTATTAAATATTAAAATTAACAAAAGAAATTTTTTTTTTTTATAAAGCATAAGAATATTTCTTTTATATTAATTTAAAATTTTTTAAAGAAAAATTGATTTGACAATTTTAAAAGTTTTATTATTTGAAAAAAAAGAAAAGATTTTTTTTTTATTATTTTTTTGACATTATTATGATACTGTTATATAAATCTAATGCCTACTTTGGAATATCAATTGTAAATAAGCAAAAAAAAAACAAAATAAACAATGTTTATTTATACAGAGAAGTTTTGTGTTCACGTCTTATTATTTTAAATTTTACCTGTCAATAATAGTTTTTATTGTTTGTCCATCTTGTTTACGTTTAGCTTCAGTTACTGTCCATTCTTCACAATAAGAACTTTCATCTTCACTTGATTGTAATTTTGATGTTGATAAATCATTATATTTTTGTACTATTGTTGATTGTGGACTTGTTGCTGCAATTAAAAAATTTCCATCATGTGGTTTTGTAAGTGTTGATACAATTTCATAAGATTCTTCAATAAGTTCTTCAGGTGATTTTGATCGTCGAATTTCTTGTTGTTGTTGAGTATTTATTGATGATTTAATATCATTATTATTATCTGATGTTTTTCTCCATTCTGTTGTTTCACTTTTAATTATTTTTTTATCAAAATTATCAAGTTTATTTTTACAATATATTTCTTCAATTTGTTGATTATTTTGTTTTGTTTCTGTTATAATTGTTGTTTCATAAATTTCTTCTGTTGTTCGTTTTTCTAATGGTAAACGAAATGTAATTATTTCTTGTCGTTGTTCTTCAATAATATCTTCATCATCATCTTTTAATTCATTATCAATATAACCAACATGACGTTTTGTATCATATAAATCTGTTTGTTGTCCACATTCAAATGTTTTTGATTGTCCATATAAAGAATATGATATTAATTCTTCATATTTATTATCATTTATACGTACATCATAATCACCAATCTCTTTTGAATACATTATTTTAGGTTCTGTATTCACAGCTAAATCACGTAATTGTTGACGTTCAGTTAATGTTGAACGATCTGTTGATCGTTTAATATCTGTATTTGTTATATTATGACGTAAATAACCAAGTTGATGAAATATATCAAGTTCTGTTGATGTTATTTGATGTTTAATTGTAGGTTGTTCTTGTACAGCCTAAAAGAAAATAACAAACAACAGAAAAACAAAAAAAAAAAAAGAAATCATTATCTTATTTTTTAAATCAATATTATTTCTTACTTGTACACCTATATGTCGTTGTTCGGCTGATGCAAATGTATTTGATGATGCATCATGTTGTACAATAGGTATTGATTGTGTTTGTGCATCAATATGTATTGGTTGTATTAATGGTGTTGTTAGAGAAAAATTATCTCGAATAGAGATCAATGTACGTGTATCAGTTGATACATGACGTGAAAGTAATTCAGGTGGTATATCATGTCCACTTGCACGATCATAATATGAAATCAATGATATTGTATCAGTTGACATATCTCGATTGTATGTTGATTCATTTGAACCACAAGCTGTATCTTTTTGTGTTATTAAATTAAGAGTATCAGTAGCAACTTGTCGTGTTAATGGTTTTGATGGAGGTTTTGGTGGTTCACTAAATAATAGATATATTATAATTAGAAAAATTATCAAATTGATAATCTATATATAATATAATGAAAAAATAAATATTATTAATTCAAGAAACTTTTGATTATTGATTATAGAATTTTTCATGGTAATGATTAGAAAAATTTTATTTTTGAATAGATCAAATAAATTATTATTATATGTGTTAAAAATTTCAATTAAGAAGATTAGTTCATTGATATATGTTTATATATAGAACTTACATCGTATTTGCAAAAGCACCAAATTCTCGTGTTTGTATATGTTGTGTATTTGTAGCACGATCATATTTTTCTATTGGTTCAGGTGCAAACATAATTGCTACATCACGTTGACATATTTCAGGTTTATAATCAAAATTAACATGAGTACCAACATCTCGAAAATGTTTATCTGGTGTAACATTAATTGATACACCAATGGCAACATCACGTTTAATAGGTACATCAGGTAAAGCTTCCATCCAAACATCACGTTTTTGAATAAATTCATCTGTGTTACATTGAAGATTAACATCCCGATGTGAAACAGGACCTGGTAATGTTGGTTGAAGATGACATGTTAATGCAACATCTCGAACTAAATACATAGATATTATACATATATATATATAAATGTATTATCCATAGAAATTTACCTGATCGAAATGTATCTGTAACAAGTGCTCGATCTTGCATTGTTGGTTGACATTGTGTATTAACATGTCGTTGTTGTTTTGGTTCTGTTAAACGTTCAATATCTTTTTCTTGTTCAAAAATTTTTTCTTCAAGAAAATATATACGTTCTGTATAAAAATTTTGAATTTCTTCTAATTTTCTTCGAACAATTTCAATTTGTTTTTCTTCATCTTCATCATATTCAGTACGATGATTAATAGCAACATCACGTTGTTGTCGTTGTTTAGGTGGTAATGGTGGTGGTTGATCTTCTTCAACAATATGTTGCATAGCAACTTCACGTGTTAATGGTTTTTGTTGTGTATGAATTTGTTCATGATTTGTTCGTATTGTAATTGATGTTGTCTTTTTTTCAGGAGTTTTACGAACTAAATAATATTATTTTGGTTTTTGTTTTTTGAATAAGATAAAATGTAAAAGAATGCAAATGTATATATATTTACTTACTTGTTTGATTTTTATATCGATCAATTTCTTTTAATAAAAGTTCTTTTTCATTTAATAAAGTTTTACGTTCTAATTCAAGTCGTTCAATTTCACGATTACGACGTTCAACTTCTGTTTTATCTGTTATTGTTATAACAGTTGTTTTTATTGGTTCTGGTATACGTATAGTTGGTTTTGGTGGTACAATTATTTCTGTTATATACAATGGTTTTAATGGTTCTTTAGGATGATCATCTGGTTCAGGACTTGATACACGAAGTGTTGTTTCAGTTGATAATGAACTTGAACTACTTGATCGTGATAATGGTGGTGGTGGAATTTTATAAAGCATTGTTATTGGACCACTACTTGTCATATCAATTTTACGTAATGTATTTATTGTTTCATCTTTGAATAGATTAAGACGAGGTGCTGAATGTGTTCTTGTTGTTATTGTTTTTTCCATTTCCATACGATGTTCATAAAGACGACGTTCTTCAGCTGTACGTGATGATATTGATGATGATGATGTTGGTGGTCGTGGTGGTGGACGAAGATGTCGACGTGAATCTACTGAACGTGATCGTTGTTGATGAATATGTCCAGAATTAATTGATTGATTTTGATTACTACTAACATGACGATGACATTCATTTTCAAGATCTTTAATATCTTTTTCAACAATACGATCAAGTTCAAGAATTGTTTCACGTATAACATTATTATCAAATGTTGATGAATTTCTTGTTGATGATGATGATGATGTTATTGGTATTGTTTGTATAGGCTTAATATATAAAATATAGATTTTTATAACAAAAAAAAAAAATATTAATTATTAAAAACTCACAAGACTATCATCAAGTAAATTAATATGTGATCGTATTTTATATGGAAATAAAGTAATATCATCCGAAAATGAACTACTAGTTATGGATGGTGAAGTTAGAGAAGTACTATAACTTGTATATGAATCTTCATAGAGTAACATCTTCTCTTTATAAAAACAAAAACTAGATTTTTGTTTTCTTCTTTTGCTCTTTCTTCTTAAGGTTTAATAAATAATAAATAAAGAAGAAATGACTGATAGAAACATTTGCTTGTACTTTTTTTTTTCCCCCGAGAGAGAGACACAGAAAGAAAACGAAAGAAAAAAAAAACTCAAGGGTCACAGATGGACACAAGGTAAAAGACAAAAAAAAAAAAAAAATTTTTTTTGTTTATTTTACCATAAATTATTCTATCTTTATCGAACATCAATTGCAAGGACACAAGCAAGAAAAACAAAAAACAAAGCCTTATCCTCTTTTTCTTTTTTTTTGTTTCGTTCTCTCTGCTTGTTTGTTTGTTTTTCTTTTGCTTCTTTATATTTAATAGTATTTTAGATTTATTGATACCTTTTGTTCATTAATAAGACGATGTCGTACATCATGTCGTTTTTGTTCAATTTTTTTTAATGTACGTAATACATCAGAACCATACATATCATCAAGAAATTTCATAAAATCAGTATCAAGATGATAACCATACGGACAACATGTACAACGAATGTCCGTCATACTTGTTTCGAGATCACTAACACCCGATTCGGACGTCGTCTCTAAATATAAAAAAGACAATCATGTATTCACCATAAGTTACCTCCCTCGTTCTTTTTCTTATTATTCATTAATAAAAAAAACAACATAGAAGATAAAAACAGAACGATGATCACATATACAATTGACAGCTTAAATCACTATGTATGAGGCTACATTATTTATCAATACTGTCACAACGTATTTTATTTATTACTTCTATTTTTGTTTTCACTAAAAGCCACATAAATAGGACGCAAAAATAAAAAAAAAACAAACATTATTGATCTAGCTCAGTTTTTTTTTTAATCTTCGATCATGTCTTTTTTGCTATATGGACATGAATAAGATAAATTGGCTAAAAATACTATTTTGATTATATAAACCGATATTAAATTCTCATTAAAAATATAATAAGTCTACAAAATGATCATGTCCTTTATTTTGTGTATTCTTTTATTATATACAATTAATTATTTCTTTTTATATAAAACTTACTTCTCATTCGATGAGAATGTCGATGTATTCGTCGTTTAACAAGTTCCATGGTCTTATGCAAAAAAAAAGAAATTTCTCTTGTCTAACAACTTTGTTATACAGAGTAATGGGCCGTTTGCTTGTTATTCTTTCTTCGTTGTTTCTCTAACTTGATCTCTTTTTTTCTATCTCTCTCTCTCTCTCTGACTTAACAGATGAGAATCTGACAACACAACAAACAGTAATAACAACAACAACAACAGAGAAATTCCAGTCGAACACGAGCAAGAACGATTATAGTCAATGATGATAAAAGATATTCATCATTATCATCATCATCATTTTGAGAAAGGGCAGTGATAGAATAGACAGTTGGCACATGTATGTAGGTGTTTTTTTTTTCGTAGAGAAAAAGATAGAACAGCCGGTATTAGTAGTAAGAAAAGACAGAAAAAGTTGCTAATGTGATAATATCTTGCTTACTAGTCTTGTCTACTGGTAAATGAAGGAGAACAGACGATTGTTTGGCTCATTGCTGATAGCAAGTGTATATCACAATATACGTGTATGCTGTTCAGTTCATCGATAAAAATCAAATGTATATGTTTACCGGACAGAGTAAAAGACAAAAGGATATGCCGACGCATGTAGCGGTCACGTAGTTGGGAAAATCAGCATGGAAGTATGCTCTTTAAAAGCAGATGTGTGATATTATCTCATCGAATGCCGATCATGTTGAAGAAAAAACAAAAATCATTATCATTCTTATGAAATGCATATGAACGAATTTCTTAAATAAAGTCAGTTGTTTTGTTTTTCTTAATCAAAAAACTAAACAAAATTCTATATTCTTATCATTAACATTCACTAATAGGTTTTTTTTTTTTTTTTTTTTATTTAAAAATAAGATTAAAATCTATAATCTTATCTATCTATCAGACGAAGAAACAAAAAATAACCATATCGAAATAAATTTTTGCTTTTTATTTACCTGTCATAATACTTCAATGAATTAATATTATCACGTCGACAATCAATATTAGTAAATCTCGAAGAATATTCAACAGTCTCTTACGTCTTTTTTTCTTTTTGTTCTTGTTCACTATTGGTTCAATTAAATTAAAGTATTCTTTACTTATTATTTTCTTAGGTTTTTTTTTTCTGTTGTTGACTACTCAAGTTTTTCAATCATCACGTTGAGTAGTAGTTACATTATGCTATTCATCTTTCTTTATGTTGAAATGGATTTCATTTTTTTCCCTTCTTCTTCGTCTTCTTATACTATTAATACAACACAAGCCTTAAGAAACAAAAAAAAGAACATACATAACAAATGAAATGAAAACGAAACCAAATGTATAAATGAGAGAATATAAAGTGATACTTGTTGATCATATTTACATTGTCTCAGTTAAAGTTTTACTTTATTCATTAGATTATTTCATTTATTTATAAGTAAGAAAAGAAAACCAAATCTTTATCTATCTCTTTATAATCAATCCGTTAGAAACAATGGTTGCATGTTGTCTATATATATATATATATATATATCAAAACAACAGTTCATCGGTAAGTCATGATCAAATACAGTACTATCTTTTACATATATGAACATGTCTATATCTATTGCATCATTATATATATAGATGTGATGATACATAGACACGCATAAATAAGCTATCATCACTCTGTCACGAAAAATGTTCATTATGAATTTTCTTCGAAAGTAAGACCACCTGTTCATAACTCGGGAAAAAAAAGGATATGTGTTACAATCGGCCTTTTCTCTTTTTATGATAATTAGATCACTAGTTCATCAATATATAGATATATAATTATCAATGGCATATGTTAGGTTTTTTCTTTTTTTTATCTTTTCGATGATGTTCATTTACCAATAGAAACTGATGGAAATATTAATTATACTAATTGCTTCTATATTATTAATTAAAATTGAATCCATTCATAGATTGTATATGAACTAAGATAATTTATTGTATTTTTTTTTGTTGCTAAGTTAATATGATTATTGTTATAAATCTTCATTAACTACATATGCTATTCGTTCTATTAAACATGACCATGACAATTGTCACTATTCTGTCTTTCCTTATTGATATTCTTTCATGACGTATATTTAATAAGTCTATTAAACAGAACACTAAAATCTAAGTATAATAGATTTATAATCAAGTTATATACATATAATTATATGACAAACACGAACAACAATACCATATCAATATATTGTCTAACAATTATTCTTAGTTCTAAGTTTTCAATAAGTAAACAATGACGTGATTGTATACAAGTACTTATACTTACCACTCATACTACTAGCATCAGCATCAATGGCAGTGTCATCTTTACCAAAACATCGATGACGATGATGACGATGATGATGTTGTTGTTGTCGATGTTGACTACCTGTAACAATTGGTCGACGTTGTCTCTCCCATGAATGTTCGACTTCATAGATATATTCTTTCATGGTCGATGATCAACAAATAATAATCAATACCACTATGAATTATCTAAACAATAATTATATTGATTAGTACATTGAACTATATCGAAATATGAAAACTAACGAAATGAGATATTATGTATATATATATATATATATAATAAGAATGAAGTTTTTTTTTTTTCATATCATGTTATATAATGAATCCTTTATATTAAGATTGGTAGATGAATGGATATTGTTTTTATTAGAGTGTATAAAACTACTCTATTGTATCTTTCGTTTTTTTTTTGATATAATATTATTTTTTTTTTTTATGAAACAAATTCTCCAATCATTGTTATATACACAAAGAAAGAAAAGATTTCTTTGATTAATGTATTCAATAGAATTGGATTTCATTGATAATAATAACATTTGAATATGAAATTTTATCATATTTATGTAATATTCTATAACATAAGTTGTTGTTGGTTTTTTTTTTGTGTAAAGACTAAATTAAGTAACTGATGAGGATTTAGAATCAATTCAGTTTTGCGAAAAAAAGAGGAAGACATAAACTAATTCTCACACTATATAATTAATGAAGAAATAAATATATTATTAAAAAACAAAATATATAGATTTAATTTCAATTAAAATTCGAATATATATTCAATAATGATAAGATCATAAATGTCATATAAAAATTTTAAAATGCATAAAATTGAAAAAAGCGATTTAATGAGTCTTGATAGATATAAACACTTAAAAATTACACGAAGTTATTTTACTTATTTTTACCTTACAAATAATTATTGAATTGAAACACTTAACATCAAAAAAGAAAGGAAAAAATTGAATATGTCAAAGTTAATTATAAAGAATATCAATTGAAATATGAGAAGTTATACATATACAATATTTCTTATTTACATTGAAATAATAATTTCATATTTAGAAAACAATATGAGTCGAACGTTTTTTTTGTTTTTAATTGAAATAACAGGTAAATTAATTTAGTTTACTAGATGATAAAGAAGAAAAAAAAATGCAGCCATTTTTATAGCTTACAAAGGATTAAGAACAAAAAAAAAAGAAAGAAATTCAGAGAGATGTCTTATCCCTTGATGTCTAGAATATTTGACATAGTAAATACAAAAGTAGACAATAAAACAAAATAATTGACTGGTCAATATAAACTTACAAATATGCAATAATTTTTACTTACCTATACTAAAAGAAAAGAAATGAAATAAAATTCTTTAGTTTAAAAAAGAAAAACTAACTTAGTTATTATATAATGTCTGTATTATAAGAAAAAAAAAATGAAGTTCTATAAATAATCATCAATGATATTGTATGAAAAAATTTGTTTAAATATCCTTCAAAGTAATATTTGTGTGATTAATAGTTTATTTAAGAAGAAGAATATGTATCGTAGAGCAAAAAAAAAAAACAAAATAATCTGATCGATACGGATATATCGATATAAGAGAAAAGAGAGAGCAATTATTATTGATATACTCTCTTGTCGTTTGTCATTGTCATTCGGCGTACAAAAAAAATAATAAATAATATGAATATGAACAAAAAAAAAATGTCTATGCAGTAACCGCAATATAGTATTCTATGTCTCTTCTCACATCAAACCTATGCTTTACAATACTCTTCTTTTAAATGGAAAAAAAAAACACACCAAATGATGATGATGATATGTAAAGACCATCAGACCTTGATTTCAAGTTTATTCATCATCAGACATCTTTTTACATACACACTCTTCCTCATTGACTATTTACTTAAATATCCACTTTTCTTTTTTTTTTTTTTTTAAAACAAAAAAAAAAAAAAAAAAGGAAATCGACAAATGAATTTACAACTTACAAAAGAACCTTTAAAATATAACGCGCATAGTGTATTTTAATGAAAAAATAATAGAAAAATAAAATTGAATGAGTTTCGAAGAAAACTATATTCAAATATATGAGTCTATGAATTTCATTTTAACTAAGACGAAATTGAAAAGAATGTCAGATCGATTTAGTTATTCATCTTTCATATATATATATATATATTCTATTGCGTAAAAAGAGATGAACATCAAAAGCAAAGTAAGTTGCTTCGCTTGACTGTGTTTTTTTTTGCTTTATCAAAAGAAGTAAAAGCAAATACTTATGATCAACGATTTCTCAGTTACTCCTATGTATATATATATATATAATAAAATGAAAATAGATGCATAACTATATGAGTATGCCTTAACACAAAAAACCGCAGGATACTTCTTGGTTTGCCTATGCAATCATAATCAAACAAAGAATGATGCAAAAAAAAAATTCCTACACTATATAGTTTTAAATGTTAACACATTGACACATATACTAAATTCCTAGTAAAACTACCTTGAACTGGTTGCTTTTTTTTTTGTTTTGTTGTTATATATAATGATAATGGTTAAGCTCTCTAAGTCCTATTAAACGAGGAATAAATTGAACAAATAAAAGCGAACAATTAAATCGATAAATAAAGTGAATAATGAAGAGTAAAATAGGACAATCACACCTACCTATGTTACTAAATCATTTCTTTTTGTGTATATGTGTGTGTGTGTGTGTTTGTTCTTTAATGGTAGTAACGATGATAGTAATTGAGTAGTGAGTGTGAGAAGAATGAGAAACACTACAATTTAATCAATGCTCACGTAATTCAATACTATAAATGTATGTAAACGAACACGCGCAAGATGAAAAGAAATGGTTCAATTTCAAGCAAGTGACACACTGAACGAAAGAAACTAATGAGATGCAAATTTGACTATGGCTCTCTTTTATTCTTTTCTTTTTTTTTTCTTCTTCTACTCATTGAAAGTTCGAAAGGTGTCAAATTGAATATTCAATGCACAAATATTTAGTAACATGTCATTGTACGTCTACTTCAAAATTGTTTGATAAACATTTTTAGTATATTTGCATTATCAATCCATAGATTTTACGATTATATCAATAAAAAAAAAACTAATAATAAAACCTTGAAAATTCATCATTTTAAAACTTAACACACGTAATTTATCACAGAATTTTATTTGATTTCAATTATAAACAAACAAAAAAAAGAAAGAAATTAAAGTTCAATTAGAATAATTTTATTGAAATTCAATTAAATGAAAACTTACAAAAATTGTTCTTAAAAAAAAAAGAAAACGATTTAATCAAAGACATATGCTAATATGTATATCATTTTCACTATGAGAAGCTCTATCAAATTAAACTATCAGTAATCAAAACTCATACATACAATAAAATGAATATGATATTCTTTCGTTCTTTTGCAAACAATAATATACTTTATATAAATTGATCAATTGAAGTAAGTTCAACATGACTTCAATTGATGAGTACTTTTGTCTCGAGCACATATTTTTTAATTGTTGATTTACAAATCATATTAATTATTTTTTGATATGAATAAAGAAAAAAAAAAACCAAAACTCATTTTTATCTTACCATAGATTGATTTCAATTTCAAAAATCTATCTGAAGCAAACAAAAGAAAAATATCATCTGTTTAAATATTTAGGAGAGCAACACAAATATTAAAGCTACTCATCTTACATACATTCAAGATCGATCAAATTCTATATTGACGTAACTTTTATTTTGTTATGTTCAACTAAAGAAAGAATAGAGTCAAAAGAAAAAATTTACTCAAAGATAAAACACATCATTTAAAAGAACATCTGTCTGATTCTTTTCAAACCATTGATTAATATATAGTAATATCCAATATTTAGTATAAATATGATTTTATAAAGTAAAAGATTGACTGTCACATGGTTATTAATGATAATGATCTTAGTTTTCTGAGCCTTCGTTTTTAGATACTCAATATATAGGAAGTACTAGTTATATAATTAATAAATCTCACTAAGAACTTTATTCATGAGAAGTTTGAAGTTAAAAATCCATTTCAAAAACGAATATTTGCAAGACTAAACCATTCTAGACTTGTACTTATCACATACGAATCTCACGATATTTTTACTGTTAATCAATTTGATTTCATAGGAAAATAGAGTAGTGTCACATATCCAAGATTTTGAAGATGCTACCACATCTCCCGTGGGAGATGCCGCGTCTCCAGCGGGAGACGTGACACCCACACTCGAGAGATCTAGTCATTCACCACTGGAGATGTAAGATCTCCTTTAGAGATGCGCATCCCCCACACCCACACCCACATTTCTCGCGCGAGATGCGGCATCTCCCGCGGGAGACGTGGTGGCATCTCCAAAATCTTGGATATGTGACACTGCTGATTTCCAATCAAACATAAGAATGAATGTTGTATTAAACAACATGAATTCCACCAGTATTTGGAAAATAAATTCAAGCAATATCAGAACTCAAGAACTCAATCTTTCTATTACTTATGGAATAGATATCTATTGATAAGTAACCATCTGGTACTCACAAATGTCTATGCAAGTTACTTATTTGGATGTTTCATTTTGATATACACTGTAACATATTTGTCTGTTGAATGACAAAACTATATTATTATTATTATTATTATTCATAGCCATATGAAGAGATCATTTTGATTTGATTTAAACAAAAAGAATAGCTTCGTTCTTCTTCCGTAATTACTAAATAAATATAAATCAAACGTGCTTAGCAATTTTTTTTTTGTTTTGATCAACTATTTTCTTTGTTCATTTAACATATTGTTTTAGTCAATAGAACGACATACATAGGAAACGGAAGTAATTATATTGATCTGAAAGCTATTTAGAATTTAAAATTATTATAGTTTTGAATACATTCAATTAGAATTCAACCAAAAAAAGCGTTTTGTTTAAATATATTTTTATCTACAATTACACAGTTATTCATATGCATAGTTTGATTATTTATAATATAATGAAGCATTTTCATTTTTTGTTTTTGATTGAATTGATTATGACGCAATTTAGTTGACTTAATTGATGACAAAAAAAAAACAACAAGTTACATATCAAATAAAAATAGAACGATCGTGATAGTATATTGTAGGTTTCTATCACAAACATATGTTACATTATAGATGTACTTATACATTTTTTTTAAATGCATTTTGTCTTTACAACATTTTGAGATTAGTTATTGTATGAGAAGGCGATTGATGATCGAGAATTGACTAGTTCGAAGTGGTCTTATCAAGTTTAAGATGACTTTAAACGATTTGATCTTATAAGAGGAATGATAAGACTATCGAATATGATGCAAATATACGAGACAATACTTTATAAAAATTTGTACTCGTTTTTATTTCAATGAATTATTCAGTTTTTGAAAAAAAAAACAACTTTCATTTTTCACCCAAAAACTTAGTATTAAAACTTTTTTTGTTTTTTACATTGTGCTGTGATTGAAAATATAATTTTGCATATGACTAAGTGCATTTCACACTTTCATAATAGAACTCACATGTTGATTAAAAAAAAAAAAACATTTAGTTTTTGATGATCCAACAGTGTCTCACAAGTGTATAGTCACTAATGAAAAATGAAAGTCAATTTTCGATAGATAAATCTATTAGAATTCCAATACTCATTGCGAATATGTAGTTTCTTTTTTTCTTAACATTAGTTCTTTATAGAAAAAAAAATTGAACTATTCGCTGAAATGAAAACGAACGCAAAAACTTTACACGATATTTTTTGTTTTCATATAAGAATATGAAAGTATTTTCGAAAAAGACAGTATTGAATGCTAAAATTTTTGGTTTGATAGTTTCATATATCAATGCATTGAAAAACATTTTATTGGATGTCTCGTATATGTTACAAATTAGAACTATATTAAAAAAAAAAGTAATTATTTACTTTCATACAAACATTGAGAGACTCATTGAAATACATGTATCAATGATTGACGGTTTGAAAGTTTCAGATTTCAAAGTGAAAAAAAGACAAAGGGTAAATTAATGTGAGTGATTGCACTGATTATTAACAATGTTTTCTAAAAGATATTGTAAATTTCTTGTTTTTATATGATTGGATAGAGAACATTGAAAATTTGATTGAATTGTATAGTTTTTATTTTTAATAAATTTATTGAAGCGATAAGAAATAATGAAGATAGTCCGAAATTAGAGTTCATCAGGCTCAAATTTTTGTGTTCTGATTAAAACGTTCTTTGATAAACTTTCTAATCGGCATCAGATAATCGTTGCGAAAGATAGAAGATTATTTTTTTTTCAAGTTTTTGGTATTCGGTGACTAGCGCACTGTATATTTTTCTCACATGACTATAGCTTATCGGATATCCGCAACTTCCAGATCCGATGGGTTTACTGGAAATGAATATGCTTCTAACATAGGTTGATAATCGACTTAAAATGGTTAAGAAGTTCTATAATATAACATTGACAAATCTTTGAAGTACGCCGGAATTTTGCTTTTTCTTGAAACACCTGAAGAAGTTCCAAAGATTGACACATACAAGAAGTTCCGAACAGTGTATTCTACTTGGTTTTCGAAACATTGTCACATTTAACCTTACGGACATGATTTACAAAGATTAACACACAGGTTTATCTCAATCTATATACTGGCTATGATAACCATTCATAATTATTTTTATATTGATTGAAACAATTCCAAAGAAATATGCTAACTAATGTTTTATAAAAACGAACTGGAATAACATATTAAGTTAAAGAAAAATTTCTCGATTTTACATATAAAAAAAAAAAAATCTTTATAAGACTAAAATACATTATTTACTATGTATAGTATTATTATTTATTCTATCCCTTATCACTATTAGCGACATTATTTATATATTGAAAGCAGAATTGAATTTATAAATGAAATTATATAAAGTAAACTTCTTTCGTCCTCTATTTGAAAATTTTTTTCATAGGTTTATATTATTGTTCTCCATGTTTTATTTAAACCAGTCGTTTGAGAATCCAACATGTAAAAGATTTTTTTTTTTCAACATTTGACATCAAATTTTAGAATTAAATTGGGTATTTTTCTTATTCTTTCATATCAATTATTATATACTATTATTAAATCGATAATGACGCATGAATCATCTGCAACAATGATTGTTGATGAAATCAAGTAAACGAAAAAAAAAAAAAAAAAAAGAATTAATTTAAATATAAAATATCTTCTAGTCGATTATCCGTTGCTTATGATAAAGCAAAAGAATATATTTCAAAAATAACATCATCTATTGATCAACAAATTGGTATATGGCAATATCGTCGTCAAATAATACTTGATCAATTAATTCAAATGAACCCATCATCTTCATATGATTTTCTTTTACCTAAAACACAACGTATTAATGAATTAACACTTGAAGCTGTTGAAGGTTTTTAGACAAAAAAAAAAAATTTGTTTTTTTTCTTCTCATTATTATTTGAATTTAAAGTTTTTTTTTTTTTTTAATTATTATTCAGCATTGTGTCGAGTTGATTTATTAATTGAACAAATTCTTCGTATTGATCCTAAATCACAGATTCCTTCAACATCATTACCAACACATTCATTAGGAGCAAATATTTCATCATCTCATGTTCGTCATACAACACCTTCATTAATTAAACCACAACAACAACAACAATCATTTATTCCCAATGGAAAATTTAATGAACAATCAACATTACCTATGCCTGTAATACGATCATCACAACAAAGTATTTCTGGTCGTTTATCAACATTAGTTAATGAAGAAAAACCTGGTTTTAAACCAGTTATACATCAATCATCACCAAATCATATAGAAAGTACAACACGACAATCACCTATATATCCACATAACACCAATATTTATCCAGCAAATAAAGGACTTCATAATGTAATTTTATTGACTTTCTTTTTCGTCTAGTAGTAGATCTAGAAGGAAGAATAGAGTTCTTAGGATTGTTCGCGGACTCGGTCAATTTCGAATTCGAAGGACTCGAATCGTTTGAAAAAAGTCAGAAGAAAAGTATCTCGTATTGTTCTTTCCTTACAAATTATTTTTTGATTTTTCTCAATAGAGAAGCACTCAGAGTTCAGTTGATAAGAATTTCCATTGGATTTTGAAATATGTTGTGAAATTATGATTGCTCCTATTAATCAAAATCCTAGATCTATGATTGATGAGATCTAATTCTTCGAAATTGAAGATGAAGATAAAACATAAGATTAGATTTTCGGTTTTGCAATAATGATCATAAGTTTGATCTTTCTATTAAAAGTTTCATTGCAATATATCAAATAGAAGTATTCCTTATCATCTATACTACTGACCAGAAGTCCCTGGACGTATGAAACTTCGAGTGAAAATCAATCGTTTTCCATGATATTTTTATCAGAGACGTAACTTCAAAAAATTGTGATCTTCAGTACCAATCCGAACTCGAATACACTGAGTAAAAGTGAAGTTAGAGATCAAATACTGTTTTCAGTCCGGTAAACATAATCTCGATTGTTAAAGAAATTTTCAACCTAACTCACTCTTGCTTTTGAAGACTACTGCTTGTTACATCTTCGATATAAGTTTTTTTAGAAGAAATTGGTGATATTCATAAACATAGCAAGAAGAAAGTTCGAAATAATGGATGAGTCCGGTTGAGAAATTCTTTAAATATCGAAATTGTACTTACCGGACTGAAAGCAATATTTGATCTCTAATTCTACTTTTACTCAGCATATTCGAGTTCGAATTGGTACTGACGATCACAGTTTTTCAAGCTGCATCTCTGATAAAAATATCATGAAAAACGATTGATCTTCACTCGAAGTTTCATACGTCCAGGAATTTCTGGCCAATAGTGTATATAATTCATCTTCGGACATATTTCTTTAGTCACTTTACAACAATGAAAATAACAAAATATACACTTTGTCGTGTATTTTTATTTAATAATACTTAATCGATATTTTTATATAGACTCGTTCAACACTACCATCCTATAATACAGTTTCAGTACAATTGAATCATGAAGCTTCACCTTTGGTAACTTCATCAGCTAATCAAATGATTTTAAATTATAAAGATTCACATGTACCTCGTAAGGAATTTAAATTAATATATAAATAAAATATTTTTTTTTTGTTGTTGATCAAAGGTGGCAAAGAAAAAGTTAAATTACAACGTATTCCACCTGGTACTAAATGGAAACAAGCAAAAATTGATATTATTGATTCTTTATCAGGATTTTATGTTGAAAATCTTGATCCAAAAGTCTATGAAAGATTTAGTCAAATGCAAAATGAACTTCAGTAAATACAAAAAAAATCATTATTATTATCAAATAATTTTCTATTTTTTTTGTTTTTGATAGTAATTATTATAATGATTTAGAAACTTCACATCAATTAATACCATTAGAAAATATAGCTATTGGTGATTTTGGTGTTGCTAAATATAGTGAAGATAATCGTTGGTATCGAGCACGTTTAATTACATGTGAAGAACATGATCAAATAAAAATTGTTTTTGTTGATTTTGGAAATATTGAAATTAAATCTATAAATGAATTTTTTCCAATACATAAATTATTTATAGATTTACCAGCACAAGCTATTGGTTGTAGTCTATCAGAAGTATAAAGACACACAAAAAACAAAAAAAAATGAAAATATTTATTTTCTTCTAGGCATTTCCTCGTTCACAAACTGAAAATGATACAATATGGCCAGAAGAAACAATTCAAATGTTTAAAAAAGAAGTAACAGAAAAAATTATTGAAGTTCATTTTGTTAATCAAGAAGAAGGCACTGAACAATGGTAATCTATAATGAAATTATTAATTAGTCTTATTTTTAAAATTTTCTAATTTTTGAGAAAATAACTATAATGAACTGAACTATAGAAAATAAATCATCTTATAGAAAAGAAGAATTAGTAAAAAAAAAATAAATAAATAAATTTTCCTTATTATTTTATAGGCCTTTACATTTTGTTCGAATTATTGTTGGTAATCAAGTATGAAAAATGTTGAAATTAATATAAAATTTATTAATGAATAATTTTTCTTTTCTTATTAGTCTATAACAAATTTACTTAATCTTCAACAACGTATTGAACCAAGACCAAATCGTTTTATTGCTGAGCAAATGGCACCTTGTCTTAGTGAACAAGAATATATTCTTTTCAATGTACCAATTAGTGAAGATGATTTTGAACAATAATATCTAAAAAAAATTCAATTTGTTTGTTGGTTCATTAACAACATAAACAAGTTTTGAATATTCTATGTGCGTTTTCATTTTTATTATATGACAAAAAAGAAAAACCACTATTATTTGTCTCAAATTTGTTCATGTTTGTGTGTGCGTGTGTTTATTCAAAGATAAGAAGAAAAAAAACGTAGATTCCTATGAAATGAATTTATACATATATATTTTTCAGATTGTTGTTTTAAAATATATATATTTTTTTCATAAATCAATATTTAGTAAACAATAGTGGATTATTAGTAAATAGACAAATATGAATATTGGTAACAGATTTTCATTCTATTCAATTGTAATCGATCAAATTGAAATAATTAAGTTGCATTGTTGAATATTGACAATAGATCAATAACATGTCTTGATTTATATAGATTGATGATTTTTGTATTTGAGGTAAGTGATTTACCTCTTTATATTATTTAAAACAATTAAATTGAAGTGATAGGAATATATGAGTTTTTTTCTATAAAAGTAGAAATAATGAACTAGTGAAGAGAAATGATATAGAGATGTTTCGTACTAATGAAAATTGGAAGAGTGTGCCGTAGGTTTCTTTTTCGACGAAACAAGACTTTACAGGATGAAAAAAATAAAAAAAAGAAACTTTATTTTATCTTTCATTGTTTTTGAGGAAGAAAGTTGTCTTCATATGATAAAGGTTTTGAGGTGAGTAATTATTTACTTTTTGCAAAGCAAAAACAGTTTTCATTTTACTCTATGTTTTGTTTGAGAAAAATTTCATAGACTTTCGTATCTTGAAAAAAAGTGAGCAAACTCTTATTATATATTGATTTTTTGAATTTTAACTGCTAAAAATAAGACAAATTTTCAATTAATAGGAAACCGTCACACTTTTCGCAGACTATCTTAAATCGTAGTACTTCTATAATACATGATTATTGGTCTAATTAATTTGACGACATTGTTTAATGCTTCGATTTCAATAGATCATTAAGTAGTTCTTCATAAATAGAATAATTCTAATGCTATACAAAATAACAATAGAGACAATTGAGAAATATTAATATAATAAAATTTCTTGTCATTTTTCTGTTTTTTGTTTATTTATAATTCATTGAGTTTTGATCGTTATTTTCTTGGCGCACTTTTTTCTTATTCATATGAAATAAACTTAGACATATACTGATAAGTTATCTGTCATATCATCATCATATTTCAGTACATGTACACTACCTCTTCATCTTTTAGGTATGTTTCGATACATTCTTTCCATCTTTTGCTCTCATTCATACAATAATTTATTGCGTATTTAAAATAAATACTTTATAAATTAATCATTGGTTGATAATGAAGATACCAGCATTATATTTTGAAGTGTTCTCAATTTCTCTCTTTAATATAGAATATTCGAAACATTAATGTTTCGTTTTTAGACATCGATTGAATATTTACGAGACTAGTCCGCTATATAGTGAATCCCTGTTTCTCTGAAAAATGACTGACTGTATGCAATGCACTACGCTGATTGTGAATATTTTGTTCTCAGATGCCCATATGCCTTTCTAGATTCCAGATCATAACTAATACTAGGGCTATACATCGAATTCTTTTGCTATGTGTCATTAGATGAACTATCATCAAAAACACTTCTCTTTTTAGATATTTTAACCTTTAATGTCAGATACTAAGGATGTGTAAACCACAATGAAGTATTACAAACTCCAAAAAGATAAATTCCTTTTCTTATAAAGCTTTAGTTATTTCGTTGAATTTAATTGTAACTAAAATGTCCTGAAAATTTCAGTAGAATGGCTATAACTTTGTAGCTAAGATCACAAAACCATTGTCCTTTTGGTATGTGTAATACTTCATTACGATCTACTTTATGCACAGAGTCCGAACTCGAAAGTCATTTTTAAATTGAAATGATTTTCTCGTAAAATGAACCAAAAAACATAGAAAGACAAAGTATATGAAAGTGTTATTTTATACTGGATTTTTTCACATAATGATGTGATGAATTCTATGTATTACTACATGACTTTATTCAGTTTAACATTTATTTTAGAAATGCATTCATAATGTATAAGTGTTTCATATCTTAGGAAATTTATATACGTGTATTTAAATAGTAAATTGATATTGACTATACTTTCATTATCTCAATGATGCATAATAATTTTCTATTTATTCGAAAGCATTACAACATAGATGATGTAATTTATTCATTAATTATCTCTACTGATTTTTTAAATTAATAATATAGAACTTTTTATTATATTTAGAATTTAGATATAAAATAATCTTTACGCCTGTTTTACCTGTAGTATAAAATATGATTTTATAATCCCTATCTTCCACATAATATTTTTCTCTAATAATTAATAACTTCGCTCAGCATCTAACACTCAAGGTTAAAATGTTTAGAATAAAAAATTTTTTTTTTTTTGCTTTTTTTAGTAACATTTTATCGAATGACGCAGAATAAAAGAATTCGAAAAACATTCCTATTTATAATGGCATAAGAATCGATACCATATCATTTAGTGAACTCTTCACATTATTTCGAATTTTTTTTTTTCGAAAACATATTAACTTAATTATTTAATTTTTATTTTTAGTTACTAACACAAAAATTTTATTCATCATAGATTAATATTTTTTGTTATGATTTCTAACGACAAACAAAAAAAAAAACAAAAGCTTATTTAAATTTTTATTTTAGATATGTCATCATTAAATGATTTAAATACAATTGAATTATTTGATGATATAGATAATATTGTTTTTTTGTGTGATCGTCTTAATAATCGTTTAATACAAGTAACATCATATGTTGATGAAGTTAAACAAACATGGATTGATAAACGACGTTCAATTGAATTTGATTCAAATATAACACCTATAATAGCACAAAAAGTTAATAAATGTAATAAAGTTCTTTTAAATGTTGCTGAAAAACTTGCCGTTGTAGAATTACAAACAGAATCTTTACATAGTCTTCATACATCTATTAATAATATTGTAACAATTAATAATGATAAACGTCAATTAAATATTCCTCTATGTCTACCAACACCAATTCCATCAAATGTATCTATGACTAAAAATGAATCAATTAATAATGGTATTCGTTTACAACGAAATATATTTCCAAATACAACACGTTCATTAAATCTTGGTACAAATTCAACAACAAATACATTTACAGCAAGAAATACATCAACATTATTTAGTGAAACAATTCCAATAAAACCAACAATAGAACAACAATCAGCATTTCATCGACCATTATCTATTCAAGATAATATTGATTTGCAACAAACAAAATTATCACCACAAAATTCAATAACTTCACAAATATCTCAATATCCATCATTATCA
Organism: Rotaria sp. Silwood1; assembly: GCA_905250075.1. Taxonomy (NCBI): domain Eukaryota; kingdom Metazoa; phylum Rotifera; class Eurotatoria; order Philodinida; family Philodinidae; genus Rotaria; species Rotaria sp. Silwood1. Next base: position 167,562 of record CAJNOP010000361.1, read on the forward strand.
ACAAAAATTAATTCAAATATATCAATGAATGGTCATCAACAACGAATTTCAAATTCAATAGATTCATATTCATGTATGTGTGTGTGTGTTTAACAATAATAAATTTCTTATTTTAAATAATTTTTTTGTATCATTTTAGCTACATTAATTAATCAAATAAATATAACTGATAATAAAGTTCGAGTTAAAATGCAAGTTATACCAAATGGTACAATATGGCGTAATGCTGATATACCTATTGTTGATCATCCATCAGCATTTTTTGTTTCAAATCAAGATCCACGTGTTACTGAACAATTTAATATGATGTCTATTGAAATGAAGTAAAAATAAATAAATATATATATGATAATTTTATTATTTTATATTTAGTAATTATTATAGTAAACCATCAAATACAACTGTACCATTACAAAATATATCTATTGGTGATTTTTGTGTAGCACGTTTTAGTGAAGATCATTTATGGTATCGAGCTCGAGTCGTTTTGAATAATAGTATATTTATATTAATAGAAATATATTCAAGAAAAAAAAAAAATTTTTTTTTGATTTTAGATGAATCTGTACTTATTGTCTATATTGATTATGGTAATTCAGAATCCAAATCACCGAATGAAATTTATCCATTAATTGAATCTTTAACACGATTACCAGCTATGACAGTTGCTTGTACATTAAATGAAGTAAAAATTTCTAATGAAATATTTAATTATTTTTTGTTTTTTTTTTTTTATAAAAGGCATTTCCAAGTAATGAAAATTTTTGGACTCAAGAAGCAACAGATGTATTTAATATGATTGTTAAAAATCGTATTGTTGAAGTTCATTTTCAACAAAGTGTTGGTCAACAATGGTAATTAAATAAAAAATTAATTTAACTTATAATTATCTATTATGTCTGTTTATTTTTTGATTTTAGGCCACTTCATTTTGTTAAAGTACTGCTCGATGGTCAGGTATATGTGAATATAATTATTTTTAAAAATATGTTTTATTGATTTTTTTTTTTATCTATTTTAGTCTATTACTCAACATCCGAAATTGTCACCATATATAATGCCAGCTCGAAATGAACAAATTGCATTGCATTTTAATGATAAGCTTACACCAATGGAATATATTTTGTATAATGTAGCAGTAGTTGATTCGGATATTTATAATAATAGTAAGTGTTTAATATGAGAAAAAAGAAATTAATAATATTATTATTTTAGCTGTTTGATGTTCATTTTAGGTCTGCCATAAAACAATTCAACAAACGAGAATTAACTTATTTGAAACATTCAGGAGTTTCATTTTTTTTTTTTTTCTTTTTCATTTTGTATATTATAGACGAGAAGGTGATATTTGTGTGATCTCATACATGTGAAATTGGAAGTCCTGAATAGCATGTGTCAATGCGCAATGGTTTTTCACTTTTTTTTGCTAGGTTATTGCAGATGTGCCTACTTTTTGTTTAAAGGAAATAAATGAAGCATATTTTTTTGAAAAAAAACCTTGTTATCGTGATTGAAAAGTCTTCGTTGAGAATTTCTTGAGAGTTCAAATAAGTGATACGAAGACTGAATAAACGTAGGTTGATTTTTTGTAAATTTTCATTAAAAAATAGTTTTTAATATTTCAGACATTTTAAATTGTCTAATATGTGTAAATTAATTACTATTATATTGTCTCATGTACTATTTTTTTAGTCAGGATTCTATAAAATCACTATTATAATCATGAATTCATTTACAATATATATGTGAATTCGTATAATATTTCTCTCGAAATATTTTTTTTCATTTTTCTGCGGTTACCTTCTCAAGAATGAAATATCATCATTTTTGACACATTTATCAATCATGATGCAAAAAATGGTCTCTTGAAAGACTGGTTTTTTTAAAGGTAGTCTTCCATAATTCCTCGGCTACAATTTAAGATTGAAAATAAAATAATAACCTTCTTACATCAACAAATAGCGTCATCTACAACTCATGTTTTTTTTTTAAGAAAAAACTCATGCAATCCAGTAAAATAAAAAATGCATGCATGTGAGTAATATTAATAAATATCATATTACTATTATTCATCTAATCAGCTTTATATTTTTCAAAACTATTTTTTGTTTGACGATATCATTGGTGATAAAAATGGAGCAATGTGTCGTTTTTTGGCTCTGTGAAAGTGGAAATGACAGCATTGGGAAAATTTTTACTTTAGGATTTTTTGTGTATGCAGCGAATACATTATCGATCGCTAGATTACTTAGCTTTATCTTTCGATTAAAAATCAAAATCTTTTTGCAATTTGTTTATAAAGATTTCTATATTTTTTTCAGATGAGTTAAGCTTTTATTAGCTAAGAAAATGGCGTGAATTTTGATTTTCTCCATTCCAATATTGATATGGAAACAACAGAACTCGATACAATCAATCAATCTCAACTCAAAGGTATTTTCATATACTTATTCATTTTTCCATCATGAATTGAGGTCTGAAATGAGATACTTTTATGATTGAAATCAAATTTATCATAATCAAACTATAACAGTTTCGAAATAGAAACACGTATAATAATTTTCTCTGATTAGTTTTAGCTAAATATGTATTTAGTTAGTCTGTCTCAAGTATCGTATTGAAAATGATCGACTGAAGAATTTTTCCACAATCATATACCAATACATACAGCATTGCAACAGCTTTATTCACGAATAGCATAAAGAAATCAAAATTTTTAGTAGTTTAAAGTATTTGACAAAATGTATTAGTGATCGCTGTGATTGATAGTATGAACAAGTTTGCATCAAATCTAACCAGTTCTTGTAACCCTTGATGATTAGTTTACATAACTATTGTTGCTATGTTACATGAAAATATTCACTGATTTGAGATATATCAAATATTCAGCAGTGTTCAGACTTCCGAAAAAGAAAATTTCGGAAGTTTTGGAGATTTCAAGTATTTGTGTTCAGAATTGCACGTTACTTCTTAAAATGATGTAATTTTCGAAATTTCTGAAATTACAGAAATTTCCAATGTTTAAAAACTTTTGATTTACACCGCTATATAGTAATCGAGCTGATGGAAATTTCAAAAATATGGGTAATTTCTTTTTTCGGAAATCTGAACATACCTCCAAATTTTAGGATGCAAAATATTCAAGTTTTGTATTATAGTTTTTGTTTTAAGTAGGAAACGAGCCATGTCAATATCATTTTGAAAACTTACGACCATTATTATAATGATACACAACTGGTGTCAATCTGCACGTTCTGTATATATTAAATTTAACATCAACGCTTTAGTATGAAACACAGCGCATAATTTATATGGAAGTTTTATGGATCACACTTGACAAAACGATCGATATACTTGGTATAACAATATGTCATAATTAATGTTGGAATGATATCTTGACACCAATCAACGACATAGAATTTTACTTTGAATAACATAATAACAAAAGAAATACCACTTTTTATTATACTACATTTAAATAAATTATACTGAAAGCAATCCTCTGTTTCTTTTCTATGGTATATTTTTTATCGATTTTAAATGTATTGTCAAATATCTGACCCATATGTTCGATTACGATGGAACTGCGACGCAGCCGTTAAAAAAGTGGCGACATGGGTTATAGTCACACAACATATGCCATTGTAAATACCTAAAAATTAGAATATATCGGTTTGTGCATGTCATGGGTAGCTCATAGTTAAGATTTGCTGGTTGGGCAATAATAGTCATAATTTAACTCGACTACGGTTAATATTCTTATATAGCAGTGCAAAAGGTTCCGTTCTAAATTTATGCAAAAGTGATCTTCTATTCGTTTCTATCGTAAATTATGTCTCAACAACTTCTAAGTATATGTCCTTTTAGTCTTTGTTTAGTTACAAATAAAACAGATCATTATATGTTAACATATAATTATGTTGATCTTTTATTTTAGAAATCATCAAATATGAACAACCAGTTCAAGCGAGCTACCAGTACAACAACATTTTTGTCTCTCACATTGATCATCCATCATCGATCTTTATTCAATTGCTTACCTGGCAGAAAATATTTTTATACTTTGATACAAATCGAAAATCTATTCTTGAATAAATTCGTTTCTCGATAGACTGTTAAAAACAACAACAGCAACACAATGCCAGACATATTATTTCTTTAAAATAACTTCTATCAAAGAAGATTCAACAGCGAATCATTCTTTAATTATTGGACAATCGACTTATGTTTCACTCGTCATCTACACAATGGTACACACAACAATGACTTCTATCGATATGTATGTGAGTCGAATTCATTCTAGTGCAGTCATTTCTCTAATTCTAATATTAAAATCTGATTTCTATCAAATGCATTTTGATTTTGTTGATTTCGAATCACTTGAATGAACAAAGTATTTTGATGCTCTGAACCATAATATGCAAAGATTGCATTAGTTTTTTGTTCCAAAGACGAAAGTAAAACAAATATAATAAAAAGTCACAAAATCTTTTTGAAACTTGAATTCACTAAAATACAATTTTCTTATATTTCGAAATTAATCTTCAATATTTTTCTATAGTTTAGCTCGTTTTATTGATCAGCCAAAGTCGAGAACATTAAGAAGGTTATTAACAAACATTTGGTCAATTAGCTGCAGAAAAACTAAGTAGAATTCAAAAGCCAAAATGTATTTTGACGACTTCTATTTTTAATAATAATTTTTTCAAAAGATATTAATGGAGCTGCAAGTAGAATGTATTTTTCAACCATCGATTTCAAAAAAACCATATTAGCTTTCTTATCAAACACATGACCATCGACGAGCAATGCACTATCATCTATAGTTTTTGATAAAGATGTTGCAAGTCGACTTTCGTCATTATCAATAATAAATGATAAACAGTTTTGTGCTTACAAAACACTTGCAATTACAACGCTTTTGGTTCTTGAAGTAAAGTTCCTTCTTCTATTTTCATTGTTGATAACAATCTTACAATACAAAATATGTGAAGAATATACACGATATTCTAATTGTCTGATAACTTATCTTGATAATCCATCAGCTGTTTTTATTTAAATATCTGATGATGATCTGACATTTTAAGAAATGCATCACGATATGAAGTGAGAGTATTTTTTTTCTCTTATCTTTTTTGTTTTATTGCCGATCAATAGTTGATTTTATTCAAGCAAAAAAACAAGTAGTTTTCCATACCATCGATTTTTGTCTTTCATAATGAAAATGATATTCAGAATTTTATCGAGCTAGAATTATTAAAACCGATCATATACGTAAGTTTAATTAGAATTTTTTTTTTAACGTTAATGAATATTTGTTTCTAGATAAGCTATGTTTGATTATGATTGTTGACTGGAGAAATTTTCAATGAAAACCCTATAAAAATACGTATCCATCACAAAATGAATTTACAGAATCAAAAATATAAAGCATCACTATGACACGTTCTTATGTAAGTTGATTCTTTTATATATTTTGTTTACACCTATTTATTCAATAGACCTTTCGGAAGAGAAAAGTTTCGAAACTGGTTTCTCTCACAAAAATACAAATACCAGCAAACAATATACGCAAAAAATTAGGTTATTTACTAATCAAATCCGATAACGCATCAATATTATTCGGCTCTATAAATTTCTTTTCAAATGAAAAAATGATAGCCATTATTTTTTCTTAATATCAACGCAAATAATCAGGTAAATAAAAACTCTATTATTTAGTATCGTTCAAGCAGTATTGATCTGTCTTAAAAAAAATCTGAACCTAATTGAAACAAAACCTCTTTTAGCACATTTATTCATCGATTGTAATAGCAATAAATACACAAAATATGTATTTATTCATTATAGAATGTAGCAGAAACTGTTCTTAATGATGGATCTGCTCGTCTTATTCGAAACAATCACGATCATAAAATGATTTATTCTCATTTCGATGGTCATTTCAATGAATATTTCTTTTTTTTTTGATATTCTACAACCAATGAGTATGATACTTGAAATAATCTCACTTTTAAGACCAATCATCTATTATTACTTCAGTAACTTGTGTAATAAATGAAAACGGCAATGTTATTGACATAGTCTTCTTTTTTCTATTCTATCTTCAGTTATTTATCAATATTCTTGATTCTATCCTTTATCGATGAACTAAAATTTACTAGTCAATCAAAAATCTTATATAATAATAATAAAAAGTTGTTCTACAACTGATACTTTTATTGCATTGGCAACAAATATATATGAAATCAAAATAGGTTCAAGTCCTTGTTTTTACCAATATCTTTACTTTGTTTTTTTTCTCTTTATCTCGTTATAAAACTCAATTGTGCTTCTTATCTTTGGTGTTGAATAGAAGAACAATAATAGAAATTGAATCAAAATAAAATACTACTAGTCAAAAGATATTAAAAAAAAATAACTACTCCAAGAATGTGACGTGGAGTTTTTTTACTGTTTCCTTACGCACATTATTGTTATTGTGTGTATGATTTTTTGTGTACATAGAAATTCTAATTAGTATCTTTTAAAAACCAAGTCATATTTATGCTGTAGATAAATACCAAATGGATTCGAATCGTCGATCTGTTCGACATCTCGAATCGGAAAATGATTCGAGTCGAACACCAACGAATGATCTATTTCGAGCATCAACTGTTGATTCTGGTCGAGGAACAATGCCGACTTCTGAACGAACATCAGCAGTTGATAGCATAACAACTAATGGTGCTTCATCATCATTATCAAGAGATACACCACTTAATCAAGAAGATGATGATATAAATGAAAATTTCGATCAGAATAAACCAAGTAACTCAACTAAATACAAACCTTCATTCTCGAGATATTGAAATTTTACTGAAATTTTTTTTTGTGAGTTTCGACTTCAAATTTTAAATATATGCAAAAAAACGGCGATTTGATATCTTGCAAGGTTCTCTCACGAGTAATAAAGTGTAATCGTAGTAATTAAGCTTGTTATGTCCAATATATTAGTATAATTCAAAATAATGAAAAATTATTACATAGAAATTTAGCTGAATCTATTGAATAAACACAGATTCTTTTTTTTTTTTTTATAAAAAAAAAGCATTTAAACTATAAATTATTTATCTATATTGATATTTTCAGTACGTATTCGTCGTACTCCTGTTTTGAGCATGAAATGTTATGAACAAGCATTTGTTTCACACATTGATCATCCATCAGCATTTTTTCTTCAACTTGCACATTTTGAAGAACGATATCGAGATTTACAAAAACAAATCAAGTAAAATCATTTTATTTTATTTATATATTGATTTAATTTTAAAATTTTTATTAGTGAATACTATTCGAACAATCCTAAAATTAATGCGTCATCATCATGGAAATATGGTGATTACTGTATAGTTAAATATACTAAAGATAATCAATTTTATCGTGCAAGAATTATTGCAGTTCCACAAAGTAAAATAATTATCTATGTTATTCTTCAATATATCTAGTTTTTATTTTTAGTGACGAACATAGCTAATAAATATGATGTTGTTTATCTTGATTATGGTAATTGGGAGAAAGTTGATTCAATTAATATTTATCCAATTCGACGAAAATTTACATTCTTACCAGCTCAAGCTGTTCCATGTTCGTTAGCTAAGGTGAATAAATTTCATAGTATATTTTTTTTTTGTTTTCTTAAAAATTTATTTTCTATATTTTAGACTTTACCTTATAATGGTACTGTTTGGTCGGATCAACCTAGAGCTATAGAATTATTTGAAGAACTTGTTTTTGAAAAATTTGTTGATGCAACATTTTATCCCAAATCATCTCGTGATTATTGGCCTTTAAGTTTTGTTGATTTACGACTTTCTTCAACCAAATCAGTAAGAATAAAATAAACTTATATGTTTTATTTTATTAAATTAATTTGTTTTTTTTTTGTTCTATAGAATATTCATGAATATATGAAAAATGAAGGTCTTATTCGTGAAGTATCTAATGAAAAAATTTTTCATGAATTTCATCATTTACTACGACCAACTGATTATATCATATATAGTATTCCATATGAAGGTGAAGAGAATGATGATAATGATGATTAATAAGACTGAAGGACTTCATCCGCTGATGTCCAAATTCATTTTACTTTTCTATATTAATAAATCTATTTATATTTTATTTTTTTTTTAAAATCAAATAAATTGACACTATATGTTTTTTTTTTTATGAATAATAATTGTGTATAATTATAATTTTAATATTGAAACATGAAATATACCGAAACATAAAGTATACTAATAAGCATTCGAATAGTTTTTGTTTTATTCAAAGAAACGACAATATAAAATGTACTACATTCAATTGAGTGTCAGTTATAATTAGTGAAACACATATGAATATATATATATATATGTCATGATTAAGTAATGGTCAATTGTTACGAAGTGAATAGTAGGAATGATTCAAATAACAATTCGTATGTAGTAACCAAACTTGTTGTATACTTTTGATATGAATAAAAATTGATTATTTTGATGTATATTTATGTATAAAATGTATCACCTCAATAATAAAATATTAATCTCTTTGTTTAGATTGAAAGAAAATGGAAATTTTCTTTTTCTTTTTTGTTTTATAGTATAACAATGAAAAGAGAGTGTTTCATGCCTCCTCTTTCTTTTTTTTTTTTTTTGTTCAAGGTGACCTCGATATGTCATTCATGTTAATTGTATGATTGATAGATAATAGAAAAAAAAACCGAATGATCCATTATTCTCTCATCTATCATAGTTTGAATTGTTTAATTCCCACCGTATTGAGGTTAATTGTTCGTTATTATTCTCTATTGAAAAAGGAACGATATAATGCGCATTTATCGATCAATAAGTAAAGATATATGTATATGTACGTGCAACAAATAAAAAGAAGGAGGAAGCTTATACTAAAGCGATATATTCTAATTGATATATCCGGAGAAAGATGATGACGTAATTGTCATATAAAACATACTGTAAAATATAGAAGGTGAGTAATCGGTCAAGTTGTTGGCCTTCATTTTATGCAATACAATTCTTATTTGCTATACTATAGATATACTATTATAGAAGGGAGCTTATTTGTTGTTCATATAAAATTCTTTATAGATGAATATCGACTCGACAATAATATGATTGACAAAAATATACCAATGTTTTTTTATTTTATCATTTTATTAATTTTAATTAATACAATGAATGGAATTATTCATATTCCAACTAGTACATTCCATAATAAATTATTATCAAGTAAACATTTATTAAATTATACGACAAGTTCATATTCATGGAAAAAATCAAATTCAATTGAAATACTTAAAAAATTAATTGCAAATCGACAAAATTTAACAAAATATAATTTAAAATTATTATTAACAAGTAAAATATTTATTTTATCATATGATATATTATATATATATTTTTTTTTGAATATATGAAGGAGAAAGATATTAAATTTCATATTACTTAAGATGAATTTAATCCTATGTAGGAATAAATATCATTTTCATGTATACATGTTACATTAATAATTCAGTAAGAAAAGAAATTTTATGCAAAATGAAGACTCTAGAAAGATTATCGCTCATGAAATCTCGAAAAGTTGTTTTTATTGAGTTTACAATGTTTTTCAAATATATATCATATGTATCTATATGATCTTAATGTGATAATCATTTCAATGAAATTTTGTTAATCATGTATCAAAATACAACATTTATTTTAAAACTAACTTAAGGGGATTCCCCCTCCCCTTTTTTCAACGTGCTTCGAGAACGGCTCGTGAGAGAATTTTGAAAGTTTTACAGCTGAGATATCTCGATGTATAGAGTAAAAGTTGTTATATATTCAAAATTCCGCAATGCTTCTTTCAAGGAAATATTAGAGCCATAATGTCTAAAAATTCATCTCCAAATCGCCCCCATGTCTCAGCCGCAGCATGTCCTACAGAGTTGAAACTTTTATTTTTACAGATATTAGACATTGTTTAGAGTGCCTATCGTTTTTGGTTTCTTTCTATCTTATTCTGTTCGAACAGAAAAAGCTCAAATACGAAGAGTACCCTAAAAAACGCATATTTTCTTTTCGCTAGTGCTTGTCTTGTGAGACCTGAAAAAAACTCAGCGGTATAATATTTTCCAAAACAAAAAGGAATGTAGCCATCCTACAATGTCTCTGATATCTGTAGAAAAAATCTTAACTTGATCGGATGTACTATGCCTGAGAAACGGGGACGGTTGTGTAGATTTCTGCTGAGAAACTTAGTTTCTAGAAAACCGGAAAAGAAACAAAAAACGCGTGCTATACCTCTACGGCAATCATTTTATCTTTTCGATCTTATTTTTGATTTAGGACTATATTTAAGTTCTCAAAATGTCACCAGTAGAGTGGAGACGCTTGAAAGCACATGTAGAGCAGAAAAAAAAAACAAAAAATTTGAGGCCTAAAAAAATGGGATTCCCTTAAGAGCATTGCTATTAATCTTATTCGATGATTAAGAGAACGTATATCTTGTTTTGTTTATCTATTTAAGACAATACACAACAGCAAATAGCATTACCATCATCAAAAACATTTCTTATTCAAGTAAAACCAATAGTAAATATTTCAAATACAACATTAAATTTTCAAATAATTACATTTAAAAATACATCAAATACTGATATACAATATAGTTCAACAATCAATCCTAGTTTACTTTTATTTCCATCAATTAAACAAAAACTTGATAAAAAAGAATCTTCTAATACTACAATATTTGCTATTATATTCGTCTGTAGTTTTAGTGGTTTAGTTTTTCTTGCATTTATTTGTACATTTTTTCTTAGGTAAAAAGAAAAATACATAATTATGAGATTGTTTTCTTCTGTTTTTTTTTTTCTTTCTCTATATAGACAGCCTATCAAGAGTGCTTATGCTTACTTCCAATTGCCTTGTATACATACTTTATCGACAACCAAACGATCTCGTGACAGTACACCATTATCTTATTCACCGATTCACAGTAAGCTTCAAAAGGATTAGTTTGTGTCGGGACTGGATTAGTACGATGACGTGTTATTGATGTTTTTCTTTTTTGTTGTTGTTGTTTAACACGGAAAGATAAAAATTTTCGAGTGAAATAGTTAGTCATAATAAATATATGGGTAGTCATCAGTCATCTTTTATTAAACCAACACTAGCTAATATTTCAATTAATTCTTATAATCGAGATCGTCGAAATCGATCATCTTCAAAATCAATAACAACATGTTGTTCACCAACAAAAATTCGACGACAAACTAATAATAATTTATTAAATAATGATCATAGTATGTTTAAATTGTACAAACAAAAAAATAACAACATAAGAATAAAAAATTTGTTTCTTTTTGTTTGATATAGAAGAATTTACAATACCAAAAGAATTTCCTATTGATCAATTGTATGATATTTATATGCAAAAACATGCACTTGATGATTTAGCGTTTTCTATTGAATTTCAAGTATGTAGAAATTTCGATGAATTTCATATATGTATTTTTTGTTTTTTTGTCTCATTAGAGTATTCCTAATTTTGAAGAATTACCATGTACATCAGCAACTCGTACAATCGTAGCTTCAAAAAATCGTTTTCTTAATATTTTACCTATTGATACTACTCGTGTTATTCTTAATTTACTTAATGATGATCCAGCTACGGATTATATTAATGGAAATTATATTTCAGTTTGTTAATTAAATCTTTATTGATATGTTTTAAAAAAAAAAAATTTTTTTTAATTGAATAGGGATACAAATGTTCAAATAAATTTATTGCTACTCAAGGTAATATTGATATTTTAAAAACGAAACAAAAGTCAAACAAACGACTGATATTCTTATATAGGTCCTAAATTTGATACTTGTGAAGATTTCTGGCGTATGATATGGGAACTTAAATTGAAATCTATAGTTATGTTAACAAATATCATCGAAGGTGCATCCAGAATGGTAAGTAGTATTGTAAGCACGAATCTTTACGACCTTTATCTAATGTTACTGAGACTTTCTTTGAAGCTCAAATGATAGATATTAGTTCGGGTAGTTTCCTCATTAGAACATAAAATAATTGATAATGAACGTACTAATAAAATTAATGATGCTCTATGTTTCTGTGGTAATACATCATTCTTCAACTAATATTATAATAACAAAGTTCCGATGAGAGCTATTTGTTATGACATGCGACGATAACATCCTATTATATTTGTCTTCAATACGTGTTCTCTTCTTTTTTTCTTCGTTTTCTCTGGAGTACTTACTCGTTTCTAATGAGAGATGATATCAAAAGGCATGACAATAATACCACGTTCGTGTACTTATTCGGATTTGGCATGATATGACTTAATTATACAAAGTCTAAGCGATTAAAATGATTCAGAATTGTTATGTCATGCTGTAATCAACTTCATGAAGTCTTTAATTAAAGAAAAGAATATATATTGAAGACAAATATAATATGATGTTATGGTCACTAGAGTTACGAAGCTGATAGGCACCTATCAGGACATATTTCGAAATTTTAACTTAGTCCAATTAATCCCTTTAATTAATACTCGATGTTATTAACAGGACGAAACCAAATTAGTAGGTCCGTCTCTTAAGTTTTGGTAATAAAATATTGATGCATTGTCTTATGACTCAAACTTTAAATTAGTATTGTAAGACTTACATTTACTGATAGAAGAATTTGTTTAGATTGAAAACAATTGGATAATAAGTTTAGCATTTCTGCCTTTTATGAATTACATAGATCTGTTGACATTCTGGGTCATACCAAAAAAAAAACCCTGAGTGAATGAGGTACAGTCTCTATACTATCAGACCATATAGAGAGAGATAGTGGATTATAAGAAATTAAAGTACGTTTTTTACTTTCGTTGATATGCTCCTAAAGATTTTAATTTTTTTCAAAGACAAAATGTCATCAATATTGGCCCGAACTTAATCAAACAATAACCTATGGTTCTTATCAAATTATATGTGTTGATAAACAATTTTTATGTGATTATGAAAAACGTTTTTTTCATTTAACAAAAGTAAGTTTAATAAAACGTTGTAATAAATCAAGCATAGCTCTTGGTTGATCACCTGGTACTAAATGTCCAGCATTTCGTATAGAAGCTAACATAAAATTATAGATTATTTTAATATATCCAGCTATTTGATTATCTGTTGAATCAACTTTCCATATTTGTCGACTTGCATTTTTATATTCATTTGCATGTAACCATTGTAAATCAACAATCCAATTTAATGTTAAACTTTCAGCACATATTATATCTAATAGACCATTATAAATAAGAATTTTATAATTATTAAAAAGAGTTGTTAATTGTTCTGATGGTATACTTTGAAAAACATCATTTATAAGCATAATTTCAACTTTATTATCGTCATGAAATGTTAAATTACCAACATGAAGTTGTCGACGACGATCAATATTTGTTATAAATTTAACATAATTTGATAATGATGAAGAAACATCAGTTTGTATATAATTATAATAAGCTCGTAAACCTGTTACATTTGAAAAATATGATGTTGTATTAATAAGATCACCATCAATTAATGAATCAGATATTGTAAATGCATCAGTAAAACGTTTTTGACTTATAGCATAACGAACTAAATCTGATTGAAGATTGATATAAAATAATTGATTATCATCAATTAAACCAATCTAAAAGTTATGTTAATATTTTATTATTAAGATTATATAGTAAACGAAAACATTTTTAGATAATTAATCTCAAAGATATTGACCGAATCACAAAAAAAAACAAACAAATCTATTCTTTTCCTCTAATAGTAATCTCTCAACTTTGCTACTTAATAGATACAGAGTGCACGAAAATTCGATGTCAAGTCGATCTTCTATCAAGTAACTGAAAGACTGAGATATTCTTCTTTTGCATTAGTACCTGATAAAGTAATGGTCCATATACATATTGTCTATACGGATCAGTCCATCCATTTCCCATTGAAAGTCCAACTAAATTAATTTTAACTTTAACTTGTGGATTTTGATTTTCAACATGAATTTTATAACTTATTGATGGAACGTATTTACCACCATAACTTTCACCTGTAACATAGAATGGATTTGATGCATAATCAGTATAGATTTGAAAAAATTGTGTTAATGCTGAATAAAGATCACGTGCAACATCATCTTCTGAACGTGCATAACCTTGATCATTTGATGTAAAACTATAACCTGTACCAACAGGATTATCAATATATAAAAGATTATATAATGAATTCCATGTTATAGGTCGTTCCGTTAAAGTTCCATCATCATTAACTTGTATAGGACCATGTTCATTAAATAAACCAAATAATGATGGTGCACCTGGACCACCTTGAAGCCATAGAAGAACAGGAGCATTTTTATCACCATTTTGTGTAGGAAAAAACCAAAAAAACATATTCGAATTATATT
>CAJNOP010000361.1:182055-200725 GCA_905250075.1 Rotaria sp. Silwood1
GTAAGAAAAAGTGGTTCACCGGGATCATCATCAACGTTAAGAACAGTTGGTTTACGAGTTGGAAACATTTTACGAAATGGACCTCGATATCCATTTATACATTCAAATGTAATTAAACAGACAATTGCAACAAATAACAAACGCATCTTTTTACAAGGACTAAAATGAAACAAAAAGCAGAATAAAAGATATTGTGGTTGTTATATATATATGAGAAAGATAATGATGAATTAGATGCATAGAAAGCATGATGCTTAAATCAGCTATCTACCTGCATATATCTAGATGACAACGATAAAAAAAAAAGTGGCTGAATGTTTACCACAATTTTGAAATAATGACAAAGAATGTTTTTCTTTTTTTTTTTGAGATGTAATTCTTAATTAAAATCAAATAGAATTTATTGAAAGTAGTTTCTTTTCTTAGATTATTGTAATCAGATATCTATTAATGATTTCATCATAATTTGTAAAACAAAAAACATCTGGTTTAATTCATATTTATAACGTAATTATTTTATCAAATTATGAAATATTCAAATAGTTCAAGGTCAATTTTCATTTTTTTTTTCTTCTATTGATAAGAAACCTAATCGTATCTTAAAAGAAAACTTATTAATTTTCTGTTTTTTTTTGTATGTATTCATATACAATACATTTAGTTATTCACAAGAATAGTACAAAAAAAAAATCAGAAATCATTCATGTAAAAATATTCTTTTTTTTCTCTTCGTTCTCTCCGTTCCGCTTTGGACAAGCGAGAAATAGTCCGAAACATTATATATATATATATATATATATTACCATTCTGTTCATGTACATATTATCGTATTTAACCATAACATAATGATGTTAACATTATGTTTCTTAATATTAGTTTGCAATCAAATTCATGGAAAATTTTTATCAAATTCTGAAAGTTCATCATTTATTTTTTTTCGACATATACGTTTACCAACAGATGATCAACAATATTCTATTCGATGTCCATATAATTTAAATCATTTAAATATTAAATTATTAAATTATTCAAATGAAAATTGTTTTAATTTATATTCAACATCAAATAATAATAATAATAATAATATTTGTATAAATCATCATCTTCCATGTCAATTTCATGCTAAATCTATTCAACTTCATTGTAAACATCATTCATATTCGAAATATGTTGATATTACTTATCAATGTTTATATAAGTATGTATTCTTTTTTTTTAAATAGAAAAAAAAAACAAAAAATTCATTTAAATTATTTCAGAACAACAATTTCTTCGAATATACAACATAATACTTTTACATTACATACATTTTCATTTCCAATAAATTCAGAAGAAAGTATTGCTCTATTTCTAATTGTTATTAGTATAATAATTATTTTTTGGATAATATTTTTTTGTTTTTGTTTTATTTATTATCGTCATGATGATAATAATAATAATAATGATGACGAACATGATTTACTTTCTCAACAATCTTATATAAAAGATGATATAATTGATTTTAATTTATTATCTATGAAAAATCATTCGATTATTGTTGATAATCTTTGTCTTCATGTCAATCCATTCGATAATAATCATATCTCATCATTAAGAACAACATAATTCATTATATATATGATTATGTAATATCATCAATCGTTTTCAATTATAGACATTGATGTAACAACAAATACTATTGATTAGTTCGTGAACAAAAAAAAAAAAAAATGTCACTTTTAATTTTTTTTTTTTCTATTTTAAAATAAATATCATTTAGCTATGATTAGTTTGATAAAAATCTATGAAATATTATTCTCATTAAAGATATGATAAATCTTTGCCATATAGGATAACTTCAATATGATTATATAAAGAACAATTAAAATCAAGTTATTATATATGATGAAAAACTTTTGTTATTATTTCAAAAGATATAATATGATAATCAAATTAATTATGTTTTTAGCGCCGAAATAACTTTTGTTTTTTTTTTGTTCATTTGCTATTTGTTATTAAATGAAGGACAATTCTAACCAAGATAATTATGATGTTCAAAGCATAGATAATTGTAATAACATATATCAACAACCGATTACTCATCAAACAATTATTATTAAAAATCTTGAACAATCATTGAAACAGAATAAAATATTAATTAACGAGAAATTTATTCCAAATTATTATCAATGGTCATTATATGATATTAAAAGTGCTCATGATGATCTTTTTAATAAAATGTCTTCGGAATATTTACAAAAATTATTTTATTCTAAAAATTCTAAACTTGAATCATTATCTTATTTTAATTGTAAGAAAATTGGTGAATATTCATTAATGTACGATCGAATTATACATGGAGATTATATTTATCCCTTACAACATTTTGGTACTAGTCAAATAAATAAACTACATCCTTTACGTAATTCAATACCATGTGAAGAAACATTTCGATGGATGCCAGTTCGTTCATCATCAATGATTGGAAGACGAGTTCATTTACCATTAGATTTATTTTATACTACATCAATTTTTAATCAACAAAAAAAAATCATTAGAAATTAAATAGCTTATCGCTTATTTAAATAAACAATTAATATTTTCTTTTTAAAATAAATTTTATACTAGCTTAATAATATAATCTAATGAGGGAAGGCCACCAACTGTTCCCTCGCTTTTGAGCCGGGACTGTGTGTATCACGTAGTCCGTAATGAGCTATTGCGTTTTTACGGTATTTTTTAATAGAAGGCTGGGGTCCCCCTCAGAAACACGAGGAAAACTGATTGTCGAATTTTTCACAGAGATGGGACCTAATGGAAATAGTTTATTGTGAAAGTTTCAGATCTTTTCGTTGTCCCTATCCAGAAATACGAACATCGAGTCTTCTCATGTGTATGAGCGATGTAAAAGGCACACTTTTAGCATAGCCGTATCTTACGGTAAGAACAACGAAAAGATCTGAAACTTTCACAATAAACTATTTCCATTAGGTCCCATCTCTGTACAAAATTCGACAATCAGTTTTCCTTGTGTTCCTGAGGGGACCACAGCCTTCTATTAAAAAATACCGTAAAAATGCAATATCTCATCAGCAATAAGCTATTAGCCCGAACTTTTTCAGGGTTTTCATAGCTCATTAGGGACTATGTGATGCACATAGTTCCGACTCAAAAGCAAGGGAACAGTTGGTGGCCTTCCCTCGTAAAACTTAATTTTTGTCTCTCATCCGTATATCATTTTGACAAAAAAAAATTCGATAGTAGATTCAAGGTGTGATGATAAATAAGTGCAGTTGAATAAACTTTTGTTGATAATAATAAATTAGATAACGACATGACATTGTCATACGATCGGATTTTTCTCAAGACCAAAGTCTACCAGATAAAAAAAAAACTATTTTATACAATCAATTTTATTAGTTATAATTATGTACACAGCAATAAAAAGAAAAAAAGTTCTTCCGAATTTCAAATTAAACGACATGTAAATATTTTTGATAGGAACGAGATAGAGATCTATGTGATGTCCATCGTTTAAAAGAGAAAATGGCAATATACATTTTGAGAAATTTTCTCAGAATGATCCTCCAGTTTTTTTTTTGAAAAATGAAGACTTTTTGATGGACTGAGAAGGTTGATTTTCCAAAAAATGCTCAGTCACCTTTGAGTTTAAAATAGATATTACTGACAATTTTTTCGGAATAATTACTACACGAATACCTTCGTTCATTTCTAGACAATTTATTTTTTTTTTTACACAAAATAAAACATATATTGAAAATTGTTTTCTTATGTTTATTTTTGTTCAATATTAAAACTATTTGATTCGATCAACAATAAGGATAAATAATTGAGAAAAATCATACAAATAGTTTTTTCATAAAAGAAATTATAGAAAAATTAATGAAGTAAAATTTTTTTTGTATGTATCCATCATAACCAAGAAAATTTTCATCTAAATTTAAATAATAAAATCAATAGATATGTTAATAAATGTAATTAAATTTCATATAATTCTTAACAGATTTTACTAACGACATATTGAATAAATTCAATAATTATTGTTTATATTTTGATATGGTTTAATTTTGAGACATATCAGTTAAATAAAATGTAGAAAATAATCATATTAAACAAGCCATGAAAGTTGAATCGAATATCTTCCAATAATTAAACATCAATTGAGGCATGCTACCATGGGAGAAGGATATTCTTTTGTCTTTGTATAGATTCACAGCAGTGACCGCCATGTTTTTTTCAGTAAAACCCAAAGTTGGCTTTGTTTGTTGAAAAGTACCATTGGTCTAAGCACTTTACTTCTTGTTTATCAAATTTCTACATATGTTTTTTCTATTGAATTTGTATTTTGTATATTAAAAAAACAATGATTTATAATCTAAAAAGTAGATTTTAATGGTACACAGTGTATTTTGTCACATATGGTACTAGAGTTTTATCTATTGGGTAGCTTTTCTAACTAATGATTATTTTCATGGCGCCATCTTCATTAAATAACCAAACTAGTAAACTAAGCAAAAACTGTTTGTGCGCCTGATCCGTACCGTCAGCTTCAAAATGCTCACAATCGAAAGATAGATCGGGTGTCACTGAACTTTGACTTTTCTTTAAAGAGTTAATAAAATGTTCATGATGCAAGATGTCACCAAGATTCAAACATGGTGAGGTTTAGTTTCGTTGAACATTAAAATTAAAAAAAAAAGAAAATATGGGTAGTTAATAGCGGTTGATTAAGCTTTTTAAAAGGGCTAATCAAAGATAATGCCTAATTACTCTACAGGAATTAATTTTAAAATCCAATAGAGAACCATATGATTCATACAACAATGAGGCACAAAAACTTGCTTTAAAGGAGCTGTGCTGACAAGTTTTTTTTAATCAGTATAATCATTTAGAATAATTTAAATTCAATATTGAAGGATGAAAAGTTACTAAACAACAAAAAATTAATTCGTTGTATGTCGTAATTTTCACGTCGTGTGTTGTTGACTGAAGAAAAAAATAGGACACATTTCAAAGAACAAGAAAAAATAAAACAAAAATATCGATACGTGCGACATTGAGCATTTCTCTGACAATCCTGTATGTTCTGTTACTTTTTTCCTATGTCCAATAGACGATTTTGTGAGTAGGATTTTTTCGTTCTGTTCTTTTCTCGTTACTGTTTTTAGTAAATGTTTGTAGCTTTGACGTACCACATCTATTTATTAACAACAATTTTCAATTACTATTGTATGATTATATCAAGGAGAGAATATGGCATATGAATTTATTCGACAATTGACACATGATAGTGAACAATTCGAAGAAGAATGGGGAGACATATGGAGTCGAGTGAATCGATTGTTTAGAGATTGCGAGACGGAAAATGTCGATGTAGAAACTTTCAAGGTCAAAGTATTGGATGCCTTAGTTGACTATATACTAGCTGAACCAAATTCGATAGTAGAACCAACATCTGCCAAATTTATATTTGTCGAAGCCGTGATCGAACATTGTGCTAGGGAACCATTGCCATCATTGTCGGAAATCGTTCGTATCGTTCGACGTATTCTAGATTGTGAAATGATTTTTAATCAATGGTATCTTAGTTCGATCGAAGCATTTCATTTGAAATTTAAACTCTGTCAACTTTTAACATCAACTCAATCGTACGATCTAATCGAATCTTTCTTACAAAGTTTAAAAAAACATACATTTTTAAATGAGCAATCCGATAAAATAACAGAAGAAAACTGGCAACATTATTTTTCACGACGAATATTTTCTCCTTTGTCATGTGATTCGAACAAATTAAATGATGAAAAAACAATGCTCGCAATACGACCAATATTTCAGCAAATTTTTCGGTGAGATAAATATGTTTTTCTTGTTTTTTTCGAATAAGTGATTGAAAAAGTTTCCCAATAAATTTTGAATATGCTTCTCAAGAAGTTCGCATTTTCTTCGTTGTTCCATAGACATGCAGTTCGTTTATCTCATCAATCACGTGTTTGGGCATCAATACTAGATGTTTTTACACGAACATTACCAACTTTATTCGATAGTTATGTTAATGTAGAAGATGCTCAAATCGATTTTTTGCAATGTATCGAAGAACCAATATCGAATGATTATATTCTATTCATTTCAAAATCGTATAATCGAAATCCGCATTTAATTAAAAACAATTTGTCTCAGGCATTATTGGTCATCGAACGTCTTCTCTTAGGATATCATATTCGAGCAGTACGCTACTATATTGATCAAGCAATATTGGCTCATATTGAAACAGTTATCGATATAGAAGCATTAGTTCAAATGTTTATTCGTGTGTGTCCATTGATTCCGATCGATCACCGACAAGAATCATGCAAGGAAGTTATATCGAATGTCGCCTACAAGTTAGGTCGAATGAAATGTTCGAAAAAATTAGCTCCGATTTTCTTTGATTTTGCTATTACTCTTCTTGATTTATGTGTTCTTGAAGCACCATCATGTGCCTTGTATTTACTTGAAAAGAATGATTTCTATCCATGGAAAGATTTGGCACCACGTTTTACTGATTTACTCCGTTTGTGTTCAGCCTATGAACGGGTGGAAGTGAAAAAATCTTCGAGTGAACTTGACTCACTCGTTACTATCCTTCAATTAGTAGTAGACCGAGCTAAAGCATATGCAATTATCTATCGATCAACACATAAAGAAGCTTTACAAGCCATTTCTCGATGGACTTACACGAATGATAATAATAATAATGATAATCGTAAAATATGGCCTAATCATGTTTATAATATGGGAAGACCAATGCTTGATTTGATTGATCAACGACACATAACAATTGATATTTGTACGCAGTTTATTGAAGCACTTCGATTGAGAATTATCGACAATGAATCAGCAGAAGATGACATACCCATTAACTATATAATGATTTCATTTTTTGTCGTAAGTGATCCTTTTTGATACAGATCTCAAGAGAGTTCTTTTCTGTAGAATATTGCTGCTCAATTAACTAATTACATAGATCTACTTAAAGTTTTGTCAAATGATGTTCACAGTCGATTGGCAACACTTCTTCTCAAAGCACTATCTCGTCCACTTCGATATGAAAAAGGTGATATGTCTATGGAATATGCCATTGCAGAGAGACTCTGGCATTGTCTTTGTCCCTATCTAATCAATGAAGCTGATGTTCGTCTCTATGAACCGTGCATTCAACGAATACATTCACTTGCTTGTGATGAAGATGAAACAAAATTTTTTGAATGGTGGTCTACATTCTGGTGTTATATTACGATGAAAGTACCAGATTTTGCTGCCAATTATGTAGAAGATTTCTTTCAAGATGTATTTGAACACAAGCAAACTGTCATAACATCAGTGTTGCCTGTAAGTTTCTACTGAAAAATTGTCTAGTAGATTTTCTCTAGTAAATGAGTGTGTTTATATTTTACAATACATTTTGTTTGACGACCTAGATGCTCTATTTCAAACGACCTGAAGAGTATCATGCACGATTGGGTGATATCATTGATGCACTTCACAGTAGCGATGCCAGCTCTAGCTGTTGGCTAGCTCAAGTATTTGCTACTATTGCTCAAGAACGTCCACAATTGATTACATCAGCACAAGTCGATCGTATATTTGCCATTATTCAAAGTCGATCAAACTCTTCACACGATCTTCATTATCTCTTTCAAGGACTAGGCTCTGTAGCCAATATTGAACCACTTTTATTTGATTCTTATCGTCCTATAATCTTACAATTTGTTGTAGAATCTCAGAGCGTACCAGCTATGAAGTGTCTTCAACAATATTTTGTTGCTGGAACTCTTGTGCGTGGTCAACAATCGGCTTCTGAATATCTTTCAGTTCTCATCGATCTACTTAAAAAAGACACAAACATCACAAATGACATTCGTTCGCAAATTTTCCATACCTGTCAACTGATCGGAGTCATTAACAAGCAGGCATTGGAAACAAAGCGAAGTGATCTATTGGCTTTTGATACTTATTCAGATTGTCGAATACTGATCGATTTTATTGATGGCAAAAGATTGACCGAGGAAGTTCAAGCATCGATCAATAAAACGCAAGATGAAGTCGCACAGATGGAAAAACGAGTGGTGAAGACTGAACGCGACGTCGAGAATGTTACGAATGTTGTCAAAGGACAAGAACTTAAAGTAAGCCTATTTTTTATTCATTAATTCAATATCATTGAAATCTAAACGACGAAGATAGATGAACACGGTCAGTAATGATGTGATCAAATTTTCAAATGAATTAGACTATTCATATTGTTGTTCCTGCATACATTAATCGTCTAGAGGTCCACTTCGACGATTCAGTCATGAAAGGCAAGCTGCTTGAAAATGATACACTGTCTGGCTTGTCCATTGTATTTTTTAACATTGGCGTGTTATCTAGTCGATTGAATATATTGCTAGCAAATAGATATAGTTGAATTCATTTTCAAAAAAAAAACATTTCAATATGATGAATTTGATAACTTATGAACAATGTCAAAGACAGTTCCATTTTTGTAGAGGTCGTTAACACAAATTTCCATGTTTATCGTTATTTGCTCGTCGTCTTTTTCCAATTCTAGTTAATTCAGCTGAGACTCAATTTCTTACCGTGCTATTTTTACTTGAAATTGACCACTTCTAATTGAACATCTCTGTATTCTTCTGCATCCTTTTCTAGGTGACGAATCTTGCTGTACAAGTGGATGCTGTTGACAATCGCTTAAGTGATATCAGCGAACAAGTAGCTGCACAATCACGTGAAATCGAACGTATTGATGCAAAAACTCTAAGTCATGTTCCCCTTGCATGGGGTCGTGAAGTGAGCAAGCTTTTGAATCGACGTGCCAACAATGATTGGCGTTTGCTCGGCAAACATTTCGGCTATTCGAACAGTGAACTGCGTCATTGGGCGTTGCAAGTTGATCCAACCATGGCTCTACTCAACGAGTGGTTTATGACACATAAAGCCGATGAAGCGACCTACGGTCTGGTAAAGATGCTCAACGAAATCGGTCGACAAGATGTCGCAAAGATCATTCAAGACGCAGTGGCTGCTGCAGGGGATCTCATTCCTGACGACATGCCTTTCGATATCAAACGATTGCCTCCAGTGTTTCTCTCTTATCAGTGGGGCTTGCAACAGGCCGTGTTGAACTTGAAGAGTCATTTGGAAGAAGCGGGCTATGCCTGCTGGATGGATACTGGTCAAATGGGTGGTGGTGACAAACTGTTCGCCAAGATTGACGCAGGGATTCGTGGTGCCAAAGTCGTGATTTGTTGCATGAATACGGCTTATGCTCAATCGGAAAACTGTTCCCGCGAAGTGCATCTAGCCATAAGTACTGGAAAACCCTTGATTCCCTTACAGATGGAGAAACAAAAGTGGCCACCCGAAGGACCATTGGGTCCTATTATGAGTGAATATCTCTTCATTCGCTTCTTTGATCGTAAAGGAAATGATCCGCATTTTTGGCCTGCAGACAAGTTTACCGAGCTTCTCGGCCAGATTCGTTATCATGTGGCGCCCGATCTCGACATGATTACCGATCGCTATCGGAATTGGTTTGTGCCTCGTGTCGATAATCTTATCTTTTTGCAGCCGACAACGAACACGGACAATGATCAAGCGACCAAAAAAGAACAAATCATTGACAACACACCACTGGTAGTCACACATCCTCAAGTAATGATCTCTTACCAATGGGATCGTCAATCGGACATCGTCGCTCTATACAAACGATTGACACAACTCGGCTATCGGTGTTGGCTCGACATCTTTCAGATGGGCGGTGGCGATTCACTTTTCGAGAAGATCGATGCGGGTATTCGACATGCCAAGTGTGTTCTTGCTTGTGTCACACCAAAATACACGCTGTCCATCAATTGTCGACGAGAAATGTCTCTCGCCGATGCACTAAAGAAGACCATTATACCTCTGTATCTGGAAGACACTAGTACTTGGCCCCCATCGGGTCCAATGGCCATGATTTTCAGCGACAAGTCTTTCATTGATTTGCGTCGACCTAATGGCATATCTACGGGCGCCGATATGTGGACATCAAAAGAGTTCGAGAAAGTTCTAAGTCTACTGAGAGACGCCGTGCCTGAAGTGCACACTGAAAAGCCTCAACGATATCTGTTGGAAATGCAACGACCAACCACAGCAACGACGAAACGGGAGCAAGCCGATAAGCGTTTAGTCAGAGTGAAAAGTGCACCAGTGAATCCACCAAGTCGAGCATGTTCAATTATGTGAACTTTACACACTCGATGTTCCTATGCAACTGAATGAGTATATTTTGGCATTTATAAAACTGGATTTTTATATACTTGTTTTGATCTTTATACAGCCAAGATAATGAGAGAAATTCAGTGTTCACACCTTATGAAGAAACTTAAAGTTGAAAAATAATATCTTTCTTGGAAATCTATCCTCATTTGCTCTAGTGATTATCTTATCTATGACGAATGCAAAAATCATTGATATAAATGAGACAACACATTTCAATGTTGCATGTAACCTGTTTTACCAAGAATTGACACAGTAGACAGATTTTCTTGATATCAAATATAACGTTTGTAAAACAACGGATTTCAATGATAATGATCATAAATATTTCTGAAAAATATTGTTCGATGAAAATAGTCCTCAGCAAAAAAAAAAACTTTCTCAAAATGTTTTAAGGAAATCGATGTTTCTATTTCAAATTACAATCTCTTTGTACAATAGTTAATAATTATTTTCGTATCATTTATTAACTTATACATATGAAGACATCTGAAAACAATATCAAAAGTTTCAACTTAGAGCCATCGAACTTTTAGAATTTTTGTTCATATATTTAACAAACTTTCGGAGAAACACTAGTAACTAAGCAAGGGTTTCATTAATATTACTGTCAAACATTTTTTGATGTCTTGCTGGAAGAACATATGGGAGTAATGGATATATACATTAGGAACCTCTTTTTTCTACAAATATTCTATTATAACAATAATGACATTAGTTCACACTATTAAAATTTATTTTTATAATTATTTTACTTTTGTTTGTATAATGAAAACATTTACGTAACTATAGGTAAGTAATAACGTGGTTTTGATTATGATTTTATGGAAAATTTTCCTTCAAACTACAGATGATCGTTAGTCAAACATGTGACTTGTGCCGATCGTCGAAAATACTTGAAAAATAAAGAGAGTGACCAGAACGCAAAAGAATATCATACTCTATAATGTTCTATGCTTGCATATAAGCATGATCGTTTATTTAACCTTTATACATAGCATGAAGTTTGAAATAATGCATGGCATGCATTCTGTCGAGAAGATGTGCCCGTATGTTCTGTGAGTGCACTCGATGACTCCCAGAACTTAGTCTCATTGACGAGAATAGAAAAGAGAAGGAGAACGAGAAAAAAAAACATACAGACTTCAGAAGTGCATCTTCATTTTGTACTTTAATTCTGATTATTTCTACTATCGTTGTTCATAATACAATAAACGAAACATGGCCAAAACAAAAGAACTTCAACAATATACAGTTCAATTTCTAGCAGACTGTTTTTCAACATGTATTCTAATAATTATTGACGAAGCTGCTCTGGCTAATTTTAAATTTGCTCAACAAACTTCTCAATGTACACTTTCAGTTGGTATTGCATTTGGTGTCGGTGTGTATGCTGGTAGTATTAATAAATAGTTAAATCAGAGTAGTATCTAGAGTAATCAGTTTTCGACGCTATCCGAAATTCCTTGTTTATTGAAAGTTTCAAAACAATGGAGTTTATTGTTTGTTTGAAGATGCATATCGATATTATTGCTGCTTCTGCCCGTTGGTTTCTTCATATCTTTTCATCTTTCAAGCATGAACTCCATGCATATTAATATGAGACTGTTTCTTTTTTGAAAAAATGTACTTTATCCACCTTTAAAGTTTTTTAAAAACAGTGTCTTCAAAGAGAAGCAAGTGAAGTCAATAAATAAGAAATTAATTTGGTACTAATTTTAATAATATATGATATTAATACTTCCATCAAAATAAACTTTTCTTTTCAAGTGTGATGATCATTTTGAATCTACCAATTTCACCGGGAAAAAAATTAATAAGTATTTGGAAATGTTATTCAACCTATAAAAAGTGTAGCTTTTTTAACCGAATTGCGAAGCATCACTCATTGTTCAAAAATACATAAAAATCTATTCGTTGATTTGTTTTTTTTTATTCTAGCGATGATGATTGGTGGTTCAATTACAGGTATGAGAAAGACTTAAGTACTGCGCTTAATAAAACTTCGTATTGATCGTTCTATGTGCACATCTTAATCCACCTATAAGCATATCTTTAATGACTATTGGCAAGCTCAGTACAGTTGATATTTTCTTCATAATGCCCGCCAAAGGAATACATTTATCGATCGACTTATCTGTACCTGTTGTCTAATGATTTTTGTTATGGCATTGACATATGTAGGATAATAAAAAATGGAATAGATAATTGAATAATTCATCATTCTATATAGGACTGTAATCATATGATTTCAGAAGTAGCTAAACCATTTGCATTTGTGACAGTTGTTATGGCTATCACCTGTGCTTTTTTCAATAAATGCGGGAGCGACAATTAATCCTGTATGTATATATTGATTTATGAATTATTATTCTCTCTCTTTCTCACACTTTAGGCTCGTGATCTAACTCCACGTCTTTTTGGAGCATTTGTCTATGGTTGGAATGATGTATTTCATGTACATAACTACTTCTTTTGGATACCAATAATAGGTCTAATTATGGGTGCCATTCTCGACGTGTGGATACATACAGGTTATACTTGGCTTATTAAACACTATGGTCATTTTCCTAACAATGAACGTACTGATGCTGATAAAAAAATATCCATCCCGAAGATGTACAAACAAAATATATTGATGATTCACATGAGCTTAAACAAAAATTTACAAAAATGCACCGTTAAATCAAAATTATGTAATTATGAATTGATAGTACTATTATATTTAGGCTAGCTTTTTTATATTCACTACTTACTGTGTGATTTCATGTCATTTATTTTGTTTTACGATATCAAATATTGAATAACATAAGGATATTTAACAAAAAAATTTTTACAATGCGAAACTTTAAATAGTAACATTTACCTAGGTTTTTTTTGCAAGTGTTTTTTTATTGTTTAGCTTAATAGACGTACGCATCCAGAACTATTATTTTCGGTCATAATGATTTCAAAAATGAAACGTCAGAAAACATTGGATCAAAAGTAAGGAAGAAAATTTCATGAACGAATATACACCATTTGTTTTCCAACTTTCAATACAACGTTTCCTATCTCTCGAAAGGCGCAAATCGAAAGTTATAATATATAGTATATGCATATTTTTTCTAACGTGACGAAATTCGCATCCAAATACCATATTTAGGTCTAGAAAGATACAATAATCTGAGTATTGAGACATTACTACGGATAGAATGGCTTACCTCGCAGTGACAGCAACATCTGGAACATGTTTTTGACCAGGCACGAGTTCAAAATGAAATTGTCGTACAATAGCTGCAAGCATAATTTTTGCCTGCAACATAGCAAAATTTTGTCCGATGCATGAACGAGGTCCTGCTCCAAAAGGCAGCCAAATATCAGAATAACGCTCATTGAATCTCGATGGATCGAATTTATTTGGTTCATGCCAATGCTTTTCCGAACTATCAGTTGAGCAGTAAAAACAAGAGAAGAAAAAAAAATACTGAAGTTAGGTCGCCTGTATTTTCCTACTGATGGAGCATGTAGATAGAGATTGACAATTACGTCTATTCTTTTTTTAACATGAATATTTTTTCCATCTTTGGCTACAAGAGTGTTATCTTTATATTCAAACCTTTGCAAGCTGATTTAGTGAAACCTTTTTTCGCTGATTAATGATATGTTGTACAACATTTGTGATATTTCGTTTTGACTGATCAATGCATCGTTTACCATGTAGTGGTAATTGATTAATGAATGGCGTAATGCCAATCATATTGTACATTCGCTTTTCTAATTCTTTCATTGCCATTGTAATACTTCGAGAAATGATTTCATGAACGTGTTGGCCTCCGATTATTTCTGTTCCGAATACACATCTAGTTACAATATCTAATGTTAGATTTGTCATCTCTTCATGAATGTTAAGAGTCAATGGTTGAGTTTTATTACTACTAACTTCTGTCCATCTGGCGAGAAAACTAGATGTTCTCTCAACCATCAGAGAAATCATAGAATTAATATTTTGATGCTGAAAGACAGGAGCAACAAGTCGCCGATGTCGAATGTGCTTATCATCTTCAGTCAATAGGATATTTGCATAACCAAGCAATGATGCAAGAGTCGATTGTTCAATAGCAGCCCTATGATAGACACGTACATTTGTTTTCAAGACACCTGCGATTAATGATGGATCGCTAATATTGAGACAAGCTTTAGGACCAAACGACATATGATAATAGTCACCGAATTTGGCTGCCATCCTTTTGTCATAAGAATAAGGATCATCGGCAACAGCAGCTCGACGACACTCTAATAATTCGCCAATTATCGGTATGTATCGTCCAGGAATCTTTTGTTTCCAAAAATCTCTGTGAATATGCCATGGATCGAGTATCCAAAATTTAATGATACGATAAAGAAAAAATAGCAATGCTCCTACTAGCAACAGCGCACACAACATGCCTGTGATTAGCACACAAACATCAACAAAATGTGTAAGTGTTTCTACTGATGATAAGATTCATTTCATGATAGTTGTTGCATGTGCACTTGAGAGAAGACAAAAGTCAACACTTGACATAATATAATGAGAAAAATATCTCGTGTATTGCCTAAAAAAAATCTTTCAGCACAATTCCTGGATAATTGGAATTTGATGAAGTAATACGATCATTGCAGGAGAGAGTGTGGATGTAGATAGCGATGTACATATATGAAAAATTGTCGTTTCTCTTTTTTTTAAAATTTTTTAGGTAGCTTGACCGCCAAGATTAAAGTTGTTGTTAGTGTTGTCTAATGTCCATTTCAGAGATAAATGGCCGTGGGTATTTTTCGAATAACTTTTGATAGGAATGAGATGTGGAGCTGCGATTTTCACCGTTGAAAAGAGTAGATGAAAATACATCGAACTATATATAGAAAGATTTTTCGAAACGACTTTCCTGAAGGTTTTCCGTAAAACTTCAAGAAAAACAGCATGCCTCTCATGATTGAAATATTAATTTATTGACTTTCAGGAGTGTGCTAGAACCGCCAAATGAAGAGCTACAAAAAACTATGCAAAGGCTCTATTCCTAACTACTACCAATACGATATTCTAGCCATTAGAATGCAATTCACCACCCAGTTTTTGAACAAAATAGTCGAAAAAAGGAGGTTTTTTGTGATATTTCGATAGAAAAATCACTTTTTTAACGTAGGAGAAAAACGCAATTCTTTGAAAACGTTTGACTAAAACCTTCAGGAAAGTCGTTAAAAAAAAGCTTCCTACACATGGTTCGATGCATTTTCATCTGCTCTTTTCAACGGTGAAAACCACAGCTCGCTATCTCATTCCTATCAAAAGTTATTCGAAAAATATCCACGGCCATTTATCTCTGAAATGGACATTAGTATGTATCATGGAAGGAACGATTCATTCATCCGTTTATTGATGAAAAACCAATTTTTAGAGAAGCTCTAACTGACGCATCAATTTGAACAAAAGGAAATATGAATTCTTCTCCTTTTTAACACCTATGACAAGTCGAAAACAAATTGTTGATATCAATCAATCTACCGAAGATTTTTCTTTATATTCAAAACATGCAATCGAAATGTTAAAAATAAATTCTATTAGACAGTGTGATCAATAAAGTTACACAAAAATATCGAAGAAGTCATTTTCTTTAATTCGATGATTGATGAACTCCATTAACCTGACTCTACTAAAACGATCGATCAAGTAAAAGTTTGTTTTTAAAACCATTGGAATAGACAATTCTTTAACTCATTCGATACTGATACTGCTCAGACATGAGTCTGTTTTGACAAATGTTCATTTTCTCGAACAAACATTCAAAATACTTTTCGCTAATAGATTACAAAAACATTAATCTTCATATGATTATTGTCCATTGTTTTAAAACGTTTTTATACAGGCGTGGGAGTGGAAGTGGATCTGTTAGTCTATTCTTCCACCACATCCATGAAGGATAAACAAATAGATTGGTATCCTTGATATATGCTATTTTTTATGACAAAAGTCGAAAAAATGATATGCATCAAAATTTAAACTTTACCTCAAAATCTTAAAGTTCATGTATTAAATCTGAATTCCCACATCAGAATAATAAACAATAAAAAATTAAAGGCTGTATTTATTACGTTATCAACGATTGTTACATCACTTCGGTGTCACATGCAAGAAATCCGTGTTTTTCTTATAGTCGTTTGGTTATCATCCCATATCATATGATTATTACTTAACATCTAGTTAAAACTTCTCATGGGAAAGAAGATTAAGAAAAATTACGAGAGAAAAAATACAATATATTCAGTAAAGTCAAATCATTTTTAGATTAAAATCTTTGAACTTTTGATTCAATGGAGAATCGGATTTCCGAATAATTTGAAGAATTAATGATTGTCAAGATTCAAATCAGTTCGATGATAAGCTCATTTTGAGATATTTATTTATATGGATGCAGTATTTTCTGTTTTGTTCCTTTCTCTGCATGACACTTATATGCAACGGCGTTGTGCTTGCGTAATTACAATCAAGCATACGACAACACACAAGTGTTATTATCTGAAAAGTTTATACTCCTACCCAACAAATAATAACAGGCTAATTCCATGGGAAGTTAACCACAAAAAACACAAAGTATTTAAAAAATTTTCTTTTATATCAGGTTTTGTAGAGCTTTTTTCACTGATCATTTTGGTAAAAAAACTTTTTGAAATTTATAGAGAAATGACAATGTTATAGTCAAAGTACTAAACACTGTAAAATAGCATAAAAAGCGACTTTTTCTGATAAATAAGCATAAAAAGTCGATTCACATATCTCAAAATGGCTATATTCTAGAGAAATGTGATATAGTAGGTTTTGCAGAGGAAAGTTCGCTTTACAAGATCCTATAGTCGGTTTCTCATTTAAAATCGAATAGTATGAATAAATCTCGATAGAACACTACATACAATATCTATCGTAACAATAGAAGACATCATGTTTTTTCATACGAATATCATATACAATATTCTATCGAGATTTATTCATACTATTCGATTTTAAATGAGAAACCGACTATAGGATCTTGTAGAGCGAACTTTCCTCTACAAAACCTACTATATCACATTTCTCTAGAATATAGCTATTTTGAGATATGTGAATCGACTTTTTATGCTTATTTATCAGAAAAAATCGCTTTTTATGCTACTTTACAGTGTTTAGTACTTTGACTATAACATTGTTATTTCTCTATAAATTTCAAAAAGTTTTTTTTACCAAAATGATCAGTGAAAAAAGCTCTACAAAACCTGATATAAAAGAAAAATTTTTAAATACTTTGTGTTTTTCTAGTTGATTTCCCATGGAACCACCCATATATAAACATCGACGACTAATATTTTAATATTATCATGATCTATTTTATTAAATAATAATGTGATGCTGTTTCATAGGACTATTCATTTTCAATTCCAATATCTGATCTCATATATCGCTTTGTTATAAATACCATTTGAAAATAAGTAACATAATGCAGTATTTATTCAAATATATAAATATTGCAAGATATTAGTACAGTTTGTTGATGACGTCCTATTTTATACATTCCATTTTGACAAAATTTAGCTGTATATTACATATCGTTAAATGCATCAAATTCATTATTGCGATCAGTAAGAGATAATAAGGGTCAGTAACTGCTAGTTTTCTTTCTTACTATCCATATTCATGGAGATTTTGTCTAAATTAAAAAAAAAGAATAAGAAATCTAGAAACTATTTTCATATGTATTTCATATATCTTCAATAAAAGAATGCTAATATTGAAGTGTGAAAATATTTTCTACTTCATTTTGTGCATCAATAAGAAATTCTTCCATCGTTTTTGTTATTATTATACTATCTGTAATAAAAGATAATCGTTACAACTAAAAGCAAGTAGAAAAAACAAAAAAAAAGTAGAAATTATTCTGAATAAATTCTTTTACCATAGGCATACGTAAAAATGTTACCTCATTCAATTGATGCATAATTATAGTTAATAATGAGTGATTATTTGTCTAAGTATTCAAGAGAAAATTCAGGATCGACTATACAGTATAAACTACATCTATGGTAAAATTTTCAGTAAGATCGGACTCAAACAATTTTCCTTTTCAAAATTGGTTTTCTATACATCCTATCAAGTTTCAAAACAAAAATTTTTTCTATCATCATTATCTGTAGATTCTGAAGAAGTCCTCCATGTTGTGGTAACGAAAAGTAAAACCAATTTTTTGAAAAACTTATGCATGCTTAGAAAAACTTTCGATAGAGATTGTTTAGTTTTAAGAGTTGTTTACAGAAATGTATTAATTAGTTTTCGAAAATGTTGCTGTAATTTGGAATTTTTTAAACTAAAATTTATGAAATGAAA
>CAJNOP010000362.1:0-121936 GCA_905250075.1 Rotaria sp. Silwood1
AAAAACTTCCTCCTGCTGATAGTAAATATTAAGCTGAAAAAAATCGAAAAATATTTTATACAAAAATATTTGTCATATGACTTTTCTAGGTTTTGTTGGTTGGATCGAAAAAGATGATCAAATCGGTTACACCAATTTAACTGAAGCTGTTCATATTGGTGATCATTTGGATAATAATACAATAATTCATTCATATAATTGTAACGAATTTATTTGTAAAGATTCCAGTCTTGTGTCTGTACCGAATACAAGTTGTAATAGTAAGTGTTTTTTTATACTTTTCCTTTCATTTACTAAACAAGTTAGTATATATTTTTAGAAGACTGTCAATTCGAACCATGGTCGAATTGGACATCATGTAGTGTGACATGTGGTGGCGATGGAATTCAAACTCGATCAAGAGGTAAAATTCCAGCTGTAGGTAATGGAAATGATTGTGTTGGTCCAGAAACTGAAAGTCAACCATGTACATCACCGCCTTGTGTTGGGGCATGTGTAATAACTGATTGGACAGATTTTACACCATGTTCAAAATCATGTGGCTTGGGTTCACAAACAAGAACAAGAAATTTCATATCACAACAACCCAATTGTACTGATTCACTTATTGAAGTTCGTGATTGTAATATTGGCTGTTGTCCAGGTTATTAGTCTAATATTTCTATAACAAAAAGTCTAAAAGAAACTATTTTCTTAATTTTATTTATTTTTAGTCGATGGCAGTTGGTCACCATGGTCACAATGGAGTAATTGTACAGCTGCTTGTAATGGTGGTGAACAAAGACGTACACGTCAATGTAATCAACCAACACCAGAATGTAATGGCACACGTTGCGAGGGATCATCAACACAATTTGAATCATGCAATACCCAACCATGTGCAGGTGACATTTGTCCGGATGGTAAAGTCCTTAGTAATTGTTCCACATCATGCGATACTTCATGTGCAACGTTAACTTGTAATGGGCAATGTTCCGAACCAGAACTTTGTGTTAAAGGATGTGTCTGTGCTAATGGTACAGTAATGGATGCTAATGGAAATTGTGTCAGACCATCCACATGTCAATGTACATATGACGGTCAAATACTCTTACCAGGACAGACAATTAATGTGGTTGATCAATGTCAAGAATGGTAAATATTATTAATAATAATTCAACATTACTGAGTAAAAAAATTTTGTGTTTGTAGTACTTGTCAAAATGGTTGTGTTACGTGTAAACCAGTTTCTTGTGTTGAAAAATGCACATATTCGGATTGGTCACCATTTGGTGAATGTTCAGCTCCATGTAATGGTACACAATCTCGTTATCAAACTTTACAAGGGCCTAATTGTTATCGAAATGATACGAAAACCGAAACTCGACCATGTAGTACAGCAATCACAAGTTATCAAAAAGGTTGTTTAACATGTACATGTTTAAATACAACTGAAGAACAATGTGTTAGTAATTGTGCTATTACAAATGAAACATGTTCTCAAATTGAAGATCCGTTATTTACATACACTTATGCGCCACCAACGAATGGTTCATGTTGTGGTTCATGTGTTAAAGTTCTTAGTAAGTATTTGTCAATATGACTTCTAAGAACTTATACTTATTTTGTCCTTTTTTTCTGCATAGAACCAGAAATTTGTTCAGTTCAGCAATTACCAGCTGACTTTGTTACTATTGATAATTGTACATCAACTGAAAAGATTTATCAACAACAATGCTTAGGTGGTTGTATCTCATATTCAATGTCTGGTTTTAACTCTCCAAAAAATAATTGTCGTTGTTGTTCACCAGCCACAACATCAACAAAACAAGTTGAAGTGAAATGTACCCATTCTAATGGTGATACAACAATTATATTGAAACCTTATGAAAATATTCTCACATGTAGTTGTTCAGCATGTGAAAATACAATTGGTGGCGATTAAATTAAAAAAACATTCTATGATTTTATTAATTATATCCTTAAATTTTTCTTTTTCTTTTTGTTCTCAATAAAATCCAATTGATGATATAGAACAAACAAAAAAAATGCATAGAATTCTATTATTATTAATTTCAAGTAATTAAAAAATTGCTTATTACGTTCTGCTTGAAAGAAAAAAAACAACAATGTTCATAAAATGTCCATATTATCAAATTACAGCATTGAAAAGTGACCTGCATTTCCTGTCTATAATCACACTTCCTTTTCTCATTCCATTTGTTTTTGCTTTAATAAAGCCCCGTACATACAAGTACTTTTATATAGAAAATAAAAGACAAACAATGGGGGAAGCAAACTTATCACTACTGAAAAGGAGAAATGAACTATTCGACCGTAAAAAATGATGTCTTTATCTCATCTTACTGTCTACCTCTTTTTCTCAAGCTTTCTCTCCTCTATCTTCATTCCACCCTTTCTTTTTGTTCTACACATTAGCGCTTCTTCATAGAACCAATAAAAGAAGAAGGCGAAAAGTCAAAAACTCAACCCTTTAGCATTGACATGAAAAAGAACGAAGAGGAAAAAAAGATTTAAGATGCTCATTAGAACGAAAAACACACAAAGGAAGAAAGAGTCGAGACCGGCAGTCAACTTTTTCTAATGTGTGATAAGAGGAAGGTTATAGACATTTAAAAACGTCTGTCTATATTCTCATAGAAAATAAATTGTCACTGTTTATATTCATGCAATATTACATTAATTAAATTAATAATGGTATGTTTATAAATATTTCATAATCGAGTTTATTTCAAGTGTTTTCTGATCATGATACATACATATAATCGTTCGTAGAGTAAAGAGAAATCTATTTTTTTTATTGCAGGTTTTACCAGTCTGGCTTTTCATCTTCACTTTGTCTATTGTCCTTTTGAAATAAAGTGTTGATAAAAAGATTCACTTTTATACATAGGCATGATAGGTAGAACTCATAGTATGGATAAAAATCCTGAAAGAATTTGTTCCATAAGGCCTTTCTTCTCGAGTTATGGTCATTTTACTGAAGTATCAACCTTTCGGAGGATGTCACGAGTAAATTCGCAATAAGGAGCTTCAATACGAAATTCGTCTTCAACAATAGCTTTTTTGGTTTTTCTGATATTCTGAAACTTTCAGCCCAAACAGATGTTTCTCTTCTGAGATAACACGTTTGCAAAAAGCATTCATTTCACACAAGAACCTAAAAGATTGCTAACTTTTTAGGCATACGATATATTAAGAAGAAATCAATCCTTGCTGATGAATATCAATAGTGTAAAACCTGAAACTTGAAGTTTCAAGTTTTGAAATTTCAATTGAATTCAAATTTCAAGTTTTATGTATAAATAATAAGAGGGCAACTTTTTATGATCCAACCTTTATGTACATTCGGATAGTCCAAGAAATGCTCTATAATTCTATGAGCTTTCATCATTCTTTATTTGCCATGATCATATTAGAATTTCAATCAGAGCTGTTCATCTCTGGTGTTGTTGAATAAAGAAAACTTTCGCTTCTGCATTTAAGTGTATACTGTACTATTTTTCATTTTCGACAGTCCAACTAAACCTCTCAGACTTCAAAAATTATATGAATGATTTCTTGAAGGTCAACAAGATGTTAGAGACAGACAGGGTTGCCAGATCATCCGAATTTTTCGGAAATTTCCGAATTTTCTAAGTTTTTCAGACTGCTTTCCGACTTTTCTAATTCATCGGAATTCTTGACATTTTTTCGAATTTTTCTGAATCGCAGTATTTTTTAAAAATTTCTTTTTGCATTACAGTTTTCGATAGAACTTTTGATAGATTTCATATTGCGCCATCTTTTCTATCCTGTAATCATTAGATAATTGATTTTATTCTGACAGGCAAGAAGAGAAGGGAGAGAAGATGCAATATGATAAGCATTTTTTTTTCAAATTTCATTTAAGATTTCTCAAAATAGCTTCAATCAATGTTTGATTTTCGAATAAGTCGTATGAATGAATAGTATCTCTAGAAAGCATAATCTAAATAACAATAAGGATATTGTTTTACTTTTTAATGGTTATATTTTAGAAAGATTGTTGAATATTGGTGCAAGAGCAAATGAATGTGTTCAATCTGATCACTTATATTCATATTTTTTAAATATTGATCCAAAGACAGCACCGAGTTTGAAACTAATTGTTGCCTATGTATTTTCTATTCCATCTAGCAGTTCTTTTCTTGAATCAATATTCAGTCACATGACTCACTTATGATCTAATTATCGAAATTGAATGGATATCGAATTGATGAAATCTGAGCTATAAATCAAAAAGAATTCTGATATTCCTTGTGCAAATGTTCATGACTTTCTTTTGCTCAAGATGAAGTATTGAAAAAAATAGCTTAAAGTGAAAAGTCGTTCGAAAAAATGTCTTAGTAAATGAGCTTTAGTTTCTTTTTCAATAAATGTTTTGAATTGTAGGTATACATACATGTATAGATAGTTTATTTTGAGATTTTTTCGTGTATTAACTGTCTCTTCTTGAAAATGATATTTTCTAATAGTACTATATTTAATATATTTGTTTTAATATTGATGAAATATATCTACAAAGAGGATAACCAAACTCAGAAAGCTTTTTTTTACCAAAAAACTCAACTTGAGCGTCAAAAAGCTTAAAAGCCACTACTTTCCGAATTTTTTTCCGAATTAGCCAGATATTTTTTCCGAAATTTTCCGAATTTAGGCAAATGAATTCCGAGTTGTAAGATTTTGATCTGGCAACCCTGGAGACAGAGCACATTTCGACGAACCTATCATCGAACAACATTCGAAAGGATTTAACAGATACATTGCCTCAATGATGATAATCTTCATATTACTACATCATCTTTCAATAGTTCTAAGAATTGGATTCTGACATTCAAAAACAAAATATAATTTATCATGAATAACTCTCGCTTGAGTATGTAGAATAGTACAGGATCTATTGAAGAAACGAGTTTTTCTTATCTAAATCATAGGTGAACAGCTTTTATCGAAATTCTTATATTGTAACACTAACTGAAGAATAGTGAAATATTTGGTTTTTGTCTGATTATAGACAACAGTCTCTAATATACTAGCAAAAGATTCCAGATCAATACATCGATCTGTTTAGTTTTTATTGATGATACAATTATATCATGCCGTTTTTTATTTCTCCAAAAGCATCTAACAATTTACTTCCACCACCTGTTGAGCGTCTGTTCTAAGTTGAAATCTTCGTTATGATACATGCCTCAGTAGAATACTTTGCACCCTACATAATTCTTAAAAATGTTTAGCTAATTTTATTGTTCAATATGTTATAAGCAGGAGCGTTACAAGCTAGATCAGATATTCTATTTGAATAGATATTCCATGTTGAAAAATTATTTTAGTTGTCGCCTATGTAACATCTTTGCAGATAGCAAATGAAATTCAAAACAATCTGCTTTGTCAACTTTCATGTAATACATTCTTGTTTGGTAAGATACATATCGACTTTACCGTTGGGACTGCAATAAGATTTTTTACTCCTTCTATTTATAGCGTAACAAAAATAAAGAGCTTAAGTGATATAATGAATTTTGATTTCGAATATAAGTTTCATGTGGAAAATGACTCTATAAATCCATGTTGTTAAAAGAAACTTTTACGTTGTTTATTGTGTGATTAAGACAGGAGGAGATTGTCTATCTACATATTTCCTGACGCTCAATTCTCGAGATTATCACAACAAATACGGATGATTTTCAATGCATATGTCTAATAAAATTAGTATGAGAGCTGGCTGGAGACTAGATCATCACTTTTAATTATCTCAAGTAACAGAAAGAGGCCAAATCGTCAAAATCATCGTTTTGTGAAACTTATTAAAGATTCAAACGTGTTTGATTTAGCTCGAGACCTGGATCCTTCTCACATAGCTCGAATGAGTTTCCAGCTGCTTGCCGTTCTCTAAAGCTTTGCGATACAACAGTAAAGAGTTTGTTAGAATGAAAAACGCGCAAAGTAGGAAGGCCGAATGCATCGATCACAGCAATGCTTTAGTTCGCATTGTATTAATTTCGGCCACATGAGTTCTATGAGACGGTTGGATTATTGGTTTAACGTGCAATCAAGGTCCATGAATTTATCCTTTATTATTATGACACAAAAAATATATTAACAAAATATATTTGTTAAAGAAGACAATTAATACATCAGTTTTACACGAAACAAAACAAAAACAAAAAGGAAAGAATGTAGAATTTGCAAGTATGAACTTGGAAGACAAGAAAACATCACAAATGGTAAAATAACCTATTTGTCTTCGCACCATTCATTTTCTTTTTTGATTTGTTCTTCCTAAACGAAACAAAATAATAAAATTTACAGAAAGAAAAGACTGAACGAACTTCTTGTGGTGTAAAATCATTTTTAATATTAAATGTTCGTCGAATTTCTTCCGGTGTTTTTCCTTTTATCATATTTGCAACTGATTTACATGTTACATCTAGTAAGCCTTTTATATCTAAATAATTGGCAGCCTAATAATGAAATCAACAAAAAAAAAGACATTCTATTTTTTAGTACTAAAAACATTTTTGAACAAACCAAAATAAGTTCAAAAAGTGTTCCTTGATCAACTTTTAGAAACTCTTGATCCCATAATGATATATCATTTGTATTTTTTTCACCATTTTCATCATCTTCTGGTAGTGGTGGATCACCTTTATGATGTGTTGCCCATTGAATAACCTATTGAAATTATTTATTCAAAAACATAAATTTTCTTAAAATTTTACTTTTTTTAGAATAGCTGAACTAACATTCGGTAACGGTATCACTTCTCCTTCTTCACCCATACCAAGATCTAAAAAACATTATGATCAGTTTTATTTAAATAAAACCAATTATTTTACCTTCTAACATTGTCTTTATTGTTATTGCTTGATTAGCAATTTCAAGTTCAACATCAAATATATCGCCATCATTCGATTGTAATTTTATTTTATGTCCAGCCATTTGTTTCTTTTATTGTATTGATAAAAATCAGTGATATATTATCTGAAACAGAATTAATAATTTGATTCTTAAATAACAAATACTCATCTCAATACCGCATACTTCAGATGAGTATTCAATAATTAATTTCATAACTAACAATTGAAATTCTTCGATACTATGTATTTACGAGGTAGAAGAGAGAGAAATTATTTTTACAAATTTTACAAAAACACAGGAACATACATCGAGCCACGTCAACATATGAGTCATTGTTAACTACAGAGAAACGACCTTATATAGTAGCTATGACTCAGCAAAACAGATTATAGTCAGTTCTTTCAACTCATCGTGAAATTTGTTTGAGCTGTCATAACCTATTACAAATGACTCATTATTTTCAAAGAACGATAGTAAAGAAATTATGTTGATGACATCAGCTTTTTAGTTCCACTTTCCCAAGCACGAGACTCGAACCAGAACTGAACATTACATTGGAATCTTCTGTTGCTTAGAGCGAATCATTTTATTAATCATATTTATAAAAACAAACTCAGAAGGACAGGCTAAAAACATAATAATAGTCAACTAAATTAATTCGAAAGTGAATTCAAGAATATTTTAGCTTTAGTACAAGTGGATTTGAAATAATTTGCTTCAGACCAGGATCAACCCTCAATAAAGAAGAATTACTGTGACCACTGGATAGAATTTGGTGATTCAAAAAATTAGCTAGAAGTGGAACCGTTAAATCATCCAAGAGGTTTGAAAATCTTAAATCTATGTTAAGAAATTTTCATTATTAAACTGTTGAGACTAAAGAGGCTACATATTTCAGTACTTTAACCAAACAATATTATACATATAGGCTGAAATCCTAAGTCTTAAGAATGAAGATTTCTCGACAGTTACTTATAGACTACTCTATATAATAATCATTTATTGGTATATAACTAAATGAAGGATGAACACGATACTTACATGTTTTTTATGATGGGTTTGCTGGTGAAAATATTTGTGTAAAATTATCCTTGCTTTGTTTGGAAAATATATTATTGGAGGTTGTATGTCTTTTGCCTTTGCAATTCATGCTTATATAGGCAAAGGCATGAAGGTCATCAGAGACAATAACCGTCAGGATAGAAAGACGTCGTTCAATGGCGGTCGGCAAAACGTCAAAGAAAGTCATTATAATATACGTCAACAATGAATAATAATATGTAGAACAGCATCGCTCTTTATGATATTCTTTTGTTGTTTTTCATATTATTGTTTTCTGCCGAATTGTATACAATTGAAAACCAAAGAATTACTACCAATCAGATATTTAGTATATGTTTAAAGATGAGGCATTGCTTAAGGTAATGTTCCACCGTGTATACTAGAGGTGCAGAATCTGCCGCAAAAATGAAAAATTTCGCCAAACGGCAAAATTTTTTCGGAAAATTTCTCCGAATAAAAAGAAGAGAAAAGAGGGTCTTTGTTTCAAGATGCATATTCATAAAACAGAACATCAAAAGCGAGCTATCGATAAGGTGCCAAAAACGATCGCGATGTAAAAAAAACCAAATCATTGTGATTATAATCAATTATTATGCAAAGAAAACTTAATAAAGTGATGTCATGAACATAGAACAGCTACAACAAATTTTTAATCATCGAAGTCGATTAGAGTCCCGTCCATAATAGAAGACTATTACTTTCTATTCGAGTTTTTCAGATCATCCTTCTCGAAGCTGTCTTCTAATATGAATGTAGTCTTTGAAACGTTCTTTAAGAATCAATTTATTTAAGCAACGTGTTTTATGTTTAAAGAGGTGAATTTTGGTAAAACCTTTGTGTAACTTTGAACAACCTCTTGATTTCCAGGTAAAGTATGACTAAAAACTTTGAAAGCTTCCAGTTTTAGC
This sequence comes from Rotaria sp. Silwood1, assembly GCA_905250075.1. NCBI lineage: Eukaryota > Metazoa > Rotifera > Eurotatoria > Philodinida > Philodinidae > Rotaria > Rotaria sp. Silwood1. The sequence continues at coordinate 8,853 of CAJNOP010000362.1, forward strand.
ACAAATCAATAACAGAAATACTCTGATCTGTTGATCCGTCTGGATTATTTTCTAAATATTAGTCTTCTATTGCGAGAGAAAGGCTTCATAAAGAATCATGTGCAGATACTTTATTATGGCTGATAAATCAGATAAATTGCAATATAGTATTCACCCATATAATCTATTATATTCAATTTCGTTGACTAGAGACTAATATAAATTTTTGCATATTCATGTAATTATTTTATTATATCCCGTCAAAAATAATCTACTACTATCAAAATTGATGCTATTTTGTCTTTACATGAATATTTCTTGATAAATTAAACCAAAAACGGTAACGTTTAAAAAGAGTAAATGACAAGAACCAGTGCTGAAAGAAAAACGGGGTAGGGAAAGGAAAAAGGCATCTGGAGACGAATGATGCGCATGCAAGTGAGACAAAGACCTAGGTCTATAAATTAATAGACAAAGAAAGAGCAAGTAAACTAGAGAAATCGTTTATTGAGTTTATGATTTCTCCGTAGAGGAAAACATTCTTCGAAAAGTTCTCCTATTTCACCATTTTCAAGAATTTTCCCAAATGCGTGTTCCCGCACACGGGTAGACTCTGCACCTCTGGATTTTAATCTAAAGTATACAATCTTATTAATCCGATGCTAACTTGAGAAAAATGATCCATTGACATGAAATATTTAGATACAATTTTTGTCAAATTGTGATACAGATGTCTCATTATTCATAAACAAAATGTACACTTTGAAGAAAATTTCCCACTATCTGAAAACGATATATGATGAGATTTTTGTTTGTGATAAATTATTCATTGTTATGCATTTCAAACGAATACGTAAGATTGATTTATTGTTCATTTTTAGATTTTATATATGTCACCATTGTCTTCATATACCATTTAGCCTCTGCAACAAAAAGAGGGCGTCCAATACCAGAATATACAGATAATTGAGCATGTTTTATTTGAACAAACTGAACGTGAATTTAGTGGAAAGTTTCCAATGACTGTATACAGTAAAACCTTTCTAGTGTGAACATCATCGGGTTCATTCAAAAGTGTACTTTAAAAATGCGAAGCATGATTTACTGGGAAATAAAGAAAAAATTCTAGCAAATTCACTGCGACATTTGTATTAGATAAAGACCTATATATTTATTTTCTTGCTCATCTAGTGTTATCTAAATGATCTGAATTGAAAGATTTTTCAATTACAGGACAAAATTTTATTGTTTTAATAAATTTCTCTAAATCTTGTTTATCTTTTTGCTCTTGAACTGGTTTTTTTCACACGTTGCTTTACAAGTCATTTATACCGTCGATCGTCTAGTTTTTGTGCATTGACATCTTCTAGTTTTCGTTTAACACTTTGATTCTGATTTGAATCGCAATTATCTAAATATTCTGCTTTACTTTTTTAAATATTTGGCACAAAAACGAATGATTTATTATATTTTCCAGTCAATATACATTATGACAAACTATTATCATTTTGATTTCCATGAATTAATAGTATTTTTTCTTAAGAAGTAAGCTTGTGTCGTAATATCATTTTTTACTTGATACTTACAATAGTCGAATCATGCATAAGATGTAGATAATTGTAGCGCATAAGAAACAGGTGTAAGGAACTGCAGAACCCTTTTTTTTGGTTCTAGTCTTGGTTCTGCTAGAAATTGTTTTTAGTGCAGTCAGGACCAGGACTATTTTTAGCTCCCTAAACAGGTGGCAGAAAAGAGAAAGAACTGAAAAAACTTTTTCACGTTACAGAGGTTATAATACGTAAAAAAAGGACCTCTAAAAGTATTCACTGGTGAGAGTAGGAAGGTCTTCACATTAGACAGAGAATAATATGAAGCAAAAAACACTTCGTCTCACCAAAGATCGTTCATAATCAAGTGGTATTTATTAGTAGAAGTTTTACTGTATTTAGAATCAGCAGAAAAAGCAAGTCAGCTTATTTATGTTTCAAACTTGGACTGCAACTTTTTTTTCTAATCAAATTTTCATATCTGTATTCTCTTCACAGGAATGTCTTGAAAATGAATTCAATCAATACAAGTACTACATTGTTTGATCACCTGTTTTTTTGTCTTTAAGTAGCATTTTACAAGCTGAAGAAATTCCTTTTGACGACCAAAATGGCTTTTTGGTCAAGTTCATTTTTTCATATATCCCTGAGAAGACGATCAAGGGTTCAAACTTTGATCAGGAAAACAATCGTACAGCAGACTTGAGACATATATAAATAGACTCAGTTTGTTGTGTTGATTCCAAACACGATATTTTTTAAAAGTGAAATATATATTATTATGCATGAAAACCGTTCAATATCAGTCGAAAAAGCTGGATAAGGGACCCTGACGAATGGTGAAATTAGAATTTTGTTATGTGACTAACTTTTTACACCGTAGAAGGTAGTTTGTTTTGTAGCACCTGAATACTGTAACAATTACGAAATGAATTCAATGTGGAAGAAGTTCCATTGAGGTAATAATTAAATGATAAATTCGATGCACATCGGTATTTCAGATTCACATCGTAATCAATCAAAGATTGGTTTATGCTTTAGTAGATTCAAAACAGTAATTTAAATGAATGTTTCTCTCATGAAAGTGTAACCTGAACAAGAAGCTGTCAGAATGACTTTGAATTACTCTTTGCCTTTCTTTGTGTTCTATAACATGAATGCTCACATTGCTAGCTACTATCGATAACTAATTGTCAATTTGTTACATCATGAAATATATCTTGTACACTGTTATGATCGAGTCAAAATGATCATGAACTTATGATCTTTCATTCTATATATGACTCAATTTGATTGAGTTTTGAAAATCACAAGGGGCTGAAATGCATTCTTATGCGTCGCATCCTTTAACAAAATACTTGTTACTAACGACATCTATAATCGATCTTCTTTCTAATGCTTTTTTAACATTTTCATTGTTTCCAGCTCTTCTTTGTAATTTTTCACAACCAATTATCGACTTTACTTATTTATTTATTTGAACCTTAGTTTCAGATTTACTAATGGTAAAACCAAGCATTAGTCCAAAGAAATATTGTTTATCAAATAGATTCTTATCATATTTAGTTTAATGGATAAATATATGTTCAGTGAATTCTTATGAATTATGACATTTACGTTGAAATTTTAGATAAAATTATTTATATTTGCAACGAGTGTTGTATTCGATGTATGGAACCAACATTTGATGACTAAACATTCTTCCTCCAATGATATTGTATCTAGATTAACTCAAGAGGTGAAAGAATAAAGAAAACAAAGCGAAATAGTCTCAAAATATCAAATTGTACTTTGGTTTTTAGAATGAAAATATTGTTTTAGAACCTCTGCTTTCATCAAATCAAGAAGTAAGTATATAAAATGATTCGATTAATTGATTTGTATGAGCTAGAGATTTGATTTTTCCTCTATACTTTTGCTATTAGTCAAATGACAATTTATTGGTGAGTGAGCATCATATACAAGATTCACAACCATTTCATTCTACGTTCATTTCGAGAATGATAAGGTTCCGTAAGTGTCGCAAATTCACTAATTTTCTTTCAAAAGATGTTTGCCCTTTATTCATCCTACGTGTGTAGTTTTTTCCACTTCAATAAATTTACGAATGCGAGAAAAGTAAAGCTTGATTTTTTTTAATGTATGAATAGGTTGTCCAATGAGTCTACGACAATCTCGTGTGTGTTGTTTTGAAGCATTAAAAAGTATTCCAGTAGTTTTTATTCTTGCCATTGTTGCATGGTCCTATTATGCGTATGTTGTACAAATGTGTATTTGTAAGTTTGAATTTTTATTAGATTTTTTTAATTTAGTATTTTTTTTTGCTAGTAACTATTGACAACGTTCCGAAAAAAGGTAGGACAAAGACAAACAAAAATTGATTGATGTCAGGTTGAAAGAATTTATAAAGTTACGCATGTTGTGTAATAAGTTTCAATTGACAATAAAGTCGATTCAGCTGGAACCTTTAATACTAAAATATTATATTTCACTAAATTTAGTTATCTCTTTCAACGTAAATAACTGCAAGACTTTTCAATGAAACAGAGTTTTCGAAACCAATACGATTTTAAAATGCTTTTGCTTTTATTTAGTTATATATTTATTTATTTATCATCCATTACTATTTCTCTTCCTATGGTCTTATTATCAAACAATATTTAAACCTTTAGTCGGGCCACCTAGTGATGTAAATTTATTCCAAGAATTTTCTTTTATTATTCTATTGTCTCTTTTTTGTAGTTCTATGTTGGTGAAGCAGAAGGTGAACGTATAGCAACAGCACAAACATTAGACGAACGACGTACGTCTCTGCTTCGTTTTTGTCGTCGAGGAGATTTACCCGTATTAACTCGACATTTTGATGGAAGTAAGTTTAATTAAGAAATTTAATATTCAATACGAACTATTTATTTGAAAAAAAAAATCCAGGTATTCGTTACTGCTTTTTATGTCGATGCATAAAACCCGATCGAGCTCATCATTGTTCTTTATGTGGAAAATGTGTTCTTCGATATGATCATCATTGTCCATGGTAATTATTTTCTGTAAAAATAAAAAAAAAAATAGTTTATTTTGTTTTCATTTTCAGGACAAATAGTTGTGTTTCCTATGCAAATTATAAATTTTTTATTTTATTTCTTGGTTGGGCTTTAGTATTTTGTACTTATGTTGCAGCAACATCATTAGAATATTTCATTCTTTTTTGGCAGGTAATTTCAACATTTGACTTTTTTTTTCTTGCTGCTTTATACATTGATTTTTGTTTTTCAAATTGGCTTCAGGGGATTGCTAATGCTCATATGGTATACTAGATGTTATTTCATGGAAAAAAAAGCATTCGTTGTTTCTTTTCAGGATGTGAATAATTCAGCATCACCAGGTGGAAAATTTCATTTACTTTTTCTCTTTTTTGCGTCAATTATGTTTGCTATTAGTGTATCATCATTATTTTTTTATCATTTATTTTTAACTGGAAAAAATCGAACTACACTTGGTAAAAAATAATAATTTATTAATACGTTGATTAATTTGATATGATTAGAATCATTCCGAGCACCAATATTTTCTGATGGACCACAGAAAGATGGATTCAATATAGGTTGCAAACAAAATTTTCAAGAAATATTTGGAAAAAAAATTCTAACTGCAATTATACCAATATGGACAACGTAAGATTTAACTTTTTTTCTCAAGTATGAATTTTCAAATATTTGATTAAATAGTCGAGGTGATGGAGTTCATTATCAAGTGAATAGTTTATTACTTGGTGCTTTGCAACTACAACAACAACAATTTGGTAATATAAGGTATGCTTTGAAAACGAAATTATAGTTCTATAGTTGTAAACTTAGTTAGGATCTTGTTCATTAACTAAAATGTTCGAAATAAGACTATGATCAGAGAATTTCAAACTATTGCTTGAGCTAAACTTAAAAAGCAAAAGATTTCTTTGAGTATCGAATCAATTGCATGTCTTATCAATGAACTGATAGTTACAACAAAGACTGAGATGTTTGCTAGTTATGGGTTCTATGAAAAAAGTTTTCATTGGTTTCAGTTTAAATGAATAAGATTTCATTGTTATAAGAATCATCAAGTGAGTTATATATAGTCAAACAACCTTTTAAGACTGTTACATTTTTGAATTTTCTCCTCAATGATAATGGCTAGAATAAATCAGAGTAAGATTTGAATAGCTGAGACAACTTGGTATTACGATTAGTGCGACTACAAATTCCATTAAACTTTCTTGAACGAGAGTCACTAGAAAACAAAGACTCCAGAAGCAATTTTTTGCATTCAATTGAAAGTTTTTCATAAGCAATTTCATTCGATAGAGCTGTATCCGAGCTCTCCACAACCTTGCCTGGTCCAATCAAATTCAACTCCAGAATGATATCATAAGCACTTTTCGTTAATTTCTATTAATAAACGCAGTCATTTGGTTGTATTTGACACTTTTAGATCTCTTTGCACTTAAATTGAGTACGATAATGCAAGGTCATGGAAAGTCCGGAGACAGTACACTGTCCTCTATTGAATAAACTTGTCTGCAGAGCGCTACCAATCGAATCTAGGGAGCTATTTTTCCGAATTTTAGTTTTGTAAAGACTCTCGTTCAAAAATATTTTAATGAAAGATTTAAATGCACTAATCTTGATAGTAAATCGTCACTGCAATTCAAAGCTTATTCTGATCTATTCACGCTATTAACATTAAGGAGAAAACTCAAACATATGACTGTCTTAGAATTTTGTCCGCAGCTAAACATAATAAATCGAATAGAGTAAAATGTTTCTAAAAGGAGTATAAAGAAATAAAAATGATTATCAAATTTCTCAAAGATAAGTGCGAAGAGTTGAGAAGAAAAAACAAACTTTATATATTATCAATCTGGAATAGTGTGCTGCATGAAGGCGACTTTTCGCTACTGGACCGACACTGAAGCTAATGAAAATTAGAAAAATGCTTTCGCAGTCATAATTTGTTTTTTTTAAATTTAATTCGATACGAAAAAGTATACTATTTAGTTTCTTCCATAGACAGTAACAAAAAGAGAGAGCATTTCAAATACTACAAAATACCAAATGACATAGGATTCACTTGGTTCATTTCTACTTCTGAAATCCTATGGATTTCGCTAAGTATACGTTTGCTTATTGTTAATGATGCTAGAATAGAACGCAGTGTTACTGCCAAGCGTCATACTTGTGGATATATGCATGACAGCTTTTTCCATTACGATAATACATGTTCACTTTTTTGATAAATCATTTTCCTGTCTACGTATTCAATTACTTTGTTGAATAGTTCATCATCATCTCTAGATAGATTTCCACTAAAAGTGAATATTTTTTTTAGTCAAAAAAATCTTGCTTTCCACTTCTGTAGCCTGCTCTCGTTTAGAATAAATTGCTCAGATTTTTACTTCTATACTTTCATATTAATTAACACTAAAAAAGTAATCGTATTTTGAAACGGTGAGATCTCATTAATTGCCAGGTTCTCGAAAAAATTCTTCATGAAAATTTACTATTAATAGGATGACACCTTGAAATATTGAAGATATCATGAAGAAAAAGAGAAAACTGCACGTAAATAAAAATCAACAATGATTCCTTTTTTTTGGTTCTGTGACATAAAATTTATTAACTTATGCTTTATAATAAAAAAAAAATTAATTATTTTTTATTTAGTAATGATGTAGCTTTGCCACTAGACACAACATCGAATTCTGTGAACAATGATCGTAATTATCTGTTGAGTGAAAATAACAACAACAGATAAGTAAAAATAGGTTTCATTATGTTTACTAACTCTTTAATAATATGAATGGCATTTTTTCCTTCTATTTCCGATGTATATTTATTATGAAATTTTTTCTGTCGGCCTAATCGATCGAATTTTTGTTTGTCTTGTTATTTACTTTCGAGTGTTCGGTTTTTGTTTTTTTTTGTTGTTGTTCGCTTATCTATTTGGTTCATTATTCGTTAAAACATGAATTTATCTGCCCCCCCCCCCCCCCCCTCCGCTCTAAAAAAGCAGAATAAAGAATATATTGGGTTCCAAACTACTTCTAGATTAAACATCTAATCTAACAATGTCGAATACAAAAACTAAAAAAGGTGAAAGTGGTAACAAAAAAAAACAAATTACAAATGAAGTTGTTACTCGAGAATATTCTGTTAATTTACATAAACGATTACATGGCGTGTATGTTTTATTTGATTTTTTGGTATTAAAAATTTTATTGAATACTTTTCAATAGAGCATTCAAAAAACGTGCACCACGAGCAATTAAAGAATTGAAAAAATTCGCTGAAAAAATGATGAAAACACCTGATGTTCGTATTGATTCAAAATTAAATAAAGAAATTTGGTCACAAGGAATCAAGTTAGTGAATCATTAGTTTTCTTTATTTACAAAAAATAAAATCCGATTTATTTTAGTCATGTTCCATATCGTGTTCGAGTACGATTAGCTCGTCAACGTAATGAAGATGAAGATTCACCACATAAACTCTACACATTGGTCACATATGTCCGAGTACCTTCATTTAAAGGTTTGGATTTATTTGTATTTTTAGAAAATTTTTTCTAATATATTTTTTTTTTCTATTTTAGGATTACTTACTACTAATGTAGACAATGAATAAATATACAAAACACTGAATAACATCAATTAAGAATATTATCATTCTCTATCGTTGTTTTGTTGAATAAAGTTGAAAGAAGAAAAACAAAAGGAAGACGAATGTTCTAACATTCAGTCTAAGAGGAAATAAAAAAAAAATTATTTATTTTGATTCAAAATCTTTTGATGCAATATCTCAGCTGCATATATGTTGGATTTCGATCGATGCTTATGTGAGGATTTTGAAAAATTTTATTTCTTTTTTGAGCTTATTCATCTGTAGAATCAAAAAATCTGAAAGTTTCAAACAAAAAGATAACTTTAGTTATCAGCTGAAGTCTATGATGATTAATTTACAGTGATTTTCTTGTTTGCTGATTACATTAATTGTTTGTTGTTGTTGATCAAAAGAAAGTTATCTCTCGAAATTGACAAGACTTCATGAAGTATCACTTTAATTAAAGTATTTACATTAGAATATACATTGCTTTCAAGGTTTCGAGCTGAAAATTTTAAAAGACTTTAGTCAACATTATTTATCGGCTTTTACAAACCACTTGTGAAACCTTGCAAAAATGCTTTGCTTTTCTGAAAAAAACTTTCTTTACTAGAAGCTATGAAAATACATTGGCCACATTTGCAAACTCACTTTAAAACTTTGTATATTTTTATTGCGGGTAGACATTTAATCAAGAGGGACACGGCAGACTTTGTACTTGAAGGTAATTTACACTACTTAAGGGGGAACCCCCCCTCAGAAACCTATCTCCTAAACGGTTCAAGAGATTTCGATGAAAATTTCAGGAAATAGAAAAGCTAATGTAACTAGCATCTGATAAAAATTTGAACCAATCATTTTTGATAATTGAGGAGTTATACTTAATTTACTCATGAAAATGGGGCTTTTGGCACGGAACATTTTCCCGAGGCGCGATAGCATGGAAAATGTTGAAATTTGTTTCAAAATGAAGAAAAATCTTTTATCTAGAAATTGTGGGGACAGTTTTTTGAAATTCATCTTTGTTCAATAGTAGTGATCATTTTAAATCGAAAATCGAAAAAACTGCTTTGATCTCTTTCAAAGATTTTCTAATATCTGAACAACTGAGATATATTTTAGAAATCTGTTCCCACAATTTCTAGAAAAAAGTCTCATCTTTTGAATAAAAAAAATATCAGCAGCGTACGTCAAACAGTGGACTGGGAAAATGTTCCGCAGTGATCAGTAAACGATAAAAAAGTGAAGCTGAGAAAAACGAATAACAACATTGCGAAGTAGTTGATGATGTTCCAGTGTAGAAAATTGGAGCATATTATATATCATTGGAAAGTGTGTAAAAAGGTCTTGCAGTTGATGATGCTTTCAAGAAAAAATTAAGCTAATTTCTAAATCCAAGTTTACTGTAGCGCCACCTTTTCGAAAAATAACCTAATTTTGAAGCTTCCTTCTCTGACTGCAACAGGTAGAACACGATTACTTGATACATCGATGGTTTTATACTTCTGATAAAGAAGATGGAACGATATTAATTACCGGTAACTAAGGAAAAAAAATCAACACAACAGTCGATTTTCCACTATGACTTCCAATAGACGCCCCAGAATTTGGCAAAATATGTTCTATTCTTATATAATTTATACATATTCTGAAAGAGGACACTCAGGGCTACTAGAATATGTGTTTTTTCAAAAATCGAGTTTTTTAAGAAAAATCGACTTTCTGAGGGGGGGTTCCCCCTTAAACGCACTTCGAGCTACTTTAAAGTACTTTTCTGTAATTTTAAAGTGTTTTTCAAAGTACTCTCATATATTTTTAAAGTACTTTGATGTACTTCAAATCTGCCGTTTCCCCCGTTGTATTTAATACACTATGCTGATAATGACTATCAGTTGCACGTAGCTATTATTTATCTAAGTAGCCTATGCCGAAGTACATGCGAACACTTGTCGACTACTTGGGCTTCGTTCGGACCCAATGATTAATATATTAATAACGTCACTTAATCATATGCAAATGTTCTTTCTATGTAGAACAGTCCGAAGTATATGTGAATTTTAAATAATGATGTATGATTTAAGTACCTCGAAACTAGAGAATGATAAGACCGTGAAAAAAGACTAGATAAATATAATTTAAACCAAATACTATTCTGTTTACCCTTGTTGTAATCAAATCTTTACATGTTCGTGATAAAATAATAACAACTTTGTCTATCATATTTATTATATCAATTGAGGTCTGCAAGAATTCCAAATGGACAACAAGTGATAGTCATAGAGGTGGCCGTATTAGGGTTAGACGCTCATATGTAATTCTGAACGAGCACTTTATATTCAATCAAAATACTAGAAACGTAGCCTTTCATATGCCTGGTCGTATGGCTGAAATTACAATGTGCATCTAAGCGAACATTACGTGAGGAAACCAAACTGATTCTATCATCGATTCGAATAGTGATACATATGATTTGAGACATACTTTACCTTATGGCATAGAAATTTTTGTTACGATTGAAAGTGGTATGAAAGGACAGGAATTTAAAAAATTGTCTCGGTAAACATTTTGGAACATCAAGTATATTTAATCGTTACACTTCTTGACATGAAAAAAGTAGTTCAAGAAATAAATCTTTTTTAGTGCATATATGCTATCATTATTTTAGGTATTTATTTGATTTTCCCTTATACAAAAAGTAAAATGATGCTTTATTCTATAATTTATTTCTATCTATCTACATACTAATATCGAATGTCTGTGTGTTAATAGATCAAGGGTTACAAGTCTATGATCAAAAATTATCGGTAAAAGTACGAGAATCAAGATAAAAGTAAAAACAAGCGTGCAATCTACACGAGAACTCGCAAGTTTTCTAAATAACAAAAGGTACAAAAGTTTTGCATTAATGTTGTTCTCAGTATAGGTTGACAACAACTCATCATAGAAACTTGGCAGTTTTCTTGTTCAAAAAAGCAAAGTTTCTACTACAAAATTATGTAAAGATATTTCGTTCAGCATATTTATTGAAGATTGAAAAGTTCAAAGAATATGCATGGCTGAAAGAATACCTTGTAACTTCATACAAAATCAAGCATGAGAGATGCTTTTGATCGATTTTTTTTTCACTTGGCTTTCAAAATTTTTAGGCACGATATGTATGAGTGTTACCATTGCGATGTGGACTTGCTTAATAATATCAACATATTCGAGTTACAAAACCACATTTTTCATAAGGAACAGTTTCATTCAAAACTTGATTTTTCTCTTTCAAATGTCCAACAAAGCTTTTCTCACAATGTCTAATAAGCTGTAATTAGTTGCAGATATTCTTCGCTGGCAAAAGTCTCTAGAAAAATGTCAATTTTGAACTGAATCGCTGACATGAAAAGTTTATTTGTACTTGTTTATAATGCTGTGTCACAGTGCTACAAAACTTGACAGGAAACGAAAATTAAGACCAGCTATCTTAGTGAATTGAAATTTTCTTCTAAATTTCAGTCAAATATATCCTCAAAAAAATTTACGACCTTCATTAAGTATTTTTAACCAAATATTTTTGTATAGCTTTATACTAGGGACTTTTTTCTTTTTCAAGAAGAAAACTATCAAATCTTCACTAGACACGTTGATCCGTTTTGATTCAATCTACCCGACATGTAACTCATGTGAGGATTAAACCTCTAATGAGTTATTTGTCTTGGTATTTTCATAATTTACTAGTTTCATGAGTCGGGTTAATATCTTTTGAACTCGTCATGTAGTCATCGGGTCGAAGTATAAACTTATTGAGTTCATATGACAGGCCGACTTCAGTTTTGAACAGGTTTAATAAAAAGCACAGTTAATAATATCTCTGATCTAATGAAAAAGTTGTTTTCACGCTATACTCAAAAACAAAATTAATGCAGAAATTTTCCAGCATCCATCATACATAATTATGTTTATTTATACTTATATATATATGCAGGGAAAAAGTCAATCTATTTTAAGGTTAAATTTAATTTTCAGTATATTTAGTTCTTATATAAACATTCTCGAATATATTTATTTTTCTTTTTTTTTTCTAAGGACATTTCACAATAGTTTAGTGGTAGTTAGAAACACGCAACCAGTGTATGTATGTTTTATTCATTTTATTTCGAGATACGGACGTTTTTATGCGGACGTATACAAAAGAAAAAAAGAATAGGCATGGCATGTCTCGGAATAAATGCAATATTTCGTTCTATGTTAAGAGAGAACAAGAAAATACGAAATATTTTCATTCATTCATATTATCTTTAAGTCATCTATATAACACACATACATTTTAGTTTCACTATCTTCGTCGTTAGAAAATACCGACAATATTAACTTTTGAAATAGATTAATTAGTATTTTAGATACAATGTATTTACGTGGATGTGCAAGATCACGTGGTCGTCTCAGTCGAACAACATTATCACGTGATCATGGTAAGTTTTTCTTTTAGAAATTAGAAAAAAAAAAAACTTTTTTTCTTAGATTTAGTTTCCGGTGAAGGCAGTAGTATTGCAACAGGTGTTACAAGTCCAACACCATCGGTAAAAAAATATAAATCGAACTTTCTTTTAAACAATTGCATATTCATTATATAGACACTATCAGAAATGACTACACAATTGGATAGTCTATCAATGGCAACAGATGATAGTGATCGTTATCCAACAACTTCAAAATTTCCTAAAACTCGACCAAATGATCTTAATTGTAAACAAGGTGAAAGTGGACAACAAATTGCTCTTGTTGCTAATTATATTAAAATGTTGGCTGCACCAAAATGTATGTTTTCTATAACTTGTTCATGTTCTTCTCATTTTATTTTGTATTTTCATAGGGGATTTGTATCGATATCATTGTTCGTTTGAACCTGATGTAAGTTATTTGTCTATGAAAAATGAATGTTTATGTATAGTTAAATGAATTTTTAGATTGAATTACGAAAAATTCGTCGTGAAACATTAGCTAAAGCTGGCATTAAAGATGTTGCCTTCGATGGAACACTTCTTTATTCTTTTGAAGATTTTGGATCGGTACTGTTTTTTTTTTCGTTTTTCTTTTATTAGAAAATGATCTTATCGAATCAGATGATAACCTTTCATTTGTCAAGCCAACAGTACCATTTTGTAAAGCAACTCGTATTGCATAGAGTGGTATATGGAAATTGCTTTTTCGACAAGTTTCTAAAACGTTATATACGAGTTAAAGAGTATTATAGCAATTGCTGTTAATTTAACCAAATATTAGAACTTATTTTGTTTAATGTTACTTCAATAGAGTTTTGTTTTGTCTTCAATCATGCATCTCTAATAATTCTCAAAAAAAGGTTTTTTTGTACACAAATTCTTAGTATTTTTATTAGATTTTGTAATTTTTTGCTTTCTTAAAACTTTTCAATACTGCTTTTGAGAATAAGGATTACTAACCGTATAACTATTTCTGAATCGTTGTACGTCATGGTCAAATCGGCAAATCAATGCCCAAGTTTTCGATCCCTAAAGGCAGAAAAGTATATAAGTTTGCGATAAATACATTAGTCAGTGAAACAGTTTCTATCTATTAGTAACACGTTAATCATGTGCTATCATTTTACATATATGAGTCTTTCGAAAATGTTAAAAAAAGATTTTTCGCTTTCAGACTTCTGCAGGAGGGCATGGGAATGGCCTATTACAAAGATTAGTTTTTATGTTATATTAATTATTATAAATTTAGACGGACTAGTCATATCTGACTAAACTATGGAGCTCTATAAGATTCAATATATGTTTAGTCTCTGATGAAAATTAAAAATTTTGCATATCTGAGTATATCACTAGAAGTGTACCGACGAAAATTTTTTTGACCATATTCGAAAGGCCCATGTAGTTCAAATCATAGGACATGATGAACTGATTATTAATAAATAGACTTCAGGATCACATTGTTGATGTGATCATGATGTACAACAGTTCAGACACTGAATTGGTATGGTTATAGAGTTGGATAACATATAGTTTCTGAGAAAATTACACGACAGGTCAACTTTGTTGTATGGAGCAGTATTGAAAGATTTAAAACATCATAAAAGCCAAAAATTACGAATCTAGTAAAAATACTTAGGTTTTAGGTACGAAGAGATCTATTGTGAGAATTATTATGTATATAAGATATGGACGCGAGACAAAGCTCTATTGCAGTAATGTTGAATAAAACTTGATATAGATTGATTTGGAAACATAATGAGTCCTAATAGTTGGTTATATTATCTGCAATTGCTATAATATTCCTTAACTGATATATGACTTCTCAGAAACTTGATGAAAAAAAAAATTTCCTATATACCGTTCGATGCACCATGACTTGCTCAACGGAACAATATAGATGGCTTTTCACATGAATGATGATCATCTTATTCGACAAAGCTCTTTTGAATTAATATTTTAATCTATACTATAGGAAAAAACAGTTTCCTGTAAACATCCAGTTACTGATGAATCAGTTACAATTAAAATGAAACGTACGACAACAGCTTCACCTGAATCACCGGAATTTTTTCATTTGGCTAATTTAATTGTTCGAAAGTAAGTATATAAATGATTGATCTGCGTTTTTTTTCTTTGCTTTTCTTTGGTAGATTACTTGAAATTGCTGGTTTAAAATTACTTGGTCGTAATTATTATTCATTCGATAAAAAAATCGAACTTGATCGATATAAATTAACGCTTTTTCCTGGATTTATGACTGCTGTTAATGTTTATGAAGGTTAGTTTAAGTCTACCTCACACTCAAAAACCGATCTCAGACTCTGTATATTCAAATTACCTAAAATTTTTAAGTATATATATCGTGATGTTTGAAGGAGATATTCACAAAACTAGGATGGAATGTACCCTAGTTGACAATTCAATATTCTCTGTGATTAATGTTTCTTGTTTGAAAGAGTATGTCAAGATGCAAGACCTGACAAAGCAGTGTTTTTTTTAGAATTCTTAAGTTTTTATATGTTGTAATAGCAAAGCTTAGCGAAGTGAAGAGGCTCTTTCAAATTCTGCATCTTGACGACATAGTCTTTTAAACAAACAAAAATAAAATGTACAAAATGAAGTTTCTCTGATAATTTTTCAATTGCGAAATCCAAAAAGCATATTTTTCAAGCAAAATGTGACCGAAATTACCGAACATTTTGAGAAAAAAACGATGTGCCAAGAAAAAGAGGTGTTGGAATAATTCGTGCAAAATTAAAAAGTAAAACACGGTGTAGCTGTTGTTGCTAACGACAAGAAAATTATTTTACTCTATCTATTTTGGAACACACTTTTTCACTATTCTTTTACTTAAAATTTCAGAAATTAAAAAAGAAAGTATTCCATATATTAGATTGATAGATTATTCACAGACGATACGTGATCATATACCAACAAGTTCTGTTGCAGCCAGTGACACGGATAGGGAAGAGTTCATATTTCTAATCCTATAGTTTAGCACTCCTTAATTATTGTGTTTCTTAAAGTCATATTGTGAAAGATCTGACCTCGAGCCATTCTCCCATGCATTTGTTTTAATTTCGACCAATCTGATGCAAATGGAGATTATAAGTTTTTATCAAAAATTTGCTTTATGCTTAGGTCAACTAATGATTAATGTTGATTTGTCAACAAAGGTTATGAATAAACAAACAGTTTATTCAATTTTAATGGATAAATTCAATCGTTTTAATGATACTAAACAAGCTCAAGATGCATCCTTAAAAGAACTTGTTGGACAAATCGTATTGACACCGTTCGTTATATCTATCTTTTTCTTTCTTAAATATCAAATAAAATTGTCTATATTATATAGGTATAATAATGAAACATACAAAATTCTTGACGTTGCTTGGGATAAAGATCCAAATTATCAATTTACTAAACGTGATGGTACACAGCATAGTCTGTGTCAATATTATCAAGAAGTAGGTTACGAATTGAATAAGTTCTTTTAGTTTCTTCTTTTTTTTTATAAAACATGATCAAGGCACTATCAGAGCCTATGATAGACTCTTCCTTGAAACAAAAGTCTTCTATAGGGTTATCATGAAAGAAGGTTGAATTTAAGATACCTGTCTTCGGTCTCTAATTCAAACTTCCCGTAATATCATATGAATAACATATTTCGCCAGGAACATATGAATATGTTGGATGTCTCAAACTAAAGCATATAGTGCCGAGCTCCGCAATTTACAATATACGCAAATTAGAGTGTTGCAAGTCCATGTTTTAGTGTATCTGGGCCCGGAAAAGGTTAAATTTCTGTATCCAAACTCGACAATAAATAAAACTGTGGATTTGGAAGGACTTGCAGCTTAATTATGTTTCATATTTTAATCTTCCAAGGAATGTATGATTATTTTTTTTTTGTTATTTTAGAAATATCATATCAAAATAAAAGATCCGCAACAACCATTGATAGTTGTTAAAGCAAGCAAACGAATGGCTAAACGTGGTCCGAAAAAAGATGAACCAGGAATGATTTTCTTAATTCCAGAATTATGTTGTATTACTGGTAAACAAAGAGTCTTTTTCTTAATATCTATTTTGTTATTGAATGTTGTTTTGTATAGGTATTTCGGATTCAATGAGACAAGATTTTTCATTGATGAAAGAAATGAGTACTTATACACATGTAGGACCAAATGAACGATATCAACAATTAAATGGTTTTCTTACTGATATTCAAAAACGTGAAGAAGGACGTAAGGAATTAAATAAATGGCAAATTAATCTTGATAAAGAACTTGTTCAACTTACTGGTCGTACAATGGAAACTGAACCAATTATTTATAAAGATGTATAAATATATTTATTTGAAAAATGAAAACAACTGTTTGTTTTATTATTTCAGCGTACAATTAAATATAATCCATTGGAAGCTGATTGGTCTCGGGATGGTCGTTCATTAGCACATCTTTCAGCTAAACATCTTGATAAATGGATTGTTATTTATTGTCAACGTGATTCACAAGTAGCTCATTCATTTGTTGATTCTCTTTACAAAGTTTGCACACCATTCGGTTAGTTTGTTTTCATTGAATTTCTTAGTCATATTCTTATCCTTTTTCTTAGGTATGCGTGTTGACTTTCCTGAAATGTAAGTTTTAAATTTGTTAAAATATTCATGCAAACATTTGTAATTAACAAAAACACATCATAGGATTGAATTACCAAATGATCGATCTGAAACATTTATTCATGCTATCGAAAATAAAGCTCATCCGCAACTAAATTTGGTTTGTTGTATTTTGACAAACAATCGAAAAGATCGTTATGATGCAATCAAAAAAGTTTTATGTGTTGATTGTCCTATACCATCTCAAGTAAGATTCTTTTCTAACTTTAACATGACTATCTTTTGAACTAGTATTTGTTGTTCATTTGGAATCCTGTCGAACTGCAATCAATAAAATAAATATAATGCATGAAGTTGTTACTAGTTTATCAATGACATGGGTAGACTCTAGAGATGACTTAATTATTAGAAGAATAGACAAAGAAAAGAAGTTAGTTTGCAGTGCTTTATACAAATCTGCCCTTGTAGACAGGTTGTTTAAAATTTCAAGAGGGTGAATACCTCTATTCTTGGCAGAGCAGCTGAATAGTATGTGGCACGAAGATCACAAATTCCAGAAGGCCTAATCAAGTGTTCGATGAAGTGTCGCCTCCATGTTAGATAAAATCACGCATTACTATTTAATATTCGCCTATAATTTAAACTACTCTATTATAGAAAGAACAACTACGTGTGGCTGACTGACATTTACCCAATCTAGTTTACTAACGAGGAAATCTTTACATATGCTTCTCAGTAGTTTCAATGATTTTTTTTTCTCTATAGATGTAACGTAAGGTTCTAATAAAATCTCTAAACGGATTTGGGTTCCTATGGACATTTGATTAAGGTATCGAATTTTTAATATGTCTATTTTTCGAACGCAAGATTTTTGAAAAGCTCGTATTTTCAAATTTTAATTGGAAACTTTACCCATATGGAAAACTTAACTAGAATAGCTTCTATAAAAATGAGATTTTTTCAATAATGTTGCTTCGAAATATGAAACTTTAAAGATATAGATTCTTTCCTATAGGTAGCATGTATAAAATGCATGTATTGAAAACTTCATGTATAGAAGAGATCTTATTGAAAATTTGTCATTTTTTTATGAAAGCTAGCCTAGTTGAGTTCCCTATGTGGATAAAATTTCAAATTAAAATTCGAAAACCTATACTCCTGTGGAAGCCTCATGCAAATAAACATGAAAAATTCGATAGCTAAGCCAAATCTTAATAGGGGCGAAAATTCTTTCCAGGTTATCATTAGAACACTGTGTAGTATCTGCAGGCAAGAGAAGATCATTGAGATTGAAAGGAGAAATCTCAGGAGATTCTCGCATCAGTGTCTTCAAGGCATGCGTCAAAGGACATGATTCGATTACTTTTTATGAATGTATAAACATTACCATGAAACTTACTGGGATACGGACGAATCCCAGATAGTCAACAGCCTTCACTAGAGTATATCAAGGAGATGAACAATTTCATTTCATATTGTATTCTTATAAGAGTATGATGAAACTGGCTGAAGCGCATGTAGATCCTGGGTAGTCGTATCAGGATACATCAAAAGATTTTATTCGCTTTTATTTTCTCTAGATGCTTTTATCCAAAACATTACAAAGACCAGGTCAATTAATGTCGGTTGCAACTAAAGTTGGTATTCAAATTAATGCAAAATTAGGTGGTGAAATATGGGCTGTTCAAATTCCAGTTTGTCTTTTTTTTTTTTTGATAGTAAATTAAGTTTCTTTTCTTTTTGGTTTCATAGTCAAAAACTATAATGGTTATTGGTATTGATACATATCGTGATTCTCAATCACGTTCATCTCAAATGATTGGTTTTGTTGCATCAATAAATCCAACATGTACACGTTATTATTCACGTGTTATTGAACAACGAAGTGATAAAGATCTTATAACAGGATATAAATCATGCATGCAAAGTAATATAGAATTTTGCTGTTTTTTTTTGTTTTGTTTTATTAATCATAATATTTCAAATTATGTAGGTGCTCTTCAAAAATATCATCAAGTTAATGGTATGTTACCAGCAAAAATTATTATTTATCGAGATGGTGTGACTGATTTTCAATTACTTGATGTTATTGAAAATGAATTACCAGTATTAAATGAAACTTGTATGAAAGCACAAGAAGGCTATGAGTAAGTTTTGAATTTAGTTAATTATTTATTCTCCTATTTTGTGAAGCATGATCTAATAGGTATATTGAAGCACATAGCCTTTTTCTCTGATCATACTTGTTATAGTAATGTTCAGATTCCGTAAGTTCTGAACGTCCGAAACTCTCTAAAGTGCACCTGTACTAACGAACCTTTCTTAAGGATGTAGTTGTGAGGTCGTGAATTTCAATTTCGGTTCTCTCTACTTTCACAATTACACACATATTTGAATATTCACGGAAAAACATTGTACTATATATTTGCCATTTTTCTGATAGAATTTTTGATATACTGAATTTCTGGATGTAAGATATTCACTGTAACTGTTTAATATTTGTGAATAGATAATGTGTGATGATGTTGATTTTCGTATGAAATGTCAGAGTTGATCAATTACCTAAGTTTCAACAAATTTTTGAGTTTCGAAGGTTTCGTAAATAAGTTTTCATTTTTGAGAGTTCTGAGAGTTTAAAACTTATGGAATCCAGATCTATCTTGCTTGTTGAGAGTAAGTTTTGTTTTCTCATTTTGATACACATTGTTTCTTTTTCTTTCATCGAAGTATATTTCATTTTTTTCGAAGCACAATCAAAACTATGTTACTTTAGCTAAAATTATATCATGTATGTTTTCGTAAAGATCCACTGTCTGAAAATCAGAACTGAGAAAATTCAAGATTTAGAGTTTGGCAAGCATTTAATAAGTAAATGACTTTTTTTTGACGCTATCTATAGACATATATATATTCGTTTTTGAGAAATCTAACAGATAGATAGAAATACCTGTAATGTGATATGACATTTTGTATATTTGTAAAAACCTGAGTGCAAAAAATTTGAATGGTTTTTTTTGAAACCATTTCTATTGATTGATTAATAAGGATCCAAAAAGTCGATCAGAACAGTTTTTAATCGATTACAACTCAGGGTGACAGACGTTGTTCATATACAATCATAGACTGTATGTGAACAACGTCTTTATGTCATTTATGGAGAATTATGTAGACGGATAGTAAAGAAATGGATCTTAAACTAGATAGAACAAAATAATCTCTTCATGATTAATAACAGCAGCTAAATTATGTTTCATATTTTTATTTTACATACATTGCGCTAACTACATTTATTTTTAGTCCAAAATTAGGTATGATTATTGTCAAGAAACGTGGAAGTGCTCGATTTTTTGCTCGTGATCCACGTAACAATCGTCAATTAATCAATCCACCACCGGGTACAATTATCGATCATACTGTTACTAATCAAGGTATTTTTAATTGAATATTTTTTTTTTAAATAAACAAACTGTATAAAATGCATATTATAGAATGGTATGATTTCTATTTGATATCCCAAATGGCTCGTCAAGGTACTGTTGCACCAACACATTTCAATGTTATTTGGGATCGAACTGGGTTTGTATAATCTTTCGATTATTCTTCAATCAACTTAGTTTTTGTTTGTTGTTCTAGATTAAAGGTTGATCATATGCAACGATTAACACAAAAATTATGTCATTTGTATTACAAGTTAGTTGTTTCTTTTTTTTATTTTAAAAATTTCTTTTGATTAATTAATTTTACTTTTTTGTTTAGTTGGCCTGGTACAATTCGAGTACCTGGTGTATGTCAATATGCTCATAAATTGGCTTTTCTTGCTGCTCAAAGTTTACATACTCAACCACATGAGAATTTAGCAGATAAATTATTTTATCTTTAAAAAAAAAAAAGAAATAGTATATTTATGTGATTTTGTTTTCTGAAAAGGTTGATTTAGTTTGTTTTTTAATGTTGTTTGATTACTTTTTTTCTCTGCATACGTGAGTCTATATGATTTTCATTCTGATGAAAGGTTTTTGTTTTTGTTTCTATCATTGTTGTATTCATGTGTTATTCTTTTGTATCACTTAGAGATTGAACTAGTAGACTAAGATAGTTCTCTTTTTCTTTTCTTTTCTACTATGTTTGTTGAAAGAAATTGAAAAGGATTAATAAAACAGATATGAACATTTGATTAGGAAAATATATCATGAACAGTCTTGTCAGACGTAGAAAAGTTGATTATTTCAATATTGAAATACTATTAATCTGTGTAGGATTTTACATAAACTTAGAACTATATTAGAGATGGCCAAGCACTACAAAATTTCTTTTTTTTTTACATTGTGATATCTATTTTCTTGTCAATGATAAAAGAAAATTCTTTGAAACTTATATTATAGAGATCATTTATTCTACTGGCAAAGGTAGTGATCCAAGGTAAAAGTAACCAAAACCATGGACTTTCGAAAGGAAACTTTTAACATAAATAGAACTCAGAAGGTCCTAATACTAGACACTAACCTGCAGTCAATAGGATGACAAAGAACGGAGTTCTGAGTTAAACACTACTTTGGCCTTAGGACATCCGAATCTTTATCATTAAAGCCTTTTTGTTTGTGTGAATGTGCTCATTCGTTAGCTGTATATCTAACCTTTCTATCGTCAAAGTTTTGTTCGAAATCATCTTTATCTTATTGACTTCTTCATTTGTATTTGTGACTCGTTTGTACAGATATATCAGTGCCATTAGATAAACTAATTATAAGTGAAAGAAGCATTAATCATTTTTTTCTGAAAATTTTTTGAAGAATCTTCATTAGTCTAGGAAGATTTTCTACAAATTAGAAAGTGATAACTATTACTAAACAGAATATATCAAAGAAACTTCATGCTAATAGTATAAGGATTATTACACAACGAGATCTGAATCTGAAACAAATAGTTGAGTGAAAAAAAAAACCTAAGAAAGTTAAATTTTGATTGATAAGTGAAGTATCAAGTGTTTAATGTCTAATATAGAAATATCACTTGAATTCTTGGAGATTGCGACGTGTGATGAATCTTTGCAGTATTGATATGATGTTTATTCGATAGCTCCTTTTCAGCAATAGTTATCACTCACTAATTTGTAGAAAAAACTTCCTTGATTAATGAAGACCATTCAAAAATGTTTCAGAAAAATGCTTGAAATCTGTCACAGTTATAGCTAATTTACCTATAAGTACTGATATGCTTGTGACAAACGATTCTAAAATACAAATGAAGAAGTCAATAAGACAAAGATGATTTCACACAAACGAAAATATTCGGATAATAGAGATCCGAGTATTCTGAGGTCAAAGTAGTGTTTGCTTCAGAACTTTGCCAATTGTCGTTTTGTTGAGTGCAGATTGGCGTCTACATTTAAGGTCTACTGAGTTCTCTTCATGATAAAATTTTCAGTTCCAACGTTTCAGATTTTGGTTAGTAAGGCAAAACTACTAGCAGTACAAATTTCATTGATTTTCTTTTAGCTCGAGTTGAACTATTCAGGAAATATCGGTCGTTAGAGAATCTCAAAAACTGAAATTGCTTTCGGTAGAATTGAGAGTTTAGTATTTTACTATTGAACAAAGCGACACACAATCAAACTTCTTATAGAGAGGTTCTTCAGTTCTAAACAAGCTTTCAGAGTAGTAAATCATTTCTTAAGAAGTATTAATGCATCGAATAACAAAATGAAAACATTGTTCGTTACAGAATTTCATCTTTTTCTCGAAAATTTCAATGTTAGTGAGAATGAAAGTGAAAAAGTCAAAAACAATTATATATTCACAATCAGTACCAAATAGTGTATTTTTACTAGAATTCATTCAATACAGTTCATCGACTTTTCTGACTTGAGAGATTTTTGCGAAAAATAAAAGTTGAAGTTTTGATTAACTAAGTACTGCCTTTTATTCAAAATTTGAGTGATAATGCCATATATATCTAGATTATTGATATTGCATTCTCCATTCATCGGTTATTTGTTTTATTGATAGATTTACAGAGACATGATACTAAATAAACAGAAACGATCTATTAAACCTTTTTTTGTATTCATTTTGGAAGATTACAAATAACAGTAGAATTTTGTGGGTAAGCTGATGGCTGATACTTAGATTCACTCATCCTAAAATTCCCACCCGATGTATATAGAAGACTTAATAGTAAGAAAAAAAAATCAAAAGGATGATTAATTAGTCAACAATGCTCCTTGAGCTTGTTCCAGTCAAATAAGATGACTTTGAGCGATAATTTAGTGTTATTGGTTGTTTCATAAACTTTCAAGGTTCTCGATATTTCAGTATGCAAAACTTTCTCCCTTCGATCTTATTCTTTTCGCGCAATTAATACTTTCACTTTCTTTCGTACACACATTCATGGCTTCTCTTTCGATATTTTTTAATCTCAACTTTTTCCTTTAATATCTTTCTTTTCGACCTGTCGACAGCATATCATTAATATACTCATGCAACTGATGTTCCATTGAAATGTTACAGAAGGTATTGTAAAATGTTTATTATGAAATTTAGTTTTTGTCCCTTAAAAATGATAATACATATAGAAAAAAGTCTTATTAATTCGAGGAAAATAAAATCAATAATTAATTAACTAAGTATAGTTTGTTCAGGAGTACGATGTCCATGTGAATCAATAGCCGACATTTCATCTATTTGTTTTATGTGAAGTATTTGTTTGAAATCCTACAATGACAAAAAAAGAGGATATACAAAAACAAAATATATTTTAGTAACAATAAAATCTGACCGGTGCACGATATTTGCAACAATTAGCAACCATATCTGCAATTACTGGATGATTAAGTAATGCAGATAAATGAATCTTTGAAGAACGATCAATTTGCATTTCATCCCAAACAGCATAAAGACGTTCCTAAAATAATTTATATATCAAACTAGTAGCATCATTTACAAAACTAATCTAACTTTTGACGCAAAATCTTCTGGATCTTCAGTTGTAGCAAATCGATGTGTATCACCGAATTTACGTTCACCATGATGTAAAATCTATTGAATATTAATAATTAGAAAAAAATATATCAATATTAATTCATGTAACTTACTTGATGGAGTCCATCAACTGAAACAAATCCATCATTAGATGTCTCTATTTCGTCTTCCTGTATTTGTTCTCGTTCTCTCTCTGTTAATCGTTCATATTCTTGTGTATTCAATATAGCACAATGCATATCAACTTGTGGTAATTTCTCTTTTAATGTAGGCATGACTGTTCGTTCAGCTATCGCTAATGCTCGACAAAAACCATGTAATGGATTAGGTACAGCAGCCATATACAAAAGCATATCTTCATAAGGTAATAGTGAGGCATTATCGTCAAGTGCAAATAAATCAAACCAAAATTGTTTTAAATTATATTCACGATTGTAAGGACGTGGTAAAGATGAATCCTCAGGTGTTGAAGCACGTTCCATTATAAACCATAGTGGAATCTAAGAAGAAAAAGTTGTTAGTGCTATATCTCTGTAGGATTAAAATGTAAGATATGACGGAGTTTGCTGTTGTTAATCACAGGAAGATTGTTTTATTCTATCTATTTTGTATTGGATTTCTTCATTATCTTTTTATTTAATCCTTCAGAAATGCAATAAGAAAGCATTTTATGTATTAGAACGACGCATTACGATCTTTGATCGTACATCAACAACATCTATTACAGTCTGTGATGCAGAAGAGACATGTTGCTAAGGCATTTATCACGATCTGTAGCCAACGTCTATCATAGTATGTCATAAGTTTGCAAGATATCTGCCATGATTTATGAACAAGAAGAGGTATGGAAGGTGGGACCAAATTTCTAGCTCTATACTTTAACACTTCGTTTAGATCGTGTTTCACAAAAAATAGTACGTATACATGAACAGTACTAAAAGATCGAAAGAATACCTCATTAAAAGTTGTACGAGAAATGAAGCCCGAATGATCATTATCACGTTCAGCATATGTAAAGAGAAGATTGAGCAATTCTTGTTGAGTAGGATGAGGCCAAGGTTGCGAAGCAAACAAAAGCCATAAACGCCAATTAATAAATTCAGTACCATTTGAAAGCATTGTAGCCAATGATTCAATCTAAAGTTTTCAATAATAATAATTTAAATTAGATTTACAATTTATAGATGTACCTGTATTTGATCTAAATTTGACCATGCTTCAGGTAACAGTCGTTGACCTACAGTGACTGTAGTCAGATCTGAGTACAAATCAATAAATGTCTTAGTTGAAAGAAGACCACTTGGTGCTGTTAATGTAAACTAGAATTTTTATAATTCGTTTTTGTCAATAATCTTTTGAATAAACTTATAGCTCACTTGTTTGAAGAGTTCTCTCAATTGATCGATGGTAAATAGTTCAGGCGTTGTTTGTTCTAAAGGTAATGGTCGAGGTGGAGGTATTGGTGGTGGAGCAACAATAACATCCTATTAACAATTTATTCATTATTATTTGTTTTTTGTAGAAAAAAAAAAAAAAAAAGAAAATTTATTTATTTACTTCAGCAATAAAGAATGAATATCTATCAAGAACGAGTTGTTGTTCAATTTTTTCTTTTGATTCAATTGCATATCGAATTAGTTTAGCCATATTCTCAATGCTTTCAGTCTCTTGTTTATATTTTTCACCAAGCCATTCATACATACGCGTATACGTTTCATCAGCTTTATTTTTTAGACTTGTAATAGAGCGAGAACCAACATCACGAATGAGCATTAAACGTGCTTGACAAATACGTACTAAAAACAAATAAATTATATTATTTATGTAAAAGCATTCACATTTGAGTAAAAAAAAAAATGATTATTTCTGATTTTATGATATTTATATCCTAGTGATCATAACTGATGTAAGAAGAGCACTTCACCCTTATACGAATGATGAATGCAAAGAAAATATTTGTTCCACTTATTTTGATTTAAATAAGAAGTTAAATAATATCTTACCTTCATAACTAAGAGCAGCTAAATATTCTTCTTTCATTTTAGCTCTTAATTCTCGTTTAGCCAATTCTTCAGGTGTCACTTCGACTAAACCTAAATACAAAAATTTGATTAATTCGTTCCTTTTGGCTAAAACAAACAGATTGAAATGCTCATTAATTACAAATCATTTTTTCTTTTGTTCGCGATAAAAATAATTCAAATAAATTGATTTTCAATCAAGTTTTATTTCTATATCATAAGAAATACGTACTTTCTGGAGGTGGTTCATCTGCTTTTTTTGCTCCTTTTTTGCCACCTTTTCCTGCAGAATCTTTTCCACCAGCACCTTTTTTATCACCTTTAGCATCTTTACCACCACCTTTAGCATCTTTACCACCAGCAACTGTAGCAGTACCACCCACAGCTGTTGCATTCGCCGTTGTATCTATTTCAGCATTAGCTTGTTCGCTAGTAAGCTACAATTAAAGATGAAAATAATGCATATTATCAATCTTAACAAAAGACAAACAAACCATATCATTAACATATTGATTAGCTAAACGATGAGCATCAAAAATAAGTCGTTCATCCATGTCTTCTGGCGGTGGTGGTGATGGTTCACCAGCATTAGGATCATCAGCACGTTTTTTAGCTGCTGCAGCTTGAGCGGCACGTTTCTTATTATCAGTTGTATCAAATGCTGACAATGGTCGACGAGGTACCATAGGTAATCTATAGAAAAAGATAGATATAAAAATTAAATCTTATACTCGAACTCGTCTTACTTTGGCTTAATATTTTTCACTGAAGGATCTTGTCCAGGCGATTGTGCAGTAGAATCAATCGATTGTTGAGCTTCTTTATCTTTTTTACCAGCTGCTTTTCTTCCACCTTTTGGAGATTTCGGTGGTGATGGTGTTCGTTTACTACTTTTACTTGCTGATGAAGCTCGTTTGCCTTTTTTTGGTGTACCAACTTGAGAACTTGCCTCAAGATCAACATTATTAGTTGCTGAACCCGGTCGTTTTGTTGCATCATAATCAACAAGACTCTCGGCAACTGAAGGTGGGCGTTCACCTCCTTCCATTAATTCAAATAATGGTAATCGAGCATATTCTTGTTTTATTTCATCAGGTATTGGTTGTTGCATTGATTTATAATAATCACGAAGCATACGTAATGCATCTTGATATCGATCAATTTCACTCTATATTAATATTTCGAATGATTATTTGAAGTAAGAATAAAAATCAAAAAGACTATTGTTTTTTCAAACCTGCATCAATGTTATATAATGATTTGTTAAAAGACCTAAATGATCTGAAACCCATCCATCAGTCATCACAATTTCTCGTTCTTTTTCAGATTCTTCTTTACGTTGTGAAGCTATTTCATGTAAAGTATCACTTAAATCTTCTACTCGTTGATGAAGTTCTTGTTTAAATTCATCATCATCACGTGCATCATCTGGTAATGCATTGAACTCCTACAATTTTGTTTTTTTTGTTTGTTCAAAAAAAATTATCTCAAATACAAAACAAAAAATTACTTTAACAAAAATATCAACATATTCTTGTTTTGCATCAGGACGATCAAGAATAATTTTAAAGTTGACTTTAGCATTATAAAAATGATCAACAAGATGAGAACGTTCAAGACGAATATTACGAAAAACAATTTTGCATGCATCTATGTAATTCGATTCAACGGCATCATAATAATTTGAAAGGATAATAGCAATTTCCTTAGAGAAAAATAAATAAACATTAATTAATAATGAATAATGAGAGTATAAAACTATTTTTACTAGATCAATAGGTTCTTGAACATAGATCCATTCTTCCGAACCAGGTTTTGGAGGTGGTGGTCCTTGAGGTTCAGATGGTACTGTTCCAACTGTTGGTGTTGGTTCTTCTTCTAAAGAAGTTTTAAAAATAAGCAAAAATTAACATGTTAAACATAT
The DNA here is from genome assembly GCA_905250075.1 of Rotaria sp. Silwood1. Taxonomy (NCBI): domain Eukaryota; kingdom Metazoa; phylum Rotifera; class Eurotatoria; order Philodinida; family Philodinidae; genus Rotaria; species Rotaria sp. Silwood1. The sequence continues at coordinate 37,041 of CAJNOP010000362.1, forward strand.
GTTTGAAATTATTTTGTTTTACCTTTTTTACCCTTCTTACCACCAGCCTTCGGACTACCTTTCTTTGCAGCACTAGCAGCTGGTGATCGATCTTTTTTGCCACCTTTTCCACCTTTTTTAGCTGCTGCTTCTAGAATATAAGAAAAAAAAAACAATATGAATTAAATAAAGATATAGTAAATATTTTATAATAAATAAAATCAAAATGCAAACGAAGCAAAACTATGAATAATTAGTCACTTTTCGATGATTTTTTCGAATGAACAGAACTATTTGTTCTATGACGATGTTTTCTTTTTTTTTGTTTAGTTTTCTTTTCATTACGTTTAGTTAGTGGTCTTGATTTTCGTTTAGAAGAATGATTACTTAGTGAGTTTGAATAAATTAGACTATTATTTTCTATAAAACGAAGTTTATGAGTAATTGAAATATACAAAATATTCATAAGATTTGACACAAAGAAAAGAATAAAATAAAAAATGACATACCAGCTTCAGCAGCTTCTTTAGCGGCACGTTCAGCAGCAGCAGCCTACAAAAAATAAGAACTATATCATGAAATTGAAACATTGTAACATACAGCTTCTGCTGCTTCTTGTGCTCTAGCTGCTTCTTCTTCAGCTCGTCGTTTAGCTTCTAATTCTTCTTGTTCTTTAGCTAAACGTTCACTTTCTGCTCGTTGTCTTTCTTCTTCTGCTTGTCGTATTTTAGCTTGTTCTTCATCAACATGTGTTTCAATAGCTCGAGATAATTCATGATACAATTGTTCTTCATCTAATGATGTATCAGATTTTGTTTCATCAACAACAACAACTTTTGAATATTGAGAATAGAATTTTTCTATTCGAGGATATGAATCTTGAAATTGTGATATACGATGTTGTAATTGTTCCATATCATTAGCAGCATCTTTTGTTGGAAATACTTGTTCTTGTCCATTAAACCCTGTTGCAGCACCTATGGGAGGTGGATTATATTGTTCATGAAACTCTCGATTAGCTAGTGGAGCAACTAAAATAACAAAAACAAAATGATTGATATAAATGAACTTATAACTTAAGGCGATACAAAGTAGTAATGATAGTATTTTAATACTCTATAGAAAGCTTACAGACGCTATTTCTCTTTATACATTGGTAGCTCAAGTAATTCTTTATAATTTTACAGTATTACGTCGTTCTTCAACTAATATCATAGTGATGAAAGATTTAATTGACGAACAATGGACTACTACAGAAATACAGAGTATTACTTGTACGATCAGCACATAAAGAGAGAAACCTTCTTTACGCTTTATATATGGTATAAAAATGCAAGCGCTACTACTTTGGACATGTTCTAAATAAATATATTTACATGAACGTCCAGCTGCACGTCGAATAATAATATCATTTGTGACATGAAAAAGAACAACAAGATCAATAATTGATTTATATGGTTCAGGTGGTGGTGGTGGACGTGGATTAGGTGCCAAAAGAGGATCGAAATCTTGTGGAAGCTCTTCTTCATAGCCTGATAATGCATTTTCGAGTAATTTTACTTGTTCATATGTTGTTGGAAATCCATCGATAACCCAACCTTCACCGTCTGGAATTCGTCTATTTTGTATGTGGATGAAGAAAGAAGATACATAAAGAATTAATATTTATAGTTCAATATCATACCGAAGACGTTCGGCAATAAGTTGTACAGCCATACGATCACTTAATGATTCACCGAGTTTCATTGATTGAACAATAATTGAGCCAAGTTTAGCACGATCAGTAAGCTATAAATCATACAAAAAATTTATTGAGCATTTTTTTAAATTAATCTAACGTACTTTATCCATTCGATTTTTCTTGTTACTCATTTGTTCAGTATCCGTAGTATCAGTAAGATCATCAAGTGTCGGTGGAGGTCCTGGTGGATAGTCACCACCAGTTGTATCTTAATAATATTAGAAATTAAATTGAAATATAAATAATTATTCGAAAACATAAATAAGCAAAATCAGCGCATATGAAAAGTTGAAAAGAAAAAAAAAACCTGAAAAAGAAGTGTTCGATGGAATATTGAACAATGTAAATGATTGTTTTAATTTTGTCTTCTTTTTAATTTTATGAAGTTTTTTCTTTTTTTGTTTTTTCTTAGCATTATTATTCATATTGAATGTATGATAATTAATAGTAAATGTTTGCAAACATGATGAAAAACTACGATTGTCTTCTGTCTTTTTAAATATATCGAAAATATCTTCATTTTCAATATTTATATAGTACTTTAAATGTTTATCTAGATTGAGCTTTTTTTTTGTCTGTATGAACAATAAATTAAAAATGAAATTCACCTGTTTGATCACTAGATTGATTTCCATGAGAAATAGGAACATTATCATGATCAATCTTTGTTGAATATTCCATATCAGTATCATCCATCTAAAATTATAAATATTATTAATTAATCATCATGTATGTATGTATGTACGTATATATACTAACTTCATCATCACGCATTTCACTATTATTAAATGCTTCAATAGCTTCATGTAATAATTGTTCAATATTAAGAATCGTTACACCATTTTCTAGAATAGTCAAATATTTTCAAATAAAAAAAAAAAATATCAATTATTTTATATTTCTAAATTACAATCTTGAAAATGTTAGAACTCATATCTTCTGCTCAATACAACCTAAACATTAATGACCTTTATTGTTCTAAAGTCATCGTGAAGATACATCATTCAAGAGCTAAATTTTTGTAAAACGTGATCTGAAAGAAGTTTTGCAACATAAAGGTAAATATTTGGATCTTTCACAGAACTATGAGGGAAATCTTAGTAACATCATCTCTCGCATCACATATGTAGATATACGAGCATAGACCATATATCAATAGTATCTTTTAAGAATATATGAACTACATTCTTATTACATTTGTGAAGGATTAAATAAAACGATGATGAAGAAATGTGTAGCAAAATAGATAGAATAAAACAAACTCTCTATGAGTAGTAATAGAAGTTACATGTGTTTCATGTTTTAATCCCATAGGACTGTATTATTCACAGTAATTCTTTCATATGATTTTCGAATATTTGCCTTTGTTTTCGAACTGTAGAAGAAATCTATTAAATGCACTATCAACTAGATATGCATCGAACGCAAACTTCGATTCATTATTCGAGAATTAGCCAACGGATTCCAACAGTGCTAGATATTTAGTTAGTTTTACAAGCATTTCTTGCGGTATATGGATCATCATGGAAGCATGAAGGAACAGCGTTCTCAATTAGATGAGCTACTTCACTTCCCAAAATATCCAAATTTCTGCCAATTTTTTACAACTACATAATAACTTTAAACATAAATCGAATTCAGAAATATCATTTGGATTTCTCTGACAGAAAGGAAAAGACAAGTAAGCATACAATGTTATTTGTTGTAGAAGGAAATGGATGACTGATAGGTTTCGTTCTTCTCCTTCGGATCAGTATTTCTACGACTCAGAGAGTACAATCAAATTTTTGCCGAATGTTTACTGTCTCGTATCCCTATAAAATGTCGACAACTCTGTCATAGGCTACAGTCAAGTTTAAGCTCGGATATTTTTAAACATTGTTGGTGTATTTCTAGGATAAATGTAAGTCTTCAACTTTTGAGTCATGTTTTTATTATCTGCAGAAAATCCAAATATACGGATCTGGTATATACTTACTGTCGACATCGTAAAAGAAGCTATTTATGTATTATAGAATTACTTTCGAATACGAATCCTTTCGTAGCTTTCGAATCATTACGAGTTCAATAACTTGTATCCGTCTTGCTTTTACAGCATCAAAGATTACTATAGGCTCTATATATTACTGTTCAGAAGATAGGAGTTGCTATATTTTCTGTGTTTTAGTTTTAAATAAACGATAATTACCTTCACCATATCGTTTAAGTGCTGTTGATTTACCAGCAAAAGATTTTCCCAAAACAATAATCTTAAGTCCAAAAGCAGGAAATAATGGTGGTGGAATTTTATCCTTAAAAAAAATAAAATTATTTTAATCAATAATAATTTATTAAAAGACCAAAAAAAAGAAGCAAACATACAGCTGGTGGATGTACAATATTATGTAAACGATTAACAACATAACCAAAAATAGGATTATCCATAGGAGGTACATGTGTAATAGCTGTTGCAGATTGACTACCTGTTGGTGGTTCCCAATCACCAATCATATTTCGATATTCATTAAAATCTCCTTCATCTAATATTTTTAAACTTTCTTCTTGTAAAACAGTTTGTGCATGAAGTTTTTGTTCTTGTCGATCAATTTCATCTTGTTGAGCTTCTGATATACGTTGTTCATCATCAAAAAAAGGTCTATCACCAACAAATAATGCATTCCATTCACGCCATACTTTAGCTGGTATTAAACTATGAACAATAACACAAATATTCGAAAAATTCATATGTATTGTTGAATTAAAGATAAAAATAAAGTTACTTTTCAGTTAATTGCCGATATTCTCCAATTTTTAATGTAAAATCAACTAATTGCCATGTAATACGTGTACAAAATTCAACATTTTCTTTATGTTTAGCTTCAGCTTTTTCAGCTTGAAGAATATCATGTAATTCTTTGTCTTTTCGTACTTGTTCAGCATATTCAAGTCGAGCTAAACGTGCTAATTCCTAAATTTGAATTATTATTTTTTTTAGTATTGTTAAGTTTTGATATAAAAGAAAGAAAAAAAAAAAACTTTTTTCTACCGCTTCTCGATCCATAGCTTCAATAAAATCTTGTTTTCGACGAATTTCAAGTTGTTTTTCGTATGCAATACGATTTTGACGTAGAATATCTTTTTCATGTCTAGTTTGTAATAATTCAACAGCAAGACGTCGTTCAAATTGAGATTGACGTAGCAAATGACTAACAAGTGATTCTTCACGTTTTGAATCCTAAAATTTTATTAGAAAATATGATTTAATTGTTATTCAATAGATTAAATTCAATTACTTCAATAGCTTCAAGTGCACGAAGTTGATCAACTAAAACTTTTCGACGTCGTTTTTCTCGTTCACGTCTTGCATGAATATCTTCTTGAAGACGTCGTCGAATTTCAAGTATATAAGGATCAACTTGTCCCGGTTGTAAAGGTTTTGTATAAGTGACTAATTCATATGATGTTGTTGTACCCATTTTACTAGATTGATCTTTATTTTCTTGTTCATATGGAGATGATAATTCCATATCGGAAAGATTCATTGATTCTCTAAACATATGATGTACATGATGGACTGTAAATATCTTTATGAAAAACAAACTTAATCATTTGTACTCTAATCGAAGGTAATGGGCATATTTTTTTTATCAAATATAGAGAAACGTTCATTTTTTTTTCATTAGAAAATCATGAATAAACAACTTTTACTTCGATATGTATTAAAACTTTTTACGGGTTCTGAAAAAAAAACATAGACAAGTTCATGTATATTTTTGTGAGTTTTACGTCGCATGGTAACACAAAAAAAATTATGACAACCTTGATTCGAAAAAGTCAAAAGGATGCATTCAGACAGAAATGGTCGAATAAGTCAAGGCAAATGTCCAGCATAATCTCAATTAGCATCAATGCATTGTTTCAATCTTTCAGAATGAAGATTCACACACTTATGTAACTGCTTGAAAAATACCTGCCCAATGATGAAAAACATTTCTTCCTCAGCTCGAAAATTTGCTAAAATGTAGTACTCTTCGACTCTTGAAAGACATTAGGAACCATGGGTCAGTATGAGAAAACTGTACATGTAATGTTATTGAGATAGAAGAAAAGCAAACCATGAATCACAATATAAAAGAGACAATCGGTTATATGCATCGTAAAAAGGAGATGCACAATAAACCAATCTATTTATAGTATTTTATATCGGTATAAAATGTTACACTACCGTATGGAAATGAATGCCGACAATTGAAAGTAGTCTCTATTAACATTTTTCCTATAGAGAGAAAAACTTTGAAAATTCTACTACAATTGATAAAAATATCAATTCAATATCTTCGAGCCGAATGAGGAGATATTCAAATTTTTTATCGTATAAGTGTTTATGGTCGAACATGTATATAGATTATGATCATGTCTTGTTTCTAAACTTGTATGAGATCAGTATAACAATAAATGGGTTTCTACAATTTGTCTATTGAGATGATAAAGTCTGAAGCTTTTTCCCATTGATTCTATTGTTGATATCCAAGTTTACTTCACACATAAAATTCTCTTTGACAACGATGAGAAATCAAAAATTCAAAAATTTTGTATAAGTTTTTTGTATTCATGATTTTAGCTTTCATCTATCTTTAAATCAGAATAACTAAAAAACTCTTCTACTATCTTCTTAATTAATGTAATTTTTTCTTTCATACCCTTGTGTATTTTCATCAAAACCTTCATCGTCATCAAATTCAGTATGTTGTAAAACACGTTTTTCAAAACGTCGAATATCATTCATTGTATCCTAAGTATTAATTACAATCAATAAATTTAATTAACAAAAAAAAAAAAAATATGTAACAATAAACCTGCATTTCTCCTTCTTTTTTTAATCTTCGTTTTTTTTCCAATGCTTGTTTCGAAAGAAGTGGTGGTGTTTTTGTAATCATTACAACACTTGCTCTAAATAAATAAACATTAAAAATTATTATTTATTTTTTTGGAATTCTAATAAAAACAAATAATTTATTGAGCTAGAATAGCATGCAAAGCAATATAAATAAATAAACAATAGACCGAACAATATCGGTAATCATGCTGGATCAATATGGATATAAATAATGGAAGAAACATGCAATACATGAAAGAGAATTAACTTACGACATTGGCTCGATTTCGAGCTCATAACCAAGATCTTGTTGCTGTGATCTAATGAAATTCTCACTCGAAATTTTTTTCAATCAAGTCATTTGAATATATTTTAATCAGAAAGTAGAACATAATCAATGTCTTACTTTATTTTAGCCATCATTTCAGCATCTTTAGCTCGTTTTTCTTTTGAACGATTGAGTAAATATTGTCGTTTTGATTCTAAGTCTTGTCGTTTATCTTCTTCATCTTCATCTCTATTATATAGAAACTTTATTTTTTTTTTTTAGTTCTCAAATCTAAATTTTACTTTTGTTTATTGATAATTTCATCTTGTCGTGCTTTGAATTGTTCATGTTTAGCAATAAGCTGTTGTAAACTAAGATCACATTGACGTGTTGTTTTTTTCTTTATTAACTAAAGAGAAATATCCTGAAGGTATATTTATTTATATTAACAAAAACAAACGTTTTGATATTGTTGTGATTCGGCTTGTGCTAAAACTTTAGTTGCTGGTGCTTTCATTGTTTCCATAGCTACTCCAGTTAAATTTCGTTTCTTTTTTCGATTTAAAGCTGTATACAATTGATATAAAAGTTGCTGAACAGCACCTTTTTCCATAGTCATTATTTGTCGAGCATTATTTGTATTAAATGGAATTTCTAGTAAATGAAGAGTACGTTCAATTCGTGTGAAATTATTTAGTTGAGATACTGAATTTCTGAATAGAAAATATAAAAAAGTGAGAAAATGAAATAAGTAAAAAAAAAGAAATTTTATTAAATTCACTAACTTGCTTGTACTAAATTGAGGAAAATCCTCTTGTAGACCATATTTAGAGAGAATTTCACCGAATAGATGACCAGTAGCGAATTCACTGGCTAGACTATTACTTGACTCTGATAATAGAAATAATTTATAAAAAAAGACAAGAAGAAAGTTAAATTTTAATCCAAAAATAATATACCGATTTTCTTCGACAGTTGAACATCATTGTTAAGCCAGTCAATAAGAATATGAGCCATGTTTTTTTAAAGATGAATTGTCGATCAATCCAAAATATTGATTAGTATAACATTAGTTAAATACAACCATTTACTTTTACTTGTTAGTTTTGGTTACTAAGTGACATCATACATTAGTATTAAGTATGAAAGAAGATCTCAGAGTAATTTTTCATCTATAGTTTATCAAAGTTAAAAATAAAAAAGAAAATTAATTTTTGATTCATTTTTTTTTTGTTAAATTATTGGTATCTTACTTAATTGCGACATCTATCTTGCCTTAATTATTACGATAGGTACATATACGATATTTAAATTCCAAAAGAAATATTGAATGATTGTTGGAACACTTATTATTTACATGCTGTTCAATAATCGTTTCGAGCAAATAACAATAAATGAGGACGAATGTCCAACATGACTGGTCTAAAATGTTCACAGTAGTTGTCAGATGTAGTCTAAAAAGTCTTGTATATTCGTCAGAACTGGTCGCTTTTCCAAGGAATGTCCTTCAACTATGTCTCGATTAATCTAAAAGCTAGGTACTTTCAGCGTAGACTAGTCAGCAGAACAATAAAACGAAAAAGAAAGTGGGAGAAGATGCATTTGAACATTTAATCTCACAATAACAGGGGTGATATAAGAATCAAGAGTTTTAGAACAATCATTTAGTAATGCTCGACGTCACTTTACTAGTATAATTTTCATAGAGAAGAAGAAAATTACTGAAATTAACACGGCGTCCTTTATCAAAACACTCGCTATTAATAAATGATTTAGAGCTAATTAATCATTAATATACTATCATTATTGAGAAATATTTGTGCTTTTATTCGTTGTATTTCAAATCAGTTTCACTTGTACTGTGAGTAATTCAAACCATCTGAAACGACACCATAAACTGTCTAAAACGGTGGAGAACCGATGCGATTACTGCCTTAAACGATTGTCTTTCAAGATTGTTTCTATCAAAAACCTGTGCATGGCAATAGGACTATATTTTCATCATATACTGTTGTATTTACACCGCGTTTTGCTGCACACGACTTATTTTCATTACTTAAATTGCGCTTTAGGTAGCATGCTATTTATAATTTCTACTGTATACAGGAGTATTTCATTACATAAATAGCAGTTCTGGATGCGGATTCACTAGCACCAGCGATATCCAAGATAGATGCATAAAAAAAAGGCGCACATACACGGAACAATCATGTCTTCTGTGTGCAAAAGTGCCATTAAACACTTTTAAATAAAGTAGTTTACTAATGAAAGAAATTATTATTTCAAAGATGTATTTTTTAACAAATAACTCATTACAGTCGTTTTGCATCGTTTCTCAACATCTATGAATTTGTTTTAATATGCAATGAGCAATATCATTGACACATGGATAGATTTTCTACTAAGCATCTAGAAAAAAACAGAAAGAGTTCTATTATCTATGGAAAAAATGATGAACGAGGAATAAGCGAGTATGTACTTGATAACTCAATATTAATACCATATGGTAAAATGTAGATGTTTTTGTACAGCGCTTGTCATATTGTCGAATATATTTCAACAAAATCTAACCATCAATGCTTAAACCAGCTCAAGAAAGTTACTTGAGGTCTAATATTTACAAAAAAACAAAACAAAATTTAAGGAAAAAAAAGAGTAAAAGACAGTTTTATTTCAACAAAACACTTCCGTGAAACATTAGAAATTGATTCAACTAGAAACGGTAGATAAGATCATTTTGATTTATCTACGAAACATCATGAAAAAATCCCGAATGCTATTGATGAGATACCTTGTTTCTGAATTACATATGACAATGAATTGAAAACAAGGTATAATCGGTGGTCTGAACAATAATTGTTTCTGTTAAGATGTAAACGATGCTCGTATCAGATGTCATTTGTTCGTTTTTAGGCTGTATTGTAAAGGATCATTCAAACAGAAGTCGTATACTGCTTTTTATGAATCATTCTATCCAATCTGTGTACATCAAACGATACTTTTGACAATATAGACAATTTTAGATATGTTTGAGATCAAGTAATTTCTGCATTTCTAGATTAATATGAAGTTGAAAAACTTGTTTGTCTTTCTTCAACATAGTTTCTTCTATCATCATCCTTGTTATTCTGTTTTTAAATTAGATATTCTACTCCTTTGTCTTTTTCACATATTGAACTTGTGAACGAAAGACGGATAGGCTCGAAGTAATTGCAGAGAAAAATCCAACTCAAAACATCGATCAATTTTAACATTTGACCGTTTGTTTTTTTTTCCTTTTATTTTTCTTTCTTTTTTGATCATATTCTCGTTTAATTGTATGGAAGTGCATGCTGAATCAGTTTTTTAGACTGCTATTACATGCTTTCTTCATCTAAAATACAGTAAACAGTCCATTTTTAAATGAAACTATTCATGGTCATAAATTAGTAAGATAGTCTTCTCAGTACAACAGTAGAAACCAATGTTAAATAAACTTAATCATCACTATTGCCACTATAATGAAGAATAATCATTGTAAAATAATCAATATTTTATCCCATTTCAGCTCACGATTACTATTTCTATATATCACGATTAATCGATAGTTTTTTAGCAATTTCAAGGGCGTGTAACAGCATACGCTCAAATACGATTGATGTTTATCATGTACATAGACCATCGGATTCCATGATAAATAGGAATTGATAACATTGAATCATATTTTTTTATTTAGATTTATCTTAACAACAAATTTAAGAGCAATTGTGAATTAAAAATATTTGATTACATTTGTTTTTATGTCAATTGATCGCATTAACAATTTCAATCATAAGTGTTTTATTTAGTGCGATCTATTTCAATAAAATATTCAAGAGTAAGTAGTAATTTGAATAAATAAATAATTTTTCTTTTGTTTACGAGAAGACGAGATAAGAGAAAGTTGCCCCCCTGCCCTCTTCACACTGAGGAGAACCTTATGTAAGTATGGCTGTGAACGACATCGGATGTGATATCACAACATATCGGCTTGTCCACATAACACGACACTTCGCTGATTAAGTTTCGAAAAAATTTCTTTTCGAGTTGGATAGATTTGAATGAGTTACTAGATGCAATTTTTAACGCTGATTACGAATTTGAGACCTATTTTATACAAAAATTAGATTTTAACATTGAAAACCGGGTTTTAAACTTTTCAAAAATCGTGTCTTGGATTTTCTAATCAAGAAATTTTTTCAAAGAAAGTCGAAGGACATACCATTCGATGCAGAATTTCATTTTCTATAATATGGCCTATTTAATTTCGACTTTTATGGCTAAGGACAATTTTTAGACTCTTATACAGTTTCCAACTTACTGCGTCTTTTGTGAGCTTCCATGTCGATGTATCGATCTCGTTCTTATGTAGAACGATTAGTTATACAAAAAAGACTAACACTTATAAAAATCAAATCATTCTGATCATGTTAAGTGCCTCAAAATTGGTCGACAAAAAACTGTGTCACAGCGTTACGTTTGTTTTTTGCATTTTTTATCTAAGCAAAAATATTTTAGAGGAAATTTTTTTTAGCGTTAAAAAGCCCATTTAAAGCTCTACAAAACTGACTCTAGAAGTGCTTAATTTGGAGTAATATTTTCACAAGAAATTGCAGTTTTATTAGCGGCTCTGAAGAAAAAAGGTCTTTTTATGTCACAGTGTTACGGGGCCAAAAAACCTTTCTCGAAACTCGAGACTTTTACCGAAAAAAGTCATTTTTATGGCATAAATAGAGTTTGACAAGCTGTGTCGAATGGCGTTTGAACGAAGTTTCTAGCTCTCATAGTTTCAGAGATAATGGAAAAAAGTGTGTCAAAAACGTCACAGAGTTTCGTTTGGACAAGCCGATATGACCGTTTGTGACTGTCGTAATTCTCATCAAGAGTATTCGTGTTTCTATATATTTGATCATATTCTGTGTTCAATTATGCTTCATATCAGAATAAGTATCAAGTTCTTTTCAGAAGAGTAAAGAGTTCTAGGCTTTTATGTTAAAGTAGAAAATTACATTGAAGTATAAAGAAGTACATGCAAATAAAAAGTATACCAATTACTTCTCAACAAAAATAGCCTTTTTTTTTGCTCTTTAAAATTTATTAGGCTGTAAAGTAAATGAGAAATCATTTACTTTAAAAATAAACGTAGTATTTGATAATTTATATTTTGTTTTAAGTGCAAAGTTTGCCGATATAAATTTTAGAACATGTAAGCCACATAGTTTTAGTTCACTGGTAAGTTCGAATCAAGAAAATCTACATTTAGTACAACGATGATATGAAAACGAATTGAATTTTTTTTCAATATTTACTTTATTTTTATGTTTAAGTTTATTTCAATATAAAATAGTTTTTCTAGATTTCAGTGATCAGAAAATATTTTTTAGTTAGCCTTATTCAAATTTATCGAAATAATTTTGTGTTATATGGCATACATCTTTTATTCTTATTCAAACTTTGAAAAACATCTGAGTAAAATTGTATTAAGTAGAATCTTGGAATATTTATTGGCATGTCAAAGTTGATCACTTGGTTGTATAGTTTAATCGACTAAGCAATACATAGTTGACATATTGTATGCATGTTCGAGTCGAATCGTCTTACTTATACTTTTATCAGTTACACTACTAGTTCGATCTCGATCATAGTGTTGTAGATCTTCTTGCATTTTATTTATTTGCAAATACTTTTAGATCAGCGTCAGGACGGTACGACATGGCTTATCTTTTTCTCAAAAAATTTACACAAAACAAACAGTATGACGGTTGATAGTTAAGCAGTTAGAACGTTAGCTGTAGACTACAAATAATTTTGAACTCGTGATGCACTAGAACTTTTTGATGGAAAGACTAAAATAAAATGTGACTTCTCAACTAAAAAAACGATTAATTCTTTGAACCGTCTTTTGCTTGCCTGAGCAGTTGGTTTTTATAAGCATATTAAAATAAAAAAAATCAATTAATTTTTGAGAGGCGTGTTGATTCTGTAGAAAAAAAATAACGAGATCTTCATTCATAAAGACTTAAGAAGGAAACGCATGCTGACAAATTAATAGACTATTCATCATTAGCTATACTCATTGATATTTAGAATATAACAAAAAGATTTTTCTCCTTGAAATGTGTGAATATTCAACAACTCATACTCTGTCAAATGCCATGTATCCAGAGAAATCACATGATAATCATGATAGTATTCAATAATCTAGAATCTTTTTAGATTAATATATGAATTGTTTAGGATTTTGTGAACGTATTCGATAGTAACATGAGGTCATATAGGACGGCTTCGATAATTCTCTGATTAGAAAAAAAGTTTTCTTCTTAAACTTCATGTATTTGTTTAAGCAAACTCATATATTTCAAAGAATTGTTGATTCTGCATTCTCACATATGGTTTTATCATCTTCTGTATGCATTCTTTTTCCTCTGTCAGTGGCAATAACGATGAAATCCTTAAGCTTCGGCGACAAAAGCTAGAAATTTACGACGATTTCGAAATAATTTTTCTTAATTTTGAAAAACTTTAAAATGAAATCGCTATTAACAAAGTGCGCTGCAACCATCATTTAACTCGAAAAAACTATGAATTATAAAAGCTTTTAAATTTTCTTTTCATGAGATCTACACCAAATCATTTCCTTTAAAAACTCATTGATAAAAGAATTGAATATTGCTTTGATGGATACACTTCAAAATACTCCAAGTCACTGTAACCCATGCTTCAAGTTTACATATAAAAATAATATTTGATTCTTTCATCAGTTAGTTTTTGAATAAACTAGGTTGATGTAGGATTTCATCTTTAAAGAATTCGAAAGTCTATCGACTAATAACCCCTTCACGTTAAAAGATTGCTAGAATGGATTGGAGCGTATGTTCCTAATATTCAAATGAAATACATGGAACATTATGCTAGAGAATTGACCTTATAATTGGTTGGAAATACGAAAGCCGTACAACACATTTTTCTCGAGTTTTAATGTAAAAACTCAAGCTTTTGAATAATTTTTCGAACATCACAACTCAATGAATGGTAGGCATCATATCAATCCGATTTGAGACATACAATATCATATGACATGCTTAGTCATCTAAAATATGCCAACTAAATGAGAAGCGATCCTATTTTTATTAAGCTGATTAAAATCAGAATGGTTTTTTTTTTAATTTTTTTACATGAGAAAGGCATTGCCGAAGATTGGTACTAAATATTGGAAATCGAGTACTTATTTTTGTTTCACGGAGGCAGTTGTGCGGTCGATCAGCTTATACTTCTAAGTATGGATGTAGTTTATGCATGTTTACCTCTGCGAAATCGTTTTCTTTGGAAGATTAAAAGTTTCATAATAATAAAAACAATGCTTAGAATACGGCATAAAGCCTAATGGAAGCAGATAAATTAAGACATATATGAGAACAAAATGTTATAAATAAGAAAGTAAACGGTAAAAATAGATCGTAATGTTCTCTATCGATTTTCGATACCAATAACCCCGAATTAGTCTTATTTATCTTACGTTGAAAAACCTCTTCTATCTATCATACAGGATTACGTGCCAAAGAGCGATGAAAACGACAAGAAACATTTATCGATTTTTATTATTAACGATAGAAACTGAGTCATTTTATAATTGTTTTAACGGTTAGAATAATCTCCGTAGGGTATATGTGCGTTGATAATATAATATACTTGATTCTATTCTATTTAAGTGATTTTTTTGTCATATTTAAGTGATCAGACTATCAATTTTTTCTTTCAATCTATTTTGAATAGCAATATATTGAATTTTGCGTTTGACTTTTTTTCATGTTCAGCAAAATTTATTTTTCTTTATTAATAATTTCGATATAAATAATAAGTAATTTGTCATACGAGATTTAATGATGATACTTAACTTCATAAATACATTTCTATCATTGACAAATATTTCTACTCAATAATTTTCATTATTTTTTCTTTGTGAATTATCATCAAATTAAACTTCAAGTATCTTCATTTTTTTCTTTTCTTTTTAAATTTCTGTATCGCTTGACATATAACGGAAATATGAATCTTTTCTTTTTTTTTTCTTTCATAGTTTTCTCATCGTTCATTTCTCTTCGCACATACATTTATATCAACTTATACTACAGTCGACCATGTTAGCCCATATTTGCTTATGTATTATGTTAATGACAATGATTTCTCTTAATACGGTCAATTCAATACCTGTTTCAGCAGCAAATCTTGACAATCAGAACAAGCAATTATCCGATCCATTCATGCTTGAACCATACGGTATTGGTTCAAATCATTTTTTGAATGGTGGTCTATATGATGACGATCGCATCGATGAAGATGAAATACTTCCTGAAAAACGGCAATATAAGAAGAAATGGGCAAAGTTTTTTCAAGGAGCACAATCACCTTATACAATTGCTTTTCCTGCACTCATTCGTACTCGTAGATGGATCCAAGAAGAACAGTAATACTACTATCAATATATTTACACACAAACTCAGTTTATTGTATTTGTCTGTTAATCAACAAATAAAATATTAACAAATAAAACTAATAAACAGTTGATTTCTTTTTTATTGAAGACCTCTCCTCGTTCCCCTCAAAAATTGATTATAGGTCAGCTAGGACATTTTTAGCACATGCTGAGACTATAATGAAGAGGCCATGCTAAAATTGTCATTTCTATACCATCATGTTTTCTGGTGGCGTTCAATCAACCAGGACCAAACATAGAACATTTTGAAAGCCGAATATACTCTGAGGACCTTCATTTCATACATTTAAATGACAGAATCTTCTATTTAAATCTTTACTTTTTAAGAAGAAAAAAAAGAATGAACTGTTTAACATCGTCAAAAACCTTTCAAAAAACGGCGTTCTAATTATAAAATCCTTCTGTTATATAATATTGGCAAAGTTTAATTAAAAGAAAAGAGACTTAATCATGCTCTGCAGATTCACATGCTTTTTCTTTTCAACCAAAGAAGAAAAATAGATGATAGTAAAGTTTGTTCAAGAATTCTGGAATACACAATAGTAAAAAACAAACAGAGAAAAAACAATAAATATCTCCTGCTTTTTCTGACAACACCATATTTTTCAAGTAGATGATGACAGAAATCATCAAAAAAAATTTCTTTTTTGGAAGATCCGAAATACAAAAGCAAAAATCATGTCGCTCATAAAAGATCAAACTTTGAGCTATTTTTTCATGCATTTATCTTAATTTCGATAATTCTCATGAAAATTTAACTTTTTTTGAGAAAAGGACTTAACTCAAGTTATATCATAACGTTTCTAATCTTAGATTAAGAAATAGATATAAATGATAACAATAACTGCATAGAATATGTATGAACGATTCGTAAGGTAAGATATTCAACTATTAATAATATATCAACTAACGACGATTAATATGTCGACAAACGTCAGTAAATTATTACTTCTGTTTTTGTTCTGGTTTTATGCTACATATGAATCTATTGAAAAATTTTTGTTGATTTGAAACACAATTTGTACTATGATGACATACAGACAAGTTCATTTCTTTTGTTCACACTTGAATTATTGAGCATATTATGTCAAATGAACTATTTCTTGAATGTCCATGATATCTTCAATCTTTCCGTCTCGTCAATCTTAATTCTAAGATTTGTCAAAACTTCGTCTGATAAGAAATTCATTTAATATTTCTTTTTGGACTATCAATTCATCTAACAGCTAATCAAATATTCAATGTAAAATAACACTCGAAAAACTAATTTTGATATAATATGCATCTGTAATTATTATTGCTTGAAAAAATTAGTTCGTTTTATTGGGTAAACTTTGCATGTGAATAGTCTTCATCTTTATTCATAAGATAGGTATGTAACGATGGTACTATTAGTCCTTTCGGTTGAAATTGATAAAACTATGAACTTACGATAAATAAATAAAATTTGATTTGAATAGGACTTTCTTTTGGATTATTGTATTTAAAAATTACTGCGCTCAATTTTTAATGGAATATATTTAACAAGTTATTTAAGGCTTCATCTTGTGTTTATTCCTACTTTTTTTTTATGCAAATTTTATACATTACGCATCAAAAAAATAATAAAACAATTTTTGATGATAGCTTCCACAGTTTATTCTCATGTTTTCGTTCTCAATATGCGTTTGTTACAACCCTGACACACTTCCTATATTTTAAGAATGGAAATAACTACTTCATTGCCGAAGCTTAGAAAGAATATTGGAATATCCATAGAACTTTCCTATAAGACCTCTCATTATATAAGTTTCTTTTATTCATATATGTATGTAGTATTTCATTTAACGTACTAGGAATTCAGATCGTTCTAAAAGGCATGATGTCAATTTTTTAAGATAAACAAATCTTATATCCATAGAAGTAGTAACTGTCACATATCTATAACTAATCTGCTTGAACAATTTAGTTCTTTTATAAACAACTAGATGAGTGAGGCCAGTTCAATGCCTTGATTGCAAAGTGTCATAGATCTGTTATTCATCTAATTTGTCTTAGTTTTTATATTGAAAATATGTTCGGCTTTTGTTTCTTGGCTACTGTAGCTTGCATCTTCTTCATCTACATTGGAAGTACTCACGATGCGCAATGCTGGTCCTCCAAAGCTTGTATGGATCCTGATACTTGCGCTGCTAAGGGTGGAATTTCTCAATCAGAACTTTGTATTGGTATTAAAAATGCTCAATGTTGTTCATGGTAAGATGAATATCGTCATTCGCCTTAGGAACGACTATAATATTTTTTAGTCCGACTTGCATGGATGTAGCAAGTTGCTTAGCTAACGATGGAGTACCCTATGATGGTCTTTGTCCTAATGCAACAAAGCTTCAATGTTGCAATATGAGATCTACTTCAATATCTGTTCGTGGTACAACACTAACTCATAGAATGTTAACAGATTTAGCTGATATTCTTCGTGGTGCTGGTCTGACTGTTGTCGAAATTGACGGTTGGAAGACACGTGGTCATGGTAAGATGAATTCTGTCAAAAGTATCCTTATTCATCATACAGCAGGTCCAGCTACCGGTGATTTTCCTTCATTGGAAGTTGTTCGCGATGGTCGATCAGATCTTGTTGGTCCACTTGCACAGCTTGGATTAGGTCGTACTGGTACATGGTATGTCATTGCAGCAGGTCGTTGTTATCATGCTGGTAAAACGATTGATGACTCTATTTTCGGAAACTCAAATGCTATTGGTATTGAAGCTGAAGGGACAGATATTCCATCAACGGATACTGGACATGCATATTGGCCAGAAATACAATATCAAAGCTATGTGCAAGGTGTCAAAGCTCTTCAAATAGCCTATGATATGCCAACTTCACATGTATTAGGACACAAGGAGGCAGCTGTACCTACTGGACGCAAACAGGATCCTAACTTCTCTATGGATGAATTTCGCGCAGCTCTTGATTAAAATTATCAAAAAGTAATTTACTTAAAATTTTTCTTTTGTGTTAACAAGTATTATTCGTTATTAATAAGCGTTGAAAATACCCATTTATAGTTATTTAATTTGGATATTCTAATATATTTTGTCCAAATATATTGGATCTACTATTTATCATGTAGAGCTACATAAGTGTAATGAAAGAAAAATGAAAATGATTTTGTCGAAAACGGCTTTTTCTTTTCCTTATTGTTCGTACATAATGTGAGAAAATGTAACACCAAGAATGTAATGCAACAGGATTACGTAACAACTCTTGAAATAAACAAAGCAGAAAAATAGCAATTTGGCTTTTCAATACATATCATATACGATCGGACAAATAATTGCTGCATAAAACATGTTGATAAGCAAGTTCATTCTATTTATTGTTTCGGTTGGCAATGATAAAGAACTATTTCCAAACTCTTCTCATTCGTTAACATTTACACCCTATATATACGCCCGAAGGCAGCTCTTCGGAGGACGCTATGTGTTCCTGCGCTGCATTGCAGATACAAAAAATTAGATAACATGACAGATTTTGTTTTTAATTCTTAAATAATTAAAATCAATTTTAAAGTTTGACATATATGACAGATTTGGACGTATTAAGTGGGTGTATAGGAAGTGCGTACAAATGGACGTATAGAAAAGGACGTAAAAAAAGGTCGTACAGATCCGGATATATTAAGTCAGATGTAAAGAAAAGAAAATGTCATTACAAAAGTATGATTTTAGTTGAGATTTAACCGTATTTTGAATTTTCTGAAAAAAGTCTTGTTATTGTTTTTATCAACAATTTCCAAAGAAATCATAAAGCAGATTATGTACGGTAAGTGATTCTATGCATCGAAATAAGAATATTAACATGCTGGCACACTATATTTTATAATGGAAATTATTTATTACCAATAGTTATGCATTGGTGCATTACATGAAAATGTCACATCACCAAAAAAAAAAAAGAAAACAGAGAAAGTACATTTGTTGTTATCGATTATATGTGATTGAAAGTTGACGGTGTGACACTTGCACGGCTTCACTCGGTGAATCAGGATTTGTTTTTCTTTATGAATATGTACACAGTTAATAGAAGTAGGAAAAAGAAATCATTCCAAACATGTGATGACAACAATACAAATACAGGTGCTTTAGTTTTTCATGATCAAATTGTTTTTTTTTCGTCGACATCTTCTTAATCTCATGCTATAGACATCATGATTTAGTAAAATAATATCGATTCATGCATAAAATTTCTCTTATCTATGAAAGCCGTTAATTTGCATGTCGCTTTTCTCGAATATCTCAACGTCAATGCTCGTTGATTTTTTCCAAAACTAATAAATTGTATTGTTAGAGACAAACAAGATTTTTTTTAATAAATCATTCATTCAATTATTGCTATCATCAGAACGTCGAAGATATTCAGTTTAATCTTTAGTTAATATCATCTGTTTTATTTCAGATACATACATATTACTTACGATATCAATACTTCGTTTTCTGCTGACACTCCTGAACAAACAAAAACAATGCTTACAGACTTAGCTGATATTCTTCGTAAAGCCGATCTCACTGTTGTCGAAGTTGATGGTTGGAAGACACGTAGTCATGGTAAGATGAATTCTGTAAAAAGTATTATTGTTCATCATACGGCTGGTCCAGCAACTGGTGATTTTCCTTCATTAAATATTGTTCGAGATGGTCGACCGAATCTTGCTGGTCCACTTGCACAGCTTGGATTAGGTCGTACTGGTACATGGTATGTCATTGCAGCAGGTCGTTGTTATCATGCTGGTAAAACCATTGATGACTCTATTTTCGGAAACTCAAATGCTATTGGTATTGAAGCTGAAGGTACAGGTATTCCATCAACGGATACTGGACATGCATATTGGCCCGAAATACAATATCAAAGCTATCTGCAAGGTGTCAAAGCTCTTCAAATAGCTTATAATGTGCCAACTTCACGTGTATTAGGGCACAAGGAGGCAGCTGTACCAGCTGGACGTAAACAGGATCCTAACTTTTCAATGGATGAGTTTCGTGCTGCTCTTGATTAAAATGACGGGATTGAAGGCTTAGTTCTTTTGTATAGTGCGTCTCAATTGTATATGATAGTTTTTATTAGTTGTCTTGTGTTAAACAATAGGATAAATAATTATAACATGTATAATTGAAACAAAACTAAACTGAATTTCATGAATTTGTTTAGGCAAATATTTTACTCATATGATCAGCTCTATGATTTCAGATTAATTTATGAATAATCTAGTTTGTTTTAAGTTTTTTTTTTTTGTATTCTGAAATACTTTTTTGATACAAACACTTCAATTACAGAAAATTTTGCACATTCTATGGACTCTTATAGTTTTCATCACATGATCTAAAACAAAAACAATTGAATTCTCAATTTAATAGCGTTAAGAAAGCTCGATCTATATACTTAATCAAATGAGAGATGCATGTGTATATTTTTTTCAACCAATTTTGCTTTTCACAAGCTGTAGTGCTACATGTTTCAGTGTTCTAAATAACAAATTTGAAAACAAAAACTCTATACACATTCAATCTATCTATAAAACATACAGATATCATAGATGTATCAAATTTGTTTGTTACGTGCACTTGGTGGAATATTTATCATATATTTTCTCTATTTCATTCCGGATGATTGATATTAAAAAAAATAGTTTCTTTCCCAGAGAATTTGATCTTCCATGTTATTTTGTGTTTAACTCAACAATGAACTTTGTTATGTACAACACAAATAGCTCATAAAACGAAGTTAAATTATAATAATAATAATGTTCAACATAGTCAAGAAAGTGTATTTTATAGAATTCGATAAAGTTCAACATTATTAATTTCATTGAAAAAGAAACAATAGACTGGATGAGATCTAGAATATTTATATCAAAGCACTTGTTGATAAAATTTTTTAATATTATATATTAGACTTTTGTAGATGAAATATTTCACTTTATGTTCTTAAGAGTAATAAGTTTCGTATCTTTTCAATATTCTTTTTCTCAGATCATTTGCGTTCGTATTTCACATGTATTTTGAAGGTATCAATTTACATCTGATTGACGTAAATATTTCTGCAAATATACGTGAATATCAGTCGAACGAAGCCCAAAAATAAAACATAAAGAAGAAAAAAAAAGCAAAACGATAATAACGGTAAAGAATAAGTGTCAATTTTCTTGTCACATACTACATTTGAACAATCTAAAAATGTGCGAATAATTACGCATGTATCAATAAAGACAAAATTGTGTTTTTTTGATATTTCGAGACAATTAACTATCAATTATATTTAATTATTGTTGTGGAAGATAGCCGTTATTGTGCATAACTGATTATGGAATGATTCGTATTTTTAAACATCTTAATTCACGACATATATATATATAATGGTCAGTATGTTTAATTTTCCGTATTCTGCAATTAAATATATATTTCACTAAAAACTACATTCAACTTATTTTCGTTCTCATCACTGAATTTCAATATGGTGAATGAAAGGAAATTATTTGATACTCAGCACCTGACTAAGAAATTCAATATTCCTCCTACTTCTTCTTTGTATATAGCAAGATTTAATTCATTTTTAATGATTTTTCTTTCTCTAATCCGTTTTTTCGTAATGTCTGATACATATATATATACAGCACTAGCAACCAACTTGATTGGCATCGAAACAATCGTGGTAAGCAAATTACAGCTACTGCTACATGAAATCCTCACAATTCAGTAATATTTTTTCTTGATTTCTTTAGATAGCTGAGTGTCACATCAATTAAATATTTGATTCTTGATATTAATAGTATTGACACGATGTTTACTATTTTATCCATTGTAGCCTGTCTATCATTAGTGCATATTACAGACGCTCTCGTTCTGAATGCTTCATATGTTGCAACTGATGGTATCCAACCAAAATTGATGGTAACTAATTTAGCTACCATCCTACGCAATGCTGGTCTTAATGTTGTGGAAGTTGCTGGCTGGACGACGCGTGGTCATGGACAAATGACTTCTGTAAAGAGTATTGTTGTTCATCATACGGCTGGTCCAGCAAGTGGCGATATGCCTTCGTTGAACTTTATTCGTGACGGTAGTACAAGTCTTCGTGGTCCACTCTCACAACTTGCATTAGGCCGCACTGGTACATGGTATGTTGTTGCAGCAGGTCTTTGTTATCATGCTGGCGTAGTTACTGATTCATCACTATATTCGAATGCCAATGCTATTGGTATTGAAGCTGAAGGTACTGGTGTTCCATCAACTAATACTGGACATACACATTGGCCCGAAGCACAATGGCAAAGTTATGTACGTGGTGTTCGTGCCCTCAAGAATGCTTTCAATGTACCTACTTCACGTGTTAAGGGACACAAGGAAGTTGCATCACCATTAGGTCGTAAAATTGATCCAAACTTCTCTATGGATGAATTTCGTGCTGCTCTCTAAAATAATTCGGTTGAATTGTTTTCATCTTTTTCTCATGTTTTTTATGGGCAATGAGATTTTAAATAAAAGAGTATTTTTTTGCTCTTATATGCAATCTTTGTTTATAGATTTAATTAATATTTGCCAATAAATTTCACTGCAAAATATATAAATAGACTTTATTTGTTTGTTTTTCTTTGACATCATTCTCCATAACAAATAATCATAAATCATGAAAAAATAAAAAGGTCTAATTAATTACCAACGAGAAAGTATTGCGTATTGTATTTTTGATATAAAATATAGAGTTTATGGTCGGAACCATCCAATGAAGGTCGACATGAATAGTAGAAGAATAAACACTTATAATATAATTAGAAGTTTAAAATGAAGATACAAAATATTAATATACCAGTTGTATTCTTCTCAATACATTTTTGAATAATATTTATATGTATATCATCGCATGCTTCAAAAGTCGCATTCTCTACTTAAGAATATAATGTTGAAGTATATAAATGGTCAACTTATAACTCTGATTTCAACACTATTGAACCAGTATAGAACACTATCAAGCAGAAAATAAAAATAAAGAATCTAAATTCACAAGATGAATTCCACAATGCAGTCCATCAAGCATACAATGATTTATCAATAAGTGTTGTTCAATAAACGTATTGAACAGGTTTGCACACTGTATCAACACTTAGTTTATTGATTTTAAATTTTAAATTATATTGGAAGAGTATATTCCTGTACAATCCGTATCTATTTTCATAAAATTGTTCTATCCATAAACAATATATTTAATATTAAAAATACGATTTGCCATACTTTTGTCGTTGATAGTAAACACTAACTATGCTTCAAAACAACAATGAAATATTTTATATTGAATGCTGAGTTTTCATATGAAGTTTTTTACAAGTAGTTATGTTGATCCTCGTCATAACAGTTGTGAGATCAAAAAGAAATTCTACACCTGTTTGAAGACTTTTAATAATAACGTATCGATTATCAAGAATTCATTTATCAGTGATATAAAAAAACCATTTGACAATATTTTTAAATTCCTCATAATATTCATCGAGAGAAATATTTTATTGATAGTTAGAAAAATTCCTTTCACGGAAACAATCTATAACCTAGTCAGATATTTACTGTTTGTAATGTTTGATGAAAAATTAATAAAAAGCAAAAACAAAAAAAAAGAGTCATCGACGATTTATACATGAAGTCTAGTAAAATCAATTATGTTGAAGTATATTGATTATCATTTAAAAAGAGAAATGCTTTCGACCAAAAAAAAAAAGAATTATTCAATTTTTTAGCATATAACACACATAGGTTATTTATGAAAACAAGAGAAGAAAAAATTTTTATTGAACGTCAAAGAATAAATACAGATCTTTCGTTTAACAGAATATTCTTCTTGTAAAATCACATTTTCTCAATATAATTTATAACAGATCATCATCACTATAATAAAACTTCAATAATATATAAATAATCATATTTTAACCCATTCGACCCGATGAGACCCACCGATGGGTCTCACTATTCTCTAACAACATATGATTGCATCGAATTTTGCTTTTTTTGAAAACAAAAAATACACAAATTCAAATAAGCTTTATTTTCTAAATTGTAGAGCTTTTCACGCTGCGTCTTTTGGTATAGTTTGCTTTCCTAATAAAACATCTTTAGAGATTACAATACGAAATGCAAAGTTCTGTCAGTCATTATGGGTCTCATCGGTGGGACCTATCGGGCCGAATGGGTTAATTACAAAAATAATAAATTACTCTAGCGAATATGACTCATGCACTAGTTTCTAACTTATATTTACATAGGCAGCTTGCGCATTATGTCCATCCGTATATAGCCAAAAGCTTAAGATGTAAATATGTCCACTTGTCACTAGAATTGTTTGGCGTAGAAAATCGTAGGCATTTCGACACATGCCTTCATAACAATACGAGCCTGTGTGACAATTTGATTGAGTAATGTTGCCAGCTATTGTTCCACAATTGATACTAGAACAGAGTATTTGCCAACCAACTAAACTACCATTTTCAAAGCCTCCATTTACAAGCATTTCAGAATTGGATGCATTTTTATCTATAAGACTAACATCATCAAGATGCCAAGTCTTTACTTGATTTACAGCTTTAAAACCGAATTCTAATATGTTCATACCAGTGGATGTGGCTGTATATGTATACGTTTGCTTCTGATAAGTCGTTGGTGAAGTCGTGTATGTAATAAGATAATTAGTAGATGTATTACAGGAATTGTCTATAAAAATGAAACGAAATAATAGTTAACATCTATTATTAAGTATTTACTTGTAACAGTTTGCGAGACAGAAGTTGTATCATATGTTGTAGTAACAACAGCTGGAATAAAAGAAAATCACAAATATTGTACTAGACACTGTTATAATTCTTTAATATTATTTTTAAGTCAACATTCAAGATTTTCCGTTAAAGATTATTTCCTTTTTGAAACGAATTATTTGCATTATAGTTTTGAAAGTAAGAAATTAGTTAATAGTCTCTTCTTCACTATAATATAACTTTTAAGTACATCTATTTATGACTATTGAGACATTATGAATTTTAATATCATTGAGATATAATTTTTCTTTCATTTTTCCACACAAATACAAACAATCAAGACTTTTCAATAGATATCTTTTGAAGTTCTTTTCTTTTCCTAATCGTATGTGAAGGTTTTCACTGATGAATAGACTTATCAGAGATATTGTTCACTTCTTGTATTATCACTCTTCGGTTGTACTCATTCACATTTCTCTTTTCTTGCTGCATATCGTTTTGTTGAAGAACATTTAATTAATCAGTAACATTCGATCGGATGAGAAAGTTTTTGGAATTATTTTTAGCTCAAATATTCGATTCATAGGTTTCGACAAATTAACATTATCGTTATGATACAAAAAAACTTACTTGTATAACTTGTTGTAATCGTATTCGAGTTTTCTATTGTAGAAGTATCTATAAAGAAATAGGAAAACCATTAAATAAAAATGTTAATAATTATCTTAGAACAAATGAAAATTCGAATTCGAAAACGAAAACTAGAATGAAAGTGCATAAAATTTAGAAAATATCTATGTTGTTCTCATAGCTCTCAACATTGAAATAAAACGTATCATTTATTACAAGTATACTTTAGAAGTAGATATTTCTATCAAGCTATACAGTGTTTAGTATAAAAGAATCAAAATTATTGTACAGTTGCTTTTTTTTATCAACAATTTAAATAATATCAACTTGTGGATTATATTAGATCGAAAACTAAACATATGAGAAAATAGAAAAAAATGATTTGCGATAATGTTGTCTTTAAAATAAATATTTACGAGTTTTGAAATAGAATTGAGATATCATCAACTGAGCGTATTTATGCATTTTCTTAGCTTTTTACATCTATTATTTCTCTAAAATGAAATTTAATAACTAGAAAAATAAAAACAATCGTATTCTGTATTAATAATTTATACATTATTTTTCGCATCAGCATCAATATTTATGAAATGAACAAATCAGTTCGCTTTAATAATTCCTTAGCTAGTGAAATTTGTTTTCTGTATAATTTTGTTTCAAAAAGAAATCATCACTTCTTTTGTATTTAGAGTAACTATTTCAATTAATTTTTCTTTTATAACATAATTATCAAGTAAAATAAATATAGTTTTCTTTGTATTATAAAGGTGAGAAAGACACAAGTTAAAAATTTTCTATTCACATTATAATCTTGTTAATATGATTAAAATTTTTCATTATAAACAAAAGATATGTAATTTTTATATGGTGAGAAAAGTTGTCGATAGTTTTTTGAAGTGGAAGGAACTGGCAATTTGGCAAAAAATTCAAAAATAGCTCACAAAGTAGTAAAAATGATGATTGAGAAAGGAAGAAGAACTATATCCACCATGAATTAGTCCCTTCTACAACAGATGATCTGCAACTAGACCATCTCTCCTCTGCAGTGTCTAGAATCCTATGCACTTCGGAACGACATTGTTTGCTTATTTTATTTCACTTTCTGCTAAATAAAATGCAACCGTGTGATTCGAAATTTGGTTGCTATCTAAAGATACCATGAAACTACAAAAACAAAAATTGGCTGAATATATTAAGAATCTTTGTAGAAATCTGAATACTTCTGAATGAGAGCGAGGACTTTTCTCGGTTAGTGGGAAGCTCAAGCATGAATCAAATACCATCTGAATAATTAGCAATATTTGTGTTTTTATCCAATTCATAAAAAAGTGTGTAAATTTTAAAGCTACCAGGAGAAATCTTCCAACTAATTAATTGCTTTTTGAGGTAGAATTATGTACATCATGGAGACTCTTTGGACGATAAATGTCTGGAAAAGAGTTCAGATCATTAGTTTATTGCTGCGGAGATAAAGTATTTT
This sequence comes from Rotaria sp. Silwood1, assembly GCA_905250075.1. Lineage (NCBI taxonomy): Eukaryota > Metazoa > Rotifera > Eurotatoria > Philodinida > Philodinidae > Rotaria > Rotaria sp. Silwood1. The sequence goes on from CAJNOP010000362.1 coordinate 64,276, forward strand.
TATGGTATTCTTTAGAGTCAATGCCGTGGTTTTCCTGTGAAGCGTCAGTAAAGCTGATTTTCGTAACTTGACCACAAAAATTGCATGGAGACAGTCTTTAATGAGAAAAGTTTATTGTGAAAGTTACTGATCTTTGGATTTACTCCTGTTCTAACATAAAAACTTCAAATTTGCCGGTGTATATGAGCGATATAAAAGACAGTTTTATCATCATGATATCTGAGAATAGAAAAAAACACTTAGATCTTAAACTCTGACAATAAACGATTCTGACTCACGTCAGTCTCTGTGTAAAGTTTGCAGTTGAAATTTGAAAACTCATTGTTTTTTGATGTTTCTGAGGAGGATTGTGGTATTGATTTAAAGAGTATTGTAAAAATATACTGCACCAGCAGCAATAATCCAAGGATCTGCGTTCTTTTCAAGATATTCATTACTCACTAGAGTCTACATGATGTATATTGTTCGGTTCATATGCTGTGCATCAAATAATAGACTTCTGTCATAAGTGTACGGTTTTTTCCTTTTGAAAAATGTATTAGATACTTACCGATATAACTTCTACCTTCGAAGCTTATAACAGTTGTATTTTGATCAATGGTCATTGTGTGTAGATATCCTGGATGTAGTGCTGCTGAGAACAGTATACATTCTTGATATAGACCATAATAATTAACTGTGACACAGTTAGATTCCGCATAGCATTGACAAATACATGAATCACGTGTTACAACGTTAGAAAGATTGGCCAACCAGTAATTAGTATCGATTGGATCAAATTTCGCATTATTGATTACGGCAATGCGTATGGCTAATGACAACTGATGGCAAAAAATGAGAAGTAGAGAAACATTCCAACGCATTTCTTTCATGATTTGGTCCTGTGTAATCAATTCTAAAATATAAATAAGAGCTGCTGTAATGCACAATGTATCAGATTCAGCTATGATTAATCATGAAATATTAACATGCAGTAAAAATACAGTATAATTTATGAAATGGATGATATTCTCATGTTTCAAATACATTATTATTATATTACGTACTTGAAGTTATATCAATAGGATGGCTACATCATATGTAATCATTATTAAAAAAAAGAATTTTATAATGCAACATATCTCATGGATGCTCTAATAATTTTCAGACAGACAAGAATTAAACTTCTACGATCAGCAAATGTATCAATAAATACCACATACCTTTGAACGTAAAAAAAAATGCAATAGCACTTAATTACAAATATAATAAATGTTAAGTAAAATTTTTTCTGTGCATATTACTTAACTTAAATATCAGATTGTTTCCTGTATGCATTCTCCTTTTCTTTACTTTCAATTCTTTTTTTCTGCCATCATCAATTAATGCGTCACTACTTAAAAATATTTTTATTGATGAAAATATGTGAGGACTATCAAGAGATATTGTTCGATGTGAGTTCCGCAAAAGTCTAGAGTCGGCAAGATCTATCAGACATACACTCTGAATAATTGAAAATTGACTATTATTAACTAGCAAAATGGAATCCTCGTGTGAAGTTCGATTGAATGATCTACTCATGGGCTCTTTGAGAATCACTAACGTGAAAGAAAAATCAACGGAGTTGCTATTGATTAACTTCTTCAAACTATGTTACATACAGAATTCTGAATTAGTCTTTCTTCAAAACTCATTTATTATCAATAAACGTCATTTACATTCACGAATTAACAAAGAGAATGAAATTTTCTTTTTCTGCTATCTTTCTCAGACGTATAATATAAATTGCTTGCTAAGAGTTAATTAACACAACCATATTAATAAAAGGTTCGATAAAACATTTAAAATTACTAACATTGACACGAGATGCAGATTGAACGTAAATAAAATAGTAACATTATGTATGTTTTACAACTACATAGTAGAAAAATCTTACTTTTTAAATATATGAATAAAATTGAATATTGAAATGATGTTAAGGACAAAATAGGAAATCAGAAGCTAGCATTTATTTTTACTACGATTAGAATTGATAATACATATGTTTATTAACCGAAAAAAACCTTTCATAAATTTTATAGACATAGAAAAAAAAATTTACTTTGAGTACATTTTAGAATGACAGCTAAAAAAACAAGAGATTCGATTATGAGCAAAAACGAAATTTTACATATTAGTTACATTCTCAGACATTGATTTTAGTCTAACACTTGGCTGTCATTTTCATTATCAATCTTATGCTTTGTCGTCAACGTCATATGTCACTCACCATACTATATTTTATTCACCATTGTGTATCAGTTAGTAAACAATACTTTTTTCTTTGTAAAGTAAAATTCTAATATCTACTTTGTTGATCAATTAAACAACATCATCAGTAGTGATTTCCTATTTTTTAACCTTTTTCAAACTGCGCGATATTTGTGCAACTAATAAATTTTCTGTTGATAAAAATACATTTTCGTAAAAATTACATTGCTAAAAAGTGAACTATCAGAGCTGATACCTGTCGCTTAAATTCATATTGAACTCACTAGAAAATCTTAGTAAGACTGGAAAAGTTCTGAAAGGATGCGTGCTCATGAATCTCTGGAGCCGAATGATGACTTTTTCGTTCAATTTTTGATCCAGCTTTAGGTACTTACCGAAAAATCAAAAGGCACAACTTCAACTTGAAACTTGGCTCATAGACAGCTCTAATGATTCAAAGAATATCCTAAAAGTTTCTGCTCGAAATTTCTTTATTGAATTTTTCGGTAAATATTTGAAGTTGGATCGAAAATTCAGTGAAACAATCATCATATGGCTCCAGAGATCCATTGGTACAAACTCTTTTAGCATTTTTCTAGTCTCATCAAGATCATCTTTTGAGTTCTACATGAGCTAAACGATAGGTATCAGTTCTAGCAATTCCATCGTAAGATTTGTTTAAATAAGTGTTAAGTGATAGATTTTCGTCATTACTAGGTTAAATAGACATCTAAATCCCGGTTAGGATGGCAAAATGCTCATAATTATAAAAATCAAACAAGTGCGATTAGATACTAGCCTTATACAGATAGTAAGTTTTACTTTTTTTCATTCTGAATTTAAGAGCTATCGGAAACAGTGTCATTGCATGATAATCAAATCATTCATTGATCACTGACTTATTTTGATGATTACTTGGTTTAAATACTAACAAATATAGTTGACGATCTTTTAAGGTTTTACGGTTGTGAATAGAAGGAAGAAAGAGAATAGAATAACCTTTACGTTTGTTCATGTATCACAATTACTTCACAATAGTAGTAGCTCTTCGAAAACATATATATTAACAATAAATAACTAGTGTTTATGATGACAGAAGAAATGCAGCTTCTTATTTCGAATACTCAACCACGTGCATATTTTTGAGATGACAGCAAAATGATACCAATTCGTGTATATATATATTTTTTAGGAATTAATAAGAGTAATTGTCAGACAATTAGTCCAGAGTAACATAGCAATTTCTATTACTGATCATATATTGTAAAAAAAAAAGTGCTTTCATAACATTCATACTTATAGAGAAGTAAAAAGAAATGAAGTTAATTAGAAGAGCGCAAGAATTGCAATGAAATTACATCATCACATAAAATATTTCTTCTCTAGCAATACAGCTTTTCATGACCTCATATTTCAGTTCTTTTTACTCCTTAATTAATGTAATTTTCAATTCATTTTTTGTTATTGAACTTCATTGTTAAATTTCACACATGTCAATGCTTATGTGAACGAAAACGTAGGAGTCACATTTTTCTAATAGGATTCTTGATATATATATACATAGTAGCATACATTCTATTTTAACCATTTGCATATAGAGATCAATTAATTTATATCTTTAGTTACTTGTTCCAGGACTTCAGTACTTAATAAGAAAACTATATGAAGAGAACTGATTCAATTCAACTAAATTCTATCTTTTAATGACAAATCAAGTGTTACTCTCGTTTTATAGAGCATAGTTGATATACGACATATGTTTTTGATTAATTAAATTATGTCACAAGAGAAAAAAAACATCCGTTAAGTATTGAAGCAGTTCATTGTTATCAAGCACTAGTACAATTTGTCCCATATAAACGAGAAGATACATTAATTGAATTGAGTGATTTAGTTTAGTATATTATTTAATTAATCATCCCTAAAAATGTTTTCCATTAGAGTCTAATAACTTTCTTGACAATAGTTTTTTTTCACAAAAAATGATAGGGATGTCAATTTACAATTTATCTAACCTGAATTTAAATTAAATACCAGTTTAGACTGATTTAAAAATTAAAAAAAAAGTTTAAATTTTTGAGCGCGAAAAATTTGAATTTTAATTAAGTTTAAATTTAAAAAAAATTTTTTTGAATGTAATAAATTGTTTTAATACGATTTAGTCATCGGTATTTGGAAAATATATAATCTAAGCAGTGATATATGAGAAGTAAGAGGGAAATCTAGTATTAAAGTTCAGCATCAGCTCATGAATATAAAAATTTCTGAACAAATCACACATGACTTCTGAACTTTAATCGTCCATATAAGAAAGATGGTCAAACATCCAAATTTATTAGTACAATTCGTAGAGGAAGGACTATTTTGATTTTTAGAAAACATGAAAAAAAATTTGACTTATAACACCTTCAATAAAGTCAAAATCGATTTGAATCAGCTTTTCCTAAAATTTCCCCACTTTAAATTCAAACAACTTAACTTAAGTGTAGCTTTTCATTTCAAAACATTAGTTTTGTAAATTTAAATTTTCAAACATTTATTTCTTGATTTAATATTTTTTTTTTTAATTTAAATGTACTACCTCTAAATAATGATATTCTAAGAACACTCTAGTGTTATAAAATTTAATACGATTATTTTTATTTAATGTTCGCAGCATCGAAAACTGAAAATCCATTTCGAAAATTTTCAAAAATACTTCATCCACTAATCGAGCAGCTGTGCAAATCACAGGAAATAGTCGCAAAAAATACTGAATGAGTCATACACTCCAAGTAGCAGTGAATTTTGCCTTCATTTCTTCTTGATTTTTCTTAGCTGAGGATTTCTTCAGAAGTCGTCTCCGGAAACAACTTGAGTCTCATTTAGTAGCAGACTATTTGCACTTTAACAGAAGGATTTTGTAAGCAATCTTTTTTGAGACCTAAATTATTTGTTCCTCCGAAGTGCGTCTTCTATCCATCATCTAGATCTACTAATTCCATAGGAAAGTATACATTTTCGTGATTAGTTAAGTCACACACTAAACTAAATCGCTTAATTCAATTAATGTATCCTCTCGTTTGTGTGTGACGAAATGATCGCGACGAATTGTTATGCAACGAATTGATCGGTCACCTTGTTATTATACTGATCTCATTATTGATTCGTCACTATGTTCAAACGTCAATACGATTGGTGCTGAAGATACAGATATTTCAGTTACAAACAAGGGACATGCATATTAACCAGAAGTACGATGATAAAGTTATGTGCGTGGTATTCGAGTCCTCAAAAAAATGCTTTTAATATACCTACTACAGTGTTAAGGAATTCAAAGAGGTCGCATTACCAGTAAGTCGCAAGATCGATTCCAACTTCTCTATGGATGAATTTCGTTCTGCAGATATAATCTGTCACTTATATAGCTGGAGATACATTGTTTGGCAATGTTCAATGGAAGATTAATAAAAAAAAGGAAATCTAATGAGTTATCTATGATTTATACATGAAGTCTAGTGAAATTAATCTAAAAGACATGATCAATCAATTGTGTTGAAATACATTGATTATTATTGAAAAAAGGAAACAATACTTCTGACAGAAAGAAATCATTCAATTTGTTATCATATACAATGCATAGATCATCTATGAAGTCAGTATCATCTATTTATAATTTACACTTTTCATCATTAACCAAAATAGTAATATAATCCGGCATTTTTTTAAGTCATATGAGAATACAAAAGGAGATCACAATCATTCTAATACAACTAGAACAATATATAAATAATAATCATATTGAAGTTACAAAAATAATGCACTAATTTAGTGAATAGAATTCATGCGTTAGTTTCTAACTTATATTCACATAAGCAGCTTGAGAATGATGTCCATTCGTATATAGCCAAAAACTTAAGATGTAAACATGTCCACTTGTCACTGAAAATGTTTGACGTAAAAAATCGTAGGCATTTTGACATGCACCTTCATAACAATACGAGCCTGTATGACAATTTGATTGAGTAATATTGCCAACTGTTAGTCCACAATTGTTATTAGAACAGAGCATTTGCCAACCAACTAAACTACCATTTTCAAAGCCTCCATTTACAAGCATTTCAGCGTTGGATGCATTTTTATCTATAAGACTAACATCATCAAGATGCCAAGTCTTTATTTGGTTTACAGCTTTAAAACCGAATTCTAATATGTTCATACCAGTGAATGTGGCTGTGTATGTGTATGTTTGCATCTGATAAGTAATTGGTGTGACATTATATGCAATAAGATAATTGTTTGATGGCACACATGGCATATCTACAGACATAAAATGAAAAAAACATAGATATTTTCGTAATTTATTTGCTGGTAAATATCATAAGCATAGATATAATGCTCAGTGCTGAACTCATGGCTTCAGTAAGACAAAAAAAATATATATAAAATTTATGAAAACTTTCTTTATTTCATATTATAATGGTTAGAAACGATCATTCCAAGGTGAAAGTTAACTCAAAATACACCTTTCTAACAGATATTATGCTAAGAAATCTTTGATAGCCATTAGGAACCAGTTTGAATTTTGAAAAGATCAATCAGTTATTATTTTCTCAAAAAAAAAAATCTTACTATTTTAAAACTACTCAGCATCGATAAGAATCATAAATTAACCACTGTCTGTCCAAAAAAATAGTGGACTCGGGTATTTTTGCAATAACTCAAGAACAGAAAGAGCTAGAGAGCTGCGGTTTTCACCATTGCGTAGATAAATGAGTACTCTATATATTCATCAAGACATGCTGGAGATTCTTGCTGTTTCAGTATTCGTCCACCACGAACCTTTCAAACAGTCCATTGCGCTTTTTCAAAGTTCTATGGAGACATATATATCTAAAGTATGCAAAACATAGCCTGGAGGCCCGTCTACAAAACCACGCAAGGCTGAGGTCTTTAGCTATTATGGTTCAAAATTGTCGCCTATTTTCCTGAGGTCCACGCAAATCGTTTTTTCTCAATGCGATAACTTACGAATTCATACAACAAAACACCTTGTTGATCATAGTATTCTTTACGGAAACTATTGTTCTGAATCTCAAACAACTCTTGTAATTGAAAATGGGAAGTTATATTATGCAGAAGGATTGTAGATTGTGAATATGTGATTAAAATGGAGAAAAATAAAAAAAGTGCAATTTTATGAGAATATATTGGAAAATGTCACTAATTTATATAAACGAACATTTAACTCTTATATACAGTATTTATTTCATTTTTGTATAGTCTTTGCCACGTTGCATTCGTATTCTGAGGGTCATACATTTCTTTTCTTTTCAAGAGTTTGGTCATTCAAAATTCCTTCTGAAAAAACAACATCAACAACACCAGAAAGGTGAACGTATAGGCACATACACTGATTCACTTTTTATTTAAAACAGACGATTATGGTTCACCTAAAGGATACTAAGAGTAGCTACGAAACGTGACAAAGACTATACAAAAATGAAATAAATACTGTATATAAGAGTTAAATGTTCGTTTATATAAATTAGTGACATTTTCCAATATATTCTCATAAAATTGCACTTTTTTCATTTTTGTCCATTTTAATCACATATTCACAATCTACAATCCTTCTGCATAATATAACTCCCCATTTTCAATTACAAGAGTTGTTTGAGATTCAGAACAGTAGTTTCCGTAAAGAATACTATGATCAACAAGGTGTTTTGTTGTATGAATTCGTAAGTTATCGCATTGAGAAAAACGATTTGCGTGGACCTCAGGAAAATAGGCGACAATTTTGAACCATAATAGCTAAAGACCTCAGCCTTGCGTGGTTTTGTAGACGGGCCTCCAGGCTATGTTTTGCATACTTTAGATATATATGTCTCCATAGAACTTTGAAAAAGCGCAATGGACTGTTTGAAAGGTTCGTGGTGGACGAATACTGAAACAGCAAGAATCTCCGGTATGTCTTGATGAATATATAGAGTACTCAGTTACCTACATAATGGTGAAAACCGCAGCTCTCTAGCTCTTTCTGTTCTCGAGCTATTGCAAAAATACTCGAGTCCACTATTTTTTTGGACAGACAGTAGTTCAATGTCCTTGACAACTACAAAGTCTTTTGAAAAGTCTACTCTAACAACGCATAAACAACTGTGAAATGATATCAAAGGTAGTTTTAGTGATTTTGATAATATAGAAAGTTTTTTGGATCAGAATAGGTAGCCATAGATCAATCATTGGTGTCAATCCAGAGAACTGTATGTCAAAGATAAAATACTACAACTGACAGGTCAGCCATATCTCAGAGATATTCTCAGAAGGAACCGACTTCGATAGTTTGGATATTAAAAATCGAATAAGCAACATATACAGTGAACCTCCAATCGTAAGTCAAGTAATGCATTCATACTTGTAAAACTGTAGATATTCTCGGAATGCAAGTGATGAAAAACAGTAAATAGAAATGCACAAGTCAAATCACTATTGACAAATATGACAGAGATTGTCCAACATTTTAAACAAAGTATTCATAATCAAAGAATAACCGCTAAGAAATGGACTTTCGCGTAAAGTAAGAAAAGTACTTGTTTGAATATATAAGAAAAGAATACAATCGCTCGACATGAAAGAAATCCTACAAGCCACAATTAATTATCAATCGTATGAGATCCTGTATAATGGAGTGATGCAAACAAAATGGAATTCAAATGCACTAGCATTTTCGCTAATCGAAAGCTAAGACTCGGTTGAATAATCACGGCGATCGAACTCTACGACAATCAAGCAATAACCTCACCGTATAAACATTCTGAGATTCTGCGTCGAATACTTTCAAAGACTATTTCAATATCTTTGTATTTCTACTGTGTTATTGTACTCTTGATCTTCACCCAGCACCACAAAGTAAGAATCTATCTAATAGAGGGATATTTACTTTCTTTCATGTTATCACTAATATAATTATTTCTTTGATGTTATTTTTCTTCTAGAAACTTATGAGATTACAATGTAGTATACTTTTGTTTGTTACTTGATGTATGAAGAACATAGTTGTTACTATGCAAGTCAGACTGCAGAGAGTATTTTTATCATAACTTTGTGTGCGTTTCAGAGGTCTATATATTTCTTTTGGGACTTAAATTTCAACTTTGTCGAAGTCTGAGACTTGTAGCTGTATGAAAGAACTCTATCATCTGGTAGATTTCTATTAACCATGATTTCCTTATTCCTATTAAAATTACTACCTAATTAGAATTGCTTAGTTAATAATACAGATATGTAAATTTAGAATTTGATACGTTGCTTTCTTTAATTATTTATTTAGACGAATATTGTCTGCAATAAACTTTTCATGGTAAGTTTTTTCATATGTTAACATAGAATAAAACGATATTAATGTATGTAATATTTAGATTGAAACAATTAATACAATATACTTACATGTAGAGCTTGCTGTGTTCTGATGCGTGGTCGCTGTTGTTACAGTTTCTAGAAAAGAAAATAAGACATAAGAATCATGATCTGAAGATAATTAAGTTGACAAATACAAAAACCGGCATTTGCATCCTTTACAATAAAAAAAAACTATATATATATATATTTCTGAATTGATTATAAAACAATATCAATGAAATTGTGTTCATTTTGATTCTATAGACATGAAACGATTGTCTTCTTTTCTCCTTGATTTATTGTGAAGTTGATGGTTCTACTCAAGATCTGAATTATAATAGTTTTTTGATTGTAAAATGAAAAAAAATAAGAATGCATAATAAGATTTCATGTTTTCTTTTTTTCTAATTTTAAGAGCAAATCTGATTGTAGGGGACTGATTTGAAAAATGCTAATCATCGTAGTGTAAAAGATATCTTACAAGGTGGATGAATAATGAGATAAACCAGTAACGTTGTGAACAAGGTGTAAATTAAAAACACCTGGTGACGCAGATTAAAAATTTAGTTATTTCTTCTTTTGTTTCATTCACTGAAAATCGTTCGATTAAAAAATTCTTTTATAGAATAATTATAGCATACAGCAAGAATTTTTTTTTTTAATGAACTCGAACGAAGAAAATAAATTGAAGCCTTTTAATGTTAAACAAAATGTTCTCCTTGATAAACAATTAAGTTTCATACTAATCAGCATAGACTAATTACGAGTTTAATATAAGTTTTGTTGTGAACGTTAAAATGAACTGATCTGGACGAATTTCAAAACATATTTTTGAGTCTGTATGTATAAAACCTTTCTTCTACTTACCGATTACAGTTCTATTTGGAAAGTTGATAACAACTGCATTTTCACTAGTGGTCATTAAGTGCAATTGTCCTTGAGATAGTGCTGCTGAATAGAGTAAACACATTTGATAACGACCATAATAAATAGCTGTACAACAGTTCGAATTCGTGTAACATTGACAAATGCATAAATTACGTGATGTTATATTAGAGATATTACCAAGCCACGAATAACTATCGATTGGATCAAACATTGCATTATTAATCACACGAATGCTTATCATCCATACTAATGGGTAATAAGAAATAAGAAATAAAAAAACCTTCAAAAACATATTGTTTAATAATGTGATACTAAAAAATAGATATTATTATTAAACATTCTCTCATACATAGAAATTATGCATTTATAAGTATAAAAATCAACTAATATTATTGTTAAATTTAGAGGTATTCAGTTAATCATCAAACAAAGTGAACATCACACGTTTAAACACCTAGAAGTAAAATACGAGAAAATACTGATTAAAATAAAATTGTATTGAGTTGAGTACCTCATCAGAGTTATAAAAAGTATGATATCTGAAAGATGAACTCGAATTGATAATCTATGAAATTAGTTTTCTTTTTTAATGTGAATTAACATAAAAATGTTGTATTGAACGACTTCACAAGCTTTTCACATTCATCTCTTCTCAAATAGAAAAAAGTTCATATTTGGACAGGAGTTCGAATGTTTTCATTCGAACGTGATTCTCTTTGCGACTTTGATGAGTTATTACACTTATTCAAGTTCTAAATAGAACACCATTTTCTTTTCTTCTTCCTACTGTAAAACCTATAGATCACTAAAAGATTCTATTCGCGACTTATTCAAGTTTCAATTGAATAACTTTAAGTTTGATGTTGGTACAAGCTATTTGATATTAAATCTAAGAGAAATGTGAATGCTTCTATGTTCAATTGTTCTATTTAGATATGAAATGTATACGTCAAGCCATTTTTTTTTCTATAATATCCTCTTATTTAACTTCATTTTAACAATACATATTTTTTTTTATAACGTATTAACCTAAACTCTTTAGTGGTTTTAAAGTGTTTAGAAAAGAAAAACCGTAATACTTTATTAGATTATGAAATAAATCGACTTCTATATCGTATATTCAAGTCTTTCCATCAGATACTAATTACATACGTAGAATATGGAATCCATAGATAATCAGTGTCTAATTACGTAAAACTTACTTTTCAAAACTTCAACATTATGAATCTTTGGATTTACAGAATACGTAGATTCATCAATATTTAGCAGCTAAAAGACGTGATATCTAATCTGTTGTATAGATTATACCACTAAAAGCAACAATCTAACGATAGATATGATATTTCTTATTGATGGTACAACTACAGGAGAGCAAGATCTTTTCGTATATTATACCTTAGTATAACTATGAATATCGCAAAAATGCATAGCGGGTAGAACTCAATTCTCATATTCCATTCATAGACTCACACATTATAGCTTTATTTTAACACTTTATCTCTCACCTTCATGTTTATTCTATATTTTGTCACTTAATTGACACAACATTTTTATTCTCCTATGTCGCATTTATCAGTGTCAGAAAGCTGATAATTACTTTTATCTTAACAAGAAAGTTTCATCAATAGTCGATTCATTTTCTATTGAACTGAAAGAATAGAGATATGTATGTAGATGCGTACGTTAATTCACGTACTTCGTTGATAGATAAAAGAGATGACTAGACACATTAAAACAATTCGTTTTATGAAATAATTTTTTTTTTCATTACACAAAACTTGATTTCTATGTTTATAATGGAAAAGCCAATTTTGAATATGCTACATTTGTCTAATGAAATTTAATTTACATGTGCAATGTTTTTAGTTCTTCTATAGAAAAAATTTCAAATTTTTTGATCGTTGCATGCTATTATTCTGTTTGCTTTTGTTCTTTAATTACTCTCCTAAACTATTATTTTAAATTTCAAATGACAATTGAATACAATGAATGAAATTTATTTTTATCGTATATTGGTATACTTCTATGTATAACGTATAATCATGAATAGTAGTGTATCGATTTTAAAGATTTTATGCTCGATGTCTAAATATTTTAATTAAAGAACTTGAAATTGAAAACGTTCTGGTTTTGCATCATTTATATGATTATGTGTCTTCTTGACATATATATGAATGATTTTCGACTTTTTGATATGATTTACATGAAAAATTGAAAATAGACTTCAACAATTTCTTAGTGACATATTTTATTTCTACTCTATACCTGTGTTTAGCAACATAAGTTTTCCAACACTCCATTTAATTTTCAGAGAAATACACATTGTAGGGTTTAGTTACTGCTTGGTTCAATTATATAATTGACTTTTCTCATTGAAAAGAATCGAATCGTTTTTTCAGCCTTGGATGGAGAATGAGTAATTACGAGAGAACAGTCCACAATTATGTTCACCACATTTAGTTGAGTTAGTTTACACTTGAAAAGAGTACTTTTCTAAATCGATTCAACTGGAAATAGATGCGAGAAAAGTGTTGTTCTATATTTTACAGGACAATATAATTTCTTTTGAACAATACATAGTCAAAGAGTGAAATTTTCATCATTTGTATAAGTTTTTGTTTGACATCTACTGTAAAAATGTGAGCCAAACTGAATGACTCATTAAAAAGTTATGCAGCAGACAATCTTCAAAATGTCACTTTAAAAATTGAGTATAATAACATATTATTAGCGAGTTCTGTTATTTTTCTCCGAAGCAAAGCTGATAAGAGAGAACTCTTTTTTGCCAGTCTGTCACTATAAGAGTTCTCTCTCTTCTCATATAATCTGTATGCCACCAGCTCTATCACAAGAAGAGCTATGGTTGAGTTTGTGACACTCTACAGAAAAATATAGAAGTTAATGTCAAATAGTGTGAATGCTTGACTAGAGAGAATAAGGAAGGAATAAAATTGAAATAAATTACAAATTATAAAAGAGGGTTGGACGCTGTACAAATTGGGCTATTTATATTTCCTTTTTGCTTATTTTATTAATAGTCAAAAAGTTTTCCTTTCTTTGCACCTGTTACTAAAACTGACATTCTCTTGTAATATGCATTTCACAACTTAGCGACCATTTGAGGTTGACATCTAAAATTTTGTATGAGTATGGAACAGTTAAAGGGAAATAACATGTAAAAACATCGTCCAAATCGATTTATGGAAACAAAAATTATTGGTCAAATACAGCTAAAATTTCAATTGCATCAAAGAGTTGTAGTTCACTCATATTTGTACATTTACATATACACATTTATAAAGATAACATAGGAATCAATACGATTATTTACAATTATTTATATTAACACTAATTATATCACAAAAAAAAAGAATTAAAATCTGATTATTTAAATAATGTAACTTCAGTTTATCATATGTTTCGATGCGCTGACCAACTCTTAATAATTGTTAAATTACATTTCCATGTATACAGTATTGAGCAATCGATCCAATCATTTAATAATTGAATAGCAATGTTTGTCAATTTTACAGACATCGTCGATCAAACAACCATGCCCGTATTTCTCTGTTTATGATAACGAAAAATGCAATCGTTTACAGAGTCCGTAATCTGCATCATCAGATACTACTTCTCAATAAATCTAAAATCTAATGGCACATTCTTAAACGAGATAGAATTTTTGTTTAGAGTAGATTGATAAATATCTAAGCTCGAATAGAACGACTCGTAAAAGGCGGTAAAACAAATCGAACATGATAAAAATCGGTGTCCGTTCCAATGATCATTTAGATCTCACAAGGAAACATATTAATCTGTCAGATCACTTTCGAACCAAGAATAAACGCATCTTATAGAGCTTAGTGAGCTCTGTTCACCTTGAAAATGGTTCGTGTACATGATCTGTTTCTGAGGAAATCAAGTGTTTTTAATTTTACACCTAAAGATGTTGACGATATCTTAACTTTATTCTGTCAAAATGATCTTCAATGTTAATGAAATCTTCATCAGTTGCAGAGCTTTTAATTCTAAGCATTCTTTAAAAACAAAACTTTTTGAAAACGTTTTTTGTTTTGACGAAGATAGACTTAAAACACTTTAACCAATGAAAACCTAGAAAAGCTCAAGAATCGAATTTTTTTATAGTCTTTTGACTTTTATTGCTTAAAGAGTTTTGAATCTATCTCCATCAAAACAAAAGTATTTTCAAAAAATTCTTTTGAAAATGCGTAGAATTAAAAGCTCTACAATAAAGACAGTGTATTGTTTCCTTTTCTCGAAAAAAAAAGGGTTACTTTGAAGAGCATATCTTTAAAGTTTGTCAGCTCAAGAAAATCAGATTACATATACAATTTACCCAATAGATAAACGACTATATCATCTTTTTCATGTCGAAACTTCGGTCTATCAAACGTTTTTGCCATCTGTATCTCGCCTAATCAAGTTTTTTTACGCTTGAAGTTCAGTTAATCAGATATTTTTTTTTCTATCCCGTTCTCGTCGAATAAGGTTTTCTCTGGCTGATATTTCAGGCAGTCTGGTTGTTTTCACATATAGATGTTTCTCATGCAACATCTTTCTGACCGATAATCCAGCCAATCAGGTATTTTCGTCACCAACACCTGAGAAATGAGATTCTCTCGTTCAAAAGGACTGAGCAAAAAAAATTTTTTTTTTAATGCTGAGCATCTAGCTTATCATGTGTTTTCATTATTGTGGTATGATCCAATCAAGTGTTTTAACTATTCACTTGTAGTCGAACCAAGTTTTATGAGGGTGAATATCAGTCATTGAAGTGTTTCAACTAATAATCTTCTTGTTCAATCAGGCTTCTTTTATATTCTACGTTAAGCCAATCAGACGTTTAAACATTTTCGAGCATTTCAGTTATATTTGTAGTAGAATAAGTTATGAATTTATTCTCAAAAATATCTAATGCCTTCACAGGAAACTGAAAACTTCTTTATAGAAAAGTACTCAAGAATCGTGCAATGTTTTCCTTCAGAAAAGAATAGATCAATCGGTAAGATGAGCGTTACCTTGTTTGTCAATGCAAACATTCATCGCATAAAATGTCACAAAAGTAGGCTGATGATCAAATTTCAAGTGGTTTATAAATTAGAGTACCAATGTCTAGAAGTTTATCATTATTTGAATTAAGAGAATAATTAATTCGATATAATAGAAAGTTGAATATCTGTTTATTTTCAATCAAATAAGAGTTTAGAAATGTAAAGAAAAAAAAATAGTCCATCGCGAAAGTTATTAGTTTTCATTTTATCGATATTTTCTTCAAAAAATATTAAAATTGATCAAATTTCAGTTTATATGACACATCGAACGTCATATTGTTTTTTATTACATGTATTTCTTCACATTAGTTTCATTTCACACTAAGTCTTTTTCTACATTTAAATATAATATTAGGAAAAAAAAAATTTAATGAATAAGTTGAAGTAAACCATAGATAATAAACATTCCGACAAGACTAAGTAAAATAGTAGTTAAAAAGCCGAATTTGAAGTAAGTCCAAAAACTGAATTGATGTTTAAGTGAACTTGTCAAAACTTTTTGAGCAACAATCAAATTAGCCACACTACCAAAAAGAGTTAGATTACCAGCAATAGTTGTAAGAAAACAAAGATATAAAACCAAACCAAGATGATCACCTGTACGTGGAACTTGTTCGAGAACTAGTAAAGTTAATGGAACGTTCGAAAAAATATTACTACCAATAAGAGTAAATACAAAAAAGAGTAAAAGGAATTTAATGTCTGTCAAGGACGCTGAGTCAAGATTGAGTGCTACCCTATAAAAAAACAAAATTTTTGAGAAAAAACTTTCTTTAAATGAAAACTCACCAAATACGATGAGGAATGCCAGTCGAATTAAGTCCATTGAGCCAAACAAAAAGGCCAAAGAAGAGAAGAAGAACATTCCAATCTATTCGAGTTAATATAAGTATTGGTGGTCGATGATTAATTAGTGTATCAGCAATTAAGAGAATAATGGCTGCACCAACTGGAACTAAACCTATATTAAAAGGTAATATGAAAAACAAAAATAATACTTCCGAGTTTATAATTCCATTTGTTTTGATAAGAATTAACCATCGAAAAAAAATTATGCCTTGAGTATTAGTTATATTTTAGGCGATATTTAATTAGTATTCAAGCAACATACCAATATCAAAATAAACTTTGTCATTTGAGGCAAATAATAATGCAATCACAGTTACAAGTAATATGAAAAGAATAACTTTGAAGAGTCGAGATTGAGATGGTTGAAAAGAATTTTCATTTTCACTAATCTGTTGGTCTAAACTGAAAATTGAAGGGATCGAAACGCTTCGATCAATCATTAATGGTGATTTTCCCAATAAAATAGACGGTCTTTGTTCGCGTATGCCTCCTAGTTGTCTTAGTCGAAAACGTTCAGTGAATTGAGGTAATTCTTTTGCGCTTGTTGATATGAAGATGGATGGTTGTTCTTGTTTTATGGACTGCTCAACAACGCACGTGTCCTCTGGTATTCCTTCGCTTGATGTTTGATTTGATCTACATTGACTTAAATGATAATGTATTATTAGAAAAATTAAATTGAATAACCAAACAATAAAAGTTGGTATCCACAAATACTCAACACATGTTTTTAATTCTAATCGACTATGACTATCGACAAAAGCGTTTGATTTAGATGCTATTAAAGCCATTTGAGGATTGCCGAAAATTGTTAGTGTACTTCCTAAATGAAAAAAAAAAGAGTAGAAAATCATAATCATGATCTAATGCGGACTAAATGACGATATACAAAATGAATATTTGAATTGTTAGGTTTGTTCAATACGAGTAAATCATATCTATGTAAATTTTTCTGATATGAAGATCACCCGAACTCCTCGAGGACAATCTATGCGGAAAAACGCTTTATCATATTACAATCAGCTCATCGAATTCTAAAAATTGGGATGAACTCAATTGAAAACAAAGACTTATTTTTGAGAACCTTCTCTCGTTAGTAAAATTCTTCTCGTATTGATTTTTATCAATGACCGATATTTCAAATTATAAAGTCATCAATAAAAAAATGGTGTCTAACTCACCAATATTTGCCTGTGTAACTAAAGCTAAGAGTAAAGTATTCAATTCAGTTTTATTTCGTTTTTGTTCAATCCATTTGCTAAGTACTAGTGGAGTCAATATTACACAAGCAACATCATTGGTGAATAAAGCAGCAAGTAATGAACTAATTATACTTAAACGTAAGAGCCAACAATGAAATGAACATCCAGATGGAAAGAATTTATTTAATAAATGATCAATTAAACGTTCACGTTCAAAATATGATGATATAATCATCATACCCCATAGAAGAAAGATTGTTTTTAAATTATTAAGATCACCAATAACTTTATATACATCTGACTGATCAATAACAGTCGTAACAACCATAAGAAAAGCACCGACTAAGACAGCTCCAGTACTACCCAATGGATAACGATTGAAAGGAATTAAAACAAATGGTAAAACAAGAAAAAATGTCAAACAACCAAGAACGATTTGATAAGTATGAACTGTTGAAATAGAACTACTATCATTAATATTTGTTGAATTCGTCGTATTATTTTCCATTTTATTACAATTAAATCAATAATTGATAAAGTCAATGAGTCTATTTAAATAAACCTATCAAAAAATATTCAGTCATTAATAAAAACAGAATCATAGAATGTGAGAGAGCATTGGCCTTTTCTGATTTCTTTTATCTTCTATTATGATGATAAATGATGTAATATTTTTATCAAATAATATGTATATGCATAAAACGGATGTTCTTTTCTTTGTGTTAAGCAGTAGACAATAATTTATTGATGTTTATCGACACACCTTTTACTTTTTCTTTTTGTACGACACATCCAGTTTTTTCTTTTCTTTTGCACTTGCTCACCTTCATGTATTAGCTACTTTTAGCATCGTTCATAATGAATTTCTTTGCTGAATTAAAGCAAAAAAAGAAACAGCTAATTATATAGCATAATGATGTTAACTGTTATTTGGTGATAGTTGTTAAATAGATTTACAAGTTTCTCAAAAGTGTCAATCATTGATCGAGATTTGAAATTATTTTGGATGAATCTTTTTTGAATGATACAGAATTATGAAACTGTTTTGGAAAAAATCAACGAAAAAAAATTTTCAATTTAAAAGATGATAAGTAATCCGTTTCATTGTATTATATGTGATGAGAAAATGAATAAAATATTCTGACTACTTATATATGTATGGTCGAAATATATGAGAATCGTTAAATGTAGAGAAAGTCTAAAAGAATCCTTTTCCATGGTCTTTTAGAGCTGAATTATGATCATTTAATTGAATTTTCAGTCCAACATTAATTAGTAATCAGAAAACTAAAGGTTAGTATTTCAACGTGAAATTTTGCCTTTAAGTCAAATGATCAGTAAATATCGTAAGAGTTTTGTCCGAAAACAATATTCCTTTGACGAGACAATGAATTTTCAAATAAACTCGAGATTTATGACACTTCTACAACAAACGACTATTTTGTGGAAATTCATTCTGCTGAAACTTTCAGAATATTCTATAGATCATTCGATCTATCTATGTATAAAATTTTATGTCGAAATTTTACATTTAGATTTTTCGACATATATTTAAAGCTGAATTGAATATTCAGTAAAACTATCACAACTCCGCTTGAAAGATTCATGAAAACGGACCCTTTCAAAGTTTGACTAGTCTCACCAGGATATCTTTGTGGGTCTAATATGAGTTTAAACTGCGAGTATCAGTTTGGATCATTCTCTCATAATTTTGCTCTCTCAACATTTATATCGAATAACCGCAGAAATATGAGAGGTTCGCAAAATACTTAAAGTTGTTGATAGAAAAAATTTTGTTTACATGTCACAACAGATGATTGACACTCTAAAATGACTTCTATCAGACACAGTTGAGAATATGTTCTCAATAATTGTGATAACACTTAAGATAAAAACAAAAATTATATGTGATCTCAATTCATAAGTATTATGCATGTTATTATCTCGCGTGATACTTCAACACTATATTTTTCTTTTTCTTATAAACTACAAGCTTTCTGACAGTGATATATTCGATGACGGTCGATGACAATGTGACTAAGTTTGTTGCACGTTTCATTCTATACATTTTATTTTTCTTGTCTTTTTTTTTTTTTGAAAAAAATGGAACTGACAAAATTCAGCATAGGAAAAAAAAATTGACATGTTCCAAAGACAATTTTCCTAATTTTCATTACACAATGATGAAGATCATTAGAAAAAAAAACTTGTATATATTTATTACATGTTTAATAATTAATGAAATGACATATCTTGATCATAATATTGATTTGCTTGTTCACAAAGTCGATCGATAGAACGTAATTGAGTTCGTGTAAATGATTGAGATTGCATATGTGCAAATTCAGCAAGATGAGTTAAATCAATA
This sequence comes from Rotaria sp. Silwood1, assembly GCA_905250075.1. Taxonomy (NCBI): domain Eukaryota; kingdom Metazoa; phylum Rotifera; class Eurotatoria; order Philodinida; family Philodinidae; genus Rotaria; species Rotaria sp. Silwood1. The sequence goes on from CAJNOP010000362.1 coordinate 84,267, forward strand.
GATGCTGTATGACGATAATATTCATATTGATGTTTTTCTTCTTCAGTTAAATTTGAACTTGTTCCATGTTGTATAACTAATAAATGAGTACGAAGTGCAGCTAAACAAAGATGAGGAAATAATTGTTGAAGCTAAAATAATACAAAAATAATTTTCTTTTTCTTTTGTTTTTTGATAAAAATTTTTACCCATTTATTTGATGAAAATAATTGTCTAGCTTGTTCATCATCATTATAATCTTTATCATATGGAAATAATTTTAATTGACGTAAAACTAAAAATGCTCGTTCATGTTGTCCAACACGAAGATAATAATCAACAAATGCATAAATATCTAATAGAAGAAAATAATTTTGTTGATTATTATCATGTTTTATTTTTAATAATATTTGAAGACGTTGAGCTAATTCATAAACAAATGGAAATGGTGATAATGTTGTTGATGATGATATTAATAAACGATCAAGAATTAATTGTGTTATATATTCGGAAGCAAGACGTATACAAGATGAATAATCATGAGCTAATTCAAATAATGCTGATGCAACAAGAATATGAGAACGATGATGTTCTTCAATTGTTGTTGCCAAACTAATTAATACATCATCAATGTCAGAATCATCAAGGTTAGAAAGTAATTGATGTAGAAGACCTAAAACAAAAATGTCGAATACAACTATAGAAAATCATCACGAAAAAAATAAGAAGAAACTGCTGAAATTTTCGATTGTGAGCAGCATACATAGATTGTAAATATTTTAAACATTGAATGTCTCGATTTATGCATGCAAGTAGCAGCCCATATTTGACATTTTATAGCTTTGCAGTGAGGCATTAAATTTGAACCGAATACGTTGTAGCCTTATTGACTAACAACACAAAAACCTTCAATTCTAAGAGTCCTTTAAAGTTTGATCGAGAACGAATACATTCTTGTCAAATTATATACATTTTAATGATACACTTATTTTAGATTGTGTTTAACAAGTTCATATCTCGATAAGAATATGTTTGTTCTAATGAAAATTTTGAAAAAGTTGTTACTAAAAGATCTATTGATAAATGAAATTTCAAGTTGAATTGTAACAACTGAATTTCTCATCGATACTATACTATTTAAGAATAAATGAAATAAAACATCTATGACTCGACAAACAAAGAACAGAAAATCAAAAGACAACAGATTTTCTCATTAGTCATCATGATCGATTTGATAACAGTAAACTCTCAATTGAACAGTTCGGAACATTCATCAATTCTTTTGAATATACGTCTGATTAATTGTCATACCTCTTTCAAATTTAAGTATTCTATTTTCTTCTCCTCCATCATTATCTGTAATAATAATCCATTTTCCATAAACAATATGTATATCATCTAAATTTGTTGTTAAATCAATTAATAATCGTCGAAATTCTGTTCCAGCTTCTAAATGTTCAATATTAATTAATGCATATGCATAATTAATTAATTCCCAATAACGATATTGATTATTAATTAATTTTTCTTTTAAATATGATTCAATTAATTTAGGTAAATTTAATGCTGTATTTGTTTTATTTTGTTGTGAATTTCCTGCAATCATAATCATACATTCATCAATTGATGATGTTAAACCAAGTAAATATTTTTCATTAAAATAAATTGATAAATGAATTGAATGTACTTTAGTTGATGAAATTTTAAAAAGAAATTCACATGCTGATTCAAATGCACCACATAAAATAAGAATACGTGCATAACGAAATGGTTGTTCATATGCTTTAAAATATTCTTCACCAAGATCACGTAATATCCAACGTTGAAGTCTTGAAATTGTCAATTGAACATTTGTACGATCATTAAATGTTGTTTCATTTATTGTTTGAATTTGTGCTAATTTTATCCAAAGAAAATCTTCAATACATAATAAAATATCTTCATGTGCATCAACTAAATTTGTTCGATCTAATATACAAATAACTGCACTAAAAAAACAAAAACAAGAATTTTTCATTGATGAAGAAAATCTATTCGACTGATATTCTTTATTTGAGTTTACATTTTGTTCATAGGTAGAACTCATAGTGTAGATGAAAATTCTCAACAAAACAAAAAATTGCAACAGCGAAAGTCGTTCTGAAATTCTACCTTAAAATAGTTCTCATAGTCTTTTTGATATTCTCAGCAGAGTCTAGATCACCTTTATTTGAAAGAAAATTCCGTATCATTATCGTTGAAGATACGGTCTTTTTACTTTTATTCTATTCCATCGTTCGAATCATTAAAATTTCGGAAATTTCTAGGATGATTTTCAAGAACACTCAGAGTTTCTCTAGTATTGATGATTAATTAGAAAATTTAAATTTGTCTGCCGTTTGATTATCACCAAAAAAAAATCAATTTTGAGAGAAACTTAAGAGTTTTTCTTTTTTTGTATTGTCTTCCTATTATTACTTAAAATGAAGGTGAACGATAAATATATTACATATTGAATTGAATCATGTATCGATGTACATGGTAGACAAGAAAGAATAAAAATAATCTGTTAGTGCAATTCCTATGAAATTAAAATGTGCAACGCAATGTAGATACTGTTATAATCAGAGAAAGATTACTTTATTGTATCTATTTTGAGATACATGTCATCATCATCCTTGTACTTAGTCCTTCAGAAATCTAATAAAAAGAAGTTTATATATTAGAACAAAACGTTACTGATATCCTATATCAACAACATCTGTCACAATCCATGATAGTTCTCTGGTTTTGTCTATCACGTGTATGGAAGGAGGGGTGAGTTCGAATTTCTATCCCTATGCTTCATCATTTCTTTTTGGAGCGTATTGAATAAAATATCGTAAAATGAAAGTATCTCCTCACTAATAAACTAAGAACAGAAATTTTTAAGAATATTCATGGTTTATTGGGGTCCAAATAATGCACATAGTCTCCATTCAAAAGTAATGTTTCAGTTGAAGGACAGTCTTCGTAAGATGTGCAAGACTATTGTTTATATTGCAGGTCTAACTTGACAAAAAATATACTACTACTTGCTCTAGACATTATTGTTTGTCAAGATAGTTTCAAAGATCATTTATAAAACTTTCCAAAAAATCTTTGAGAACCAAAGTTATTTTTTATAAAAATCGTACATTAGACAACACGCCCGTATATTCATCTCAAAGCAAAAAGAAAAATTTTTTTGACGAAAATTAAGTGTTTTTGAAGTAAAAAACCTATTTGACCAAAAATAAAGCGAAGTTTTCATTTTTTTTCTTTTAAATCTAACCGTTTATAAGGATTTCCAACAAGACTATATTCAATATTTCGAATATTTGAAGATTTATTTGTTGTTGTTGTTGTTGTTGTTTGTTCTTTTGATAAATAAGTTTCTAATAATGTTTGAACATGTGGTAAACTATTGAAAATAAATAATTCTTTTAAAAAGTAATTATTTAAAAAAAAACAGTTTACTTTGCTTTATCAATAATATTAAAAGCAAGATTAGTATCACCAGCTCTTAATGCATAAAAAATCAAAGGCCATGCTGATACACCATCAACAAGACGATCATCAACTGATTGTAAACGAGATATTTTTTCATTTGATGTTATAAATGATAATAAACATCCATAAAAATCAATATCATTATAAGTTATTTCTAATGCTTGACGAAAACTTCGTTCAAGATAATCACGTGCACAAAGAACAATAGCACGTTGTGCATGAAATAAATCACTTTTACGATAATCATAATCAAGAACACCTGTCATCCATTCAGCTGCATGCCACATATCATATACGATCTGAAATAAGATGACTTATTAGAAAAAAAAAAGAAAACTCTTTAGTTTATTATTTTAATAACTTGTGTTTCATAAGTCTTAGCAACATGTTTATATTGTATAATTAATTGATCTCCATCACCAGTACCGGATGATGTTCTTGTTTGATTATATGTAATGAGCTATATTTACCAAATAGAAAAGAATAGTTTAAATGAAATGAAATTATTTAACCTTACTGTCTGAGCATATTGTTGTTCAACAAGTGATAAATCAGTAAATATTAATGATTGATTTTGTTGAGATGTCCAACCCTATGATATTATATTACTTTATAGAACAATATTTATAATATCAGCTAATCATCTATCAAAATCTTCTTTTTTTAATTTAAAACCTCAAGTAATAACTTTCTAATTAGACATATATCAAAACTGACCGATTGGAAATCATAACCAGTTGGAGACGTAGTAGAATCACTTAGTATTTGACTTGTCTATGATTTAAAAAAAAAATAAAAGAATAAGTATGAATATAACACAAACTTTAGTTGCAGATGTTGAATCATAAGAAGATATTGAACGAGGTCGAAGATCATCAGCTAATAAACAATTAATTAAATTTCGACGACGTTTTAAACTACTTGAAAATATTTCTTCCCAATAATCAGTATCAGCTTGAGTTAATGACTAAAATTAATAATTATAATATTTAATTTCCATTTAAATATATTCATAAACTAAATAAGTGACAGATTTTCTTCATGCTAACAACTGTTTCTTAAAGATACGAATGTAACTGCTGATAACAATCAACAACTGTTTGTTCGAACTATTGATCAGATGAAAGCTATCAACGACATAAACCATTGAAAGTGTTACTTCAACATTAATAAAATCTAACTTATTACTACTAAGAAAGTTAATAAAAAACAAAATCACATGGTGAATGCTAAAAACTGAATTATATGATAATTATAGTTAGATTCTTTACACGATAGGCGATGATTGTTCATGACAATACTCATTGATAAGATAAAAAACATATTCTACATGTGTTGATAGACTGTCAAGTATTATCAATGTAATATAAATAAATCATTTATTCCACAACATAACTCATCACTTATAAATAACGTTATGGAAAATCTCAACTTAAATTAAGAAAAGAATTAATGATAATATATATATATATATATTACTTGTTGTGTTAAATATTCAAATTGTTCATCATTAAAATTTGCTCGTTCACTTTTTAAATATGCATCTAATTCTGTTTCATTATTAACTTTTGTCAATCGAGTTGTTGGTTTTACTGTGTATGATGATGAAGATATTGTTTCAATAGCTGCTAATTTTTTTTCAATACTTGTTAAATTAAATGATGTCGACGGCGTTGAAAGAAACATCTAAAAGCAAAGAAGAAATTCTTTAATCAAACCATTAAATAACTAAATATTAGAGATGTCTTGAGCGGTGTCGCTTTCTTTCAATTTCGAAATATTTTCGTTTCTTCTTTGCTAGTCTATTCCAATTAATCTTCTAAGTCATAGATCCTTCCCTTCGCGTAATTCTTGCGACCTTGAGACACTCTTAAGTATAATTTAAAAATCAATGGATGAAAAATGATAGTAGTAAAAGATTTAAAATTGTTAAAAAAATTTCATCCTTCGGTGAGACGTATAATCATTGGTCAATTTATTAGTCAATTATTAGAAAGCGTTACATACTATTTATATATACAATTGAATATATATTAAAAATCAAATATTTTATTGAATAAATAAATTTTCTAATAGATTTATTAATTTAAATATAAAATTTTAATTAATAAATTTTTATTGGTTAATCAATGATGCAAAGAAAAAACAAATCAATCAATCAATCAATTCGATCTCTTCTTCTTTTATTTATTTTTATCTATTTTTGATTTGACGTAACAAAGAAAATTCTATCACTATGTATATTTTAGATCATTCTTTTTATCGTATATATATCAAAATATCATGTCAGTTGTGCAAAATAAAAAATGTGGTAAATGTGAAAAAATTGTCTATCCAACTGAAGAAATCAAATGTCTTGACAAAGTAAGTTATTTTCTTTTGCTCTTCATTATTCTTTATTGGATTCGCTCATTTTAATATTAGACAATAAGGTAAATCAGGTGTGAACTCTTTACTTATGAATTTTTTTTTGCGCAAACAAATTTTCCTTCTGCTTTTTACAGAAAGCAATGCATGATTTTCTTCACAAGCTATTAATGCCTATTTTGTTTTCTATTTGATATTTTATTTTTAATCATTCATCTATTTAATTATAGTTTTGGCATAAAGGATGTTTAAAATGTACAGTATGTGGAATGACTCTTAATGTTAAAAATGTCAAAGGTTATGAAAAAATGCCTTATTGTCATGTGTATGTATTTATAAATAATTAATTAGTATTTGAAATTCGCTAAACCTTTTTTTTCTTTAGACATTATCCACAACCAAAACCAACAGTTGTTGTTGACAATCCCGAAATGCAACGTATTCGATTATTAACAGATATTCAAAGCAATGTAAGATTTCTTTTTTGTTTTTTAGAATATATGAAAGATTTGAATAAATATTTATTGTTATAGGCTAAATATCATGAAGATTTTAATAAAAGTAAAGGAAAATTTACAGTAGTAGCCGATGATCCAGCATTAACACGAGCCAAAGAACATCAACGTATTGTTAGTCAAGCTGAATATACTGGTAAACGAAAAGATAGTTCATCACAAATACTTTCTCATGGTAAATATTAGACTATTATATATAAATCATTCAATGAAAATAAATGAATATTTTCTTTTCTGCTAAAGATACTAATCAATATAATAATAATGGTACTAATCGTGGAGGACATATTTCATCAGAATCAAGAGTAGGTCGTGGTAAGTTTTATTTTTCGAAACTACGATCAAACATTTTGTGAAACACGATCTAAAGAAAAAAGAAAGAGTGTTGAAGTATAGAAATAAAAGTTAGAATCCTACGCAAATGCTGTTGATATATACTGTATATCAATAACATCTCGTTATAATATATGAACTACTTTGTTATCGCATTTCCGGAGAATAAAGAAAATGTATCCTAAGATAGAGAGAATAAAACAATCTTCTTGTCATTTGTAAAAACAGTTACATCGTGTTCCATATTTTGATCCCTTTCAGGGTTTGTATTAACAGTTTTTTTGATATGTACATATAGTTGCGGATTATGATCCAATAAATGATAATCGTGGTTCGTTATCACGTGGTTATGAACCAACATCAAAAGCTATGCAAACAACGAGTTAGTTAATTAATTCTTTATTTTTATTATTTCGTCTCTATGTTTAATATATAGAATTTGAAATAAATACACATAAATCTGATAATAATAATGGAAATAATACTCAACATGGTTCTCATAGTGATGGACAAACAACATTAGTAAAATTATTTATTTTTTTTTTTGAAGTTTAGAAAAAGAAATTCTGGTATATTTAGATGAAAGTTCGTGCACTTTATTCATATACAGCAGCTGAATCTGATGAAATAAGTTTTATGGAAGGTGATACAATAATTGATTGTGAACATATTGATGCCGGTTGGATGTTAGGACGTCATCCAGTAACAGGCAAACAAGGTTTACTTCCATCAAATTATGTTGAAATAATTGGTTGAGAATGAAAATTGATTTGTTTTGTTTTCATTTATTGGGATTTTGATTTATTTCTCATAGAGAGAGATCTCATGTAAATATATATTGTTTTTACTCAATACCAACGTTCATATTCTCATTGTTTTGTTTATCAATTTGCCTTTTTTTTTTGCCGTGTGCATGTGTGTTGTTAAAAATTATTGTAAGAACTCTTAGAGATGAACAAGATGTTTGTTTATTTGGTTTTTTTTCTTTATTAAAAAAAAACAAAACATTCTTAATAAAGTTAAATAGTTTTTGAATATTTATTTTTTTTCTTTTTTTTTCATTCTGAACATCATCAATTATTTACTTAATAGCATTGTATTGAATAAATTTTGTTTAGTGAGAAATATCAATGAAAGAATTCATTGATTATGTTATTAATTTTTGTTTGGATTTATTATAAGATAAATGAAGATTTGTTCTTTATAATTAATATATATTTTTTTTTGTTTTTGCATTACATCCTCAGATTTAGAATACTTAATAGTACCCTATTCGATCGGTTAAATAATTTTGTTTACAATAGAAGCGACTCTATCGTGTCTTAAATCTTAATCTTCGAGGATTTGTATTGATAGGTTTTTCTAACCGAAATATGATATCTTTGATCTTAAAATGTTTTTTTTTTGTTGTATCAATAAGAGATTATATGATAATATTGATTTATTTCATAGGTTTCTCTCCTTTCAATTTAGAATCATTATAAAAGTGCACTTATTTGACAAGTTGACGTATGAGATTTTTAATAATTTATTCAATATTTTGATTATGAATAAATCAATTCTTATATTTGATTCATTGGATTGTAAAGAAAAATATTTTTTAGTTGTAGCAACATAAATTTATATTGAAAACATTATTTCGAGAGATAAATAAAACAAATATCAAATGTCTGGAAGCCATACTTATCTTACTATTAATGCTTGTTGATTGCATTATGCCTTTTTTCATTTTATGAATAATGTAAACTAACATATAGAAAATGATTTATAAGAATAATCAAAAATTCGATGATATTAATATTTTTTAATCTAAAATATCCTGTGGTGAATGACTTAATTTATTATTTTTATATGTTGCTTATACAAATTGACAGAAATAGATTTTGTGCACACATTACTATTTGTATTGTATGACATAAAAAGAATTGTAAATAGATTGACATGTTACAAAAAATTAATCAACACTTGAAAATCGCTTCTTTTTGTATACGCAAAAGCAATTTTGATCGACAACAAGCGAACGAATTTGAATCAAACACATAAAAAAAAAAACATTATCTTTTTTTTCATATTAGCGAAGAAGCAACAATCAACAACTACTATTCATAGTGTAAACAAAGGTAATTCACAAGAAACATTTCTATCATAATTTTTCAAAAGATTAGATAACAAATTGAAATTAATATATAGGTCGAAAGATAAACAGTATGAACTTAGTTGATATGAATTCATATTTACCATATCTACGTCATTCGGCATATAATCATCAACAAAATCGATATATGTCAATTAGTACAAATCCTAAAACTATTCATTCATCATTGTCAATATATTCTTCAAAAAAAGAAAATTCAATACCTTTATTAATTCAATTATGTTTTCATTCAAATGAAAATTATGCATATCGTACAATGCGTACATTACTTTCATCACGTTATTCGAATTCACCTAATGTATATGATGAATTTGGTTGTAATTTACTTATGTATACTCTACGATATCAACGTTATAAATTATTTGAATTTTTATTAAATGAAACAATTTTTGATATTAATCTTCATGATAAAGATCAACAAGGTAATACAATTCTTCATTATGCAATATTATATGGAGGAAATAATACACAAATAATTGATAAATTAATTGAAAAATATAATAAATTTTCTATTGAAATTGATGAAAGAAATAATTATGGATTTACACCATTATTATTAGGTGAGAACAAAAATGATAAAAATATTAATGAATTATTTATTTATAGCTGCTTTTTGTGGACGATATGATCTTGCTTTGAGTTTATTAACTGAAACTGATGCATCACCATTTGTTCGTGATCATATTCAATTTAAAAATATATTTGATTATATTGAAATCGATATGAAAAATAGAGAATTTATTAGTCAATATCAGAATAAGTATAGTTTATTTTTTTATTGAAAAATATTTTCAATACATGATTATTATTGAAGATTTTAATTTTATTTTTAGTCAAAAATCTTCTTTATCAAATTCTAAATCAAAACGTTTACATGTTCGACATCATCAAACTATTCATTCTCGACAAGAAATTTCATTTCAAATAAATCAACCGAATAATAATAATAAGAAGAATTTTTTTGAAACTATTTTACCTCAAGCTATTGAACATGACTTAAATTTATTACGTTCATCTATTATGAAAATGTATGATTTTGAATATTTTTATTCTAGTTTAAGACATCTTCTAAGTTATTTAAAAGAACGATATCCACGTATTAAAACTTTACAATTATTAGAAAATGCACATGATATAACAATAACATTAAAACTAGCATTACAACAAGAAAATTCCAAAACAAATGTTCATCGTATTTTAAATTTATTTGATCCAAATCTAAGACCTAAAGTAATACCATTAAAATCATCTTCACAAAAAGTATTGTCAACGACTAGAATGCCTATGACATTTAAACGATTGGGTACCAAAATAACAACACTTACTTCTTTTTCTCGAATGCAAGTCAATAATAAACGTTCTGCACTCGTAGCAACTAATAACAAATAAAAATAACACATATCTATCTAAACGTCAAACGAGAATCGTTTTTTTTTTTTCAATAAAATTTGTTTAATCTCAATTATTATCACATTCTTGTATTTTCATTATGTTGATTATTTATTATTAGATTGTAAGAAAAGTAAATTAGAAACTTTTTCTGGAGAATAATTAGCATTAAAACAGATCCATTGCAGAAGTTATTTTAAGAATAATAGTGGGATAGCGATGCAGGAGACGTTTTTAGAATATTATTGTGCTAGCGGAGCGATGATATTATTAAGAATAACACTGTGATAACGACAAGAGAATTGTTGTAAAAAACCTGTCGTGGAGCAGTGGAACAAGAGATGTTTTTGAAGAATACTATCGTGACAGCAAAGCAGGACATACTTTAAGAATACTATCGCGACAGTAACACAGAGATGTTATGAAAATAATATTGCAATAACAAAGCGCGAGACGTTTTAAGCATTGCGATTGCAGCAAAGAAGTGATAGTTTATTTTTTTTAAGAAACTGCAAAGCTACATGAATTTACACATGATAAGAACTTCTATTTAGCATTACATTTGTCTGTTAAATTGTTTCTTCTTAACTTTTCTTTTAGAATAATTTTAAATTATAAAAGATCTATTCTGAAACAAATTTAAAATTGATTTTTCTCATATTTAACAAAATCAAACTCTTTAAAATTTTGCTAGATAATTGTATATGCTCAATACTATATAACTACAAAGTTTAAAGTCTATATTTATCTCTTCGTTCATATATTCAAAACAATACAATTTTCCGAAAATAAAAAGAAATCTGTATTACGTTATCAATATTTTTATGTATTATATTATCATTCTATTCAATCACTAATCTCTATTTTGGTGATATTTTTATCTACCATTTGTTGACATAAAAAAACCACTAAATTGGTTAGATTTCATTGTAATATCATTTTTCAAGATGATTAAGATTCTAAACAAAAGATACGCATCTCCATCAATATCGTCAATCATATTCTTATCAAATTAATTGAATCAATAAATTGTGCTGCACAGCTAGCTAGCGTCTGATCTATAGAAAACGTTTGGGATGCATTAGAGGAAAAGCTACGAGGATAGAAACATATTAATATTGGAAGATTCAGAAATGACATGAAAAAGAAATGTACCCAATTTAGTGTTTCTTTATGTCAACTGATATGAATTTCTTTTTATTTCGAAAAATTGTATTCTTTTAAAAATATGAATCAAAATAATAAGAAAATTTCAAAAAATAGTTCATCATAATGTTGTTATAGATTCTTTAAAGAGTTTGATTTCGTTGAATAGGAGAGCAATACATTTTAAAGTCATTTTCAGCACTTCCAAAACATCTCCATATGTACCTTTAGGTGAATTAATTTCTCTCTCTCTCTATTATTTTCTAGTGAATTCTTTTCCTTTCCATGCTCTTGTACTATATATGTATATCTTTTTGCCTAAGAACAAGAAATCAGTTTATATATGCAACAAGATAACACGTCTCTCTGACAAACATTTTTTACGGACGTCAATAAACAAAAAAATAAGTAAATCAAAAATATTCGGAAAAAATCATTAGGGTATGTATACAGACTAGATATACCAGAAATAGTTGTAACTATCCTTTAGTTGTACAAATTATCATCTAAGTATAATGCAATTTTTATGCTATTTCTACATGCTGTATCGTATTTTGTATGTTAAATAACTTGAATCCGATCCTGATGACTAGAATTCTATGTGCTTAGATACCAATTTTGACCGAAACTTGATATATTTCTAAAAGTTTTTAAATATTCATGGAGTTAAACAGAAGAATCCTAGTTGTTTGGTGACTGTAGATCGATTATTGTCACATGAGTTATTCTTGTTCGCATAAATTTTCAACATAAATAATTAAATAGTATATTTATTATTTCGAATATCTTGAAAACATATACCATAGAACTGTATTCACATTCCTTCGAAAGAATGTTTCAGTAATCGTTTATTTGATGATTATTTTACATTCAAATATATATCTATTTAGAATCATCTTAACTTTTAAATAGAATCAAATTCTTATAACACTGAATGTTGAATGATTATTTTTATTCATTGAAAAAACATTCTAGTTCACACTATATTTAATCATTGTTCTTGATTCATATTCATTAGATGTTTAGAATTTTCCTACTATTGAAAAATTTAATTAGATACTTGTTATATTATATGAAATCAAATGCATTGTCGATAAGATAAATTATTGTCATGACTATAATACTATCAGAACAATAGTAATCAAACGATACTTTATTTCTATCATTATCTGTTTTTTTAATGCGGTGCGAAGCACAGCATTTATGTAGTTCGTCGCGAGTTTTTTTTTTTATTTCTTACTTCCTTGATTGACGTACGCATGTTATCTCGTCACTTTGTGACGCGATGATCTCGAGAACCAAAGATCACAGATTAATCGTTAAAACGAAAGGTGGTAGTATCATGATCGAACGCATTACATCGTTTTTCCAATCTTTCATACAGTCTTTCGTTCGCACAAAAATACCGTTCCAAAAACACGATTTTGACAAAATTTTGCATTGAGATAATTAAAACGAAAAATGAAAGAGAAGTCAGGCGCCATTCTTTCTCTTTGAATGTAAGACAGCTGTGATACAGCTGATTGTAGATAATGAATCATATAGATAATTAAACGATCAATCGAAATCGTCCTTCAGAAAAGTGTTGATAGGCTTTCATAGAGTTCTCGTGGCGATGAATTTTATTATGGTACGTTTCAATTTTCTCACGACTTATATCAGCTGACTCGTGAAAAAGTAATTTTTCGAATTCGAATAATATAGACAAGTGTCTATGTTTAGTAGTCCGTCCACAAGTCAACCAGAAATGACGATTTCTATTAATTCTTTCTTTTTTACTATACGTATGCATCAAACTTGTCATTTTGTCACGCAATGATCTCGAAAATGGAAACTCACGAAACAGTCGTTTAAACGCAAAGCCAAAGTATCGAGATCGAACTCGTAACGTTTGTATTGATATTGTTCTGAAAATGCTTAATTTCCTCATAATCGGTTTCCGAAAATGACAAATATGAAACTATTTATTTGCTTTTCGTTTTGAGATAATTAAAATTGAAAAAATAAAAGAAAGTTAGGCGCCATTTACTTTTCTCATATGTCAAACAGCTGTAAATACAGCTGATAGTAGATAATGAATCATTGAGATAATTAATCGATCAATAAACAAGAGTTTCTAGAAGTCTGTCGATACGCTTTAGTAGAGTTCCTCTAGTGATCAATTTCATAATGGATGCCTTTCAGGTCCGACCTACGCTAGATCAGCTGTTCGATAAAAATGTTTTTTTTATCGATTGTGTCTAACTCAGAAAAATCTTCAATTATCTCTGAACCTTGACGTAGAATGTGAGAACAAATTGTGATGATATTCAGAAAGATTATTCGATTTCGATTCGAAATTCGTTTTTTGAATTCTCCGCACGTGTGCTTCGCACCGCATTTCGTATTCGAGTCGAAACTCGAATACCATCTAGTTTTCTTCAGTATTCATAGATGAAATTGTTTCCGCATTTTTTTTTGCCCAAAAATTGTTTCACACAACACTAAAGTAGATTGAATGACAATGATATGAATCTATATTGACACGATACACACAAATTCATCACATTCTAATAGAATATTTTATTCCATAAGATGGACATTATTTGTCAAAGTAACAGATCGACCAGAAGCATTAATTGAAAAATATACAACAACAAAAAGAAAAACAAATATCTTTTGTTGATACTCTATTTTCTATACGTTCGATTAAATATTTGTTTAGAGTAGTGACTGTACTTGTCAAAAATAAAAGTGTAAATAAAAGAAAAAACTTGTGAATGCAGTCCGATAAAAGACTAAAACGTGTAACTCACCAACTCTGACTGTTATAATTTTATGATAGATTGTCAATGGGGTTAAAATAATTTATTTAAAAGAAATATCAAATAAAGGGATAAATCAAAATTATAATAATTTTTCCGAGCATATAATTCTTTCCCTCGAGCAACTTTAACATATACTCCTTAGGTTTTAGCCTAAACTTAGAATTTAATTAGTTTATACTTTTCTATGTCCGTCCTATTCTGACTCTGTTAGATACATAATACCACAGCCGTACTGATTGACACCTATAATAAGATTCTTTCACTGTATCGAATACTGACATCAGTAATATTTAGATTTATGTCTGCACCGAAATACAAGAGAAGTAGATGTAATCTCAATAACTAGATATAGGTAATAACCAGTGAATTGCAGATTTCAGTAATTGAAAGAGAAGAATTTCGCACGTCTTTCTATCTGATAATATGTAAGACGGTTGTCATGCATTTCTTTTTGAATGTTTTGCAAAGATGGTGTGTTTTAAGATAAATTTATCGTATATAGTATTAGAGAAAAAGACGTTCGAATGTCTTCTCTTTCGATTGTTGAAAATCGTAAGTCACTAGCTCTTACTGTTGTCGAACTGTTTAGCTTACACGCACTATTCTTTCATTCTGGTAGGGACATTGGTTAGAGTCTACAGTAAAAGTTTTAGATTTATAGAATACTTTGGAATATTTTAGAAAGTTTCATAATAATCTAAACACTATTAGTACTTATGAATCTTTTTTTGTCACTAGGAAAACGTGCTCAATGACCTTTGGTTTTTCTCGTATTGCTCTCGCTTCTTAAGGATCTATGAGTAAACTACAAAAATCACGATTAAAACTTACACTCATTATTTTCTTCGAAAATTTATACGAATTCCACAAAAATTACAAGCATTATTGAGACCTTCTTCATTTTGATTGTTTTCAAATGTTTGACTAATTAAGCAGATTACTAAGATAGTTTTATACTGCATTCGTATCAATCAATATACGAATGTTTTATGATATTGGTGTTATTCCTTCTGAAAACTTATTCTATCTATTCAGAATGCTTTCTTTTTCTGTTTGAAGAATATTTGAAACCAAATGTAACTATTAGTTTTAGTATCACATGTTAGTAATTCTTCTATATAATTATATGTTTGAAACTATGAATAACAATTATCTTGCTTTGAATTATTTTACTAATGAAACACTGATATTTCAATTTATATATTCTATGTCAAAGAAAGTAGAGAGTAAACAGGAATTTTGTTACCTGAATTTCAACAGTCGGTTTAATTTCCGTCAAATTTATGATAATCTAAAGATTGTGGAAAATAAACAGTTTTACCGATATTTTGGCTTCATTCCACTATGACTTATCAGTAAACCGGAATTTCGACATTCCTTTTTCTGTTGAAGGGATTCCGGAGGAAATTGGACAAACGTACCAAAAGTCAGGTCGCATAATTCCGCACAACCCACTAAGGTTATATTCTAAGGTGAAACTTTATTTTCTTCAACACATTTTTCAAAACGCCAAGAACATGTTTTTAGACCATAGATTATTGAAGTTTTCATTCGACTATAGAATTTGATATCAAAAAAATCTCATTCGAAGGTTTTTATTCTATACATTTAACAGCTATTAAAAAAAATCAATCGAATGAAGTTGTTCACATATAAATAGTCTAACATTGAAACAGAATAATTATATCGAAATTTCTCGTAACAATGCATAATTTACATTTCAAAAATTGAATTTCGATAATTTATATATTGAATAGTCAAACAATGAATTCAATCGAAAATATTACTTATCCAAATTTGCTTTCATGCAATGTTTAAGTACATATAAAATTCTTAACGATAGTAAAACAATGATTGGTACTGTGTAAGATAATAAATTCATTTATAGTATTTAATGTTATTTCTTCAACAAATTATATCTATTAAGTAAATAATTCGATTTCATTAGTTTTCGTTTAAAGAATAATCAAAAACTAATAATGATTTTTTTATATAAGAATTTATTTAATTTTTATTTGTTAATGCATATAGTCTTCTAAAAAAAGTGAACGAAACATTTTTCTATGCATTATCATCTTGTGATAGAACTATTTTTTTTCTTCTCTTCTTATTATCATGCAACATAGGAAAGCATTATATTTTATAGTCAATCTTATCGATAGTATCAGGGGACCACATATAATATTAGATGACAATGAAAGAATGAAGCATGGTTATTTATACATTCAACTAATTTGTAGTTTTTTTTTAATTCATTGAATACTCAACTTGGCTTGTTGAAATATAACTTTCGTGACAAACTTTCTATATAATATTTTTCTTTTTCCCAACGGTGTATTCTTTGTCATACAAAATAAACGCATAGAAAATTCTCCGATACATTCTTCAAATGTTATGCTTATAGAAAAATTCAATTGTTCTAACGAAATCATAACATTGTATCAGAGCATCGGATTTATAATGGAAAGTTAAAGCGCTCAAATATACTATTAGAATATATAATTGCTTCTAGAAAAAAATATTGTTTTTTTTTGGAACTTGAAAAACAAACGATCTGTAAATATTTTGTTTCCGTGTAGTATTTGTTTGTTTGCACCAATAATTTCGAATATTTTTTACGTTCTACCAAATTACCATATTCATTTGAAATGAATTCAATCAACAATGGATGATATTACTCTTTAATAGAATGTAGGAATATGAAACGATAACACTGTGGAAAAATACAAGCGAGGTGAAAAGTTAACTCTAGACAAAACTGATATTTTTTTTTTCTTTTAACATGTTCACATGCTATCATGTAAATTCATTATATCAATGATAAAATCATGATTAATTTCCTGAATGAAAATAAAATGGCACACGTATCTTCAATAAAAATGTCATTAAATCTATCATGAAACAAAATGAGCACCAGTAAATACACCTATTAACCGACGTTATTATATCCTATTTGCTAACAACATGACAGTATATTTACTTTAACATATGTGACTATTCTCATTTTTTTTTTTAAATTCTGTCAATAGGGAATAATTATATGTAAGTTAACAGTAATTATTTTTTTCTTTATATAGGACATTATTTATTCACACTAGTCGAAAGTAATACTCGAGAATGAAACTAAGTGAGTCAAACTTCTTGAAATTTCTGAACAGGAAATTTGTTAGATAAGAATAAATCGTTGTTCGTGATAGATGTTAACGCTACTTGTAATCTTTCTGCGTAATTAATAAGATTTTTCAGTAAAAGAAAAAAGAATTGTATCTTATTTTTTTATTAATCATACAAAGTTTTCTTAATAATATCAAAAAAAAAGTAAAAGTTTTGATTCTATATAAAAGATTTATTCTAGAAATGTAGAATTTTGTAAATAAAATCGTTTGCGTTAGATATTATATCGAATAAATAATATTAATAGAATAAAAACTAGCTATATGTTATGTTTTGTTGATCTTGTTGTCTTAGTTCTCAAAAGAAAAATCTTTCTATTTTTTTTTCGATGATAATGCAAATGTATTGATTTACTTTATAAATAGAAGGTTTCCATTGAGTGCAAAACTTCGTAACTAAAGTATTTTTTAAGCACGTTACTATTCAAAAAAAAGAATACTTGCATACATGCATTGTAAAAGATCAAATAGAGGATAATCTTTAATTTAAGCACGAATGACCATATAGTATCAACGATTAAAAATTATTTCGAATTTTAATTCTAGTAGAATGATTATGTCTTCTTTTCTATCAATCAAAGCAGTTGTTCTATGTTCTCATAATGTATCAATGTAACCTTGCGTTTGACTGCCTCTCTTTTTTGCAATAATCAACAGCGAATTATAGACCAAGGTTTGACACTATTTTTATTCACTGCAAATATTGAGTAAAGTTCTTTTTTCTTTTTTAAATAAATATTTTTATAATGATCATTTGTTTGAAAGAAAAGTTTTTTTCATCTTAATCTCTAGAGAAATTGATCAAAATATTAGAATATTAATGACAAATCTTTTGTTTTGGCTTGTATAATATGAATAAAGAGAAAAATCAATGAGTCGGAAAGATAGTTTCATTTGTCTTAATATAAAATATAGAAAGATTTAGTCATTATTTTAGAATATTATTTTCTTTTTTAGTATGTTAGCCGACTACAATCTCTCTTTGCGAGAATAATCAAGTTTCTGTCTCTTTTTTCTCCTTTCTATACTTTGACATCTTCGCGCATTTGGGTCTGTCTATTGGCTTGAGTATGCTTGTATCGTCTCTTTTTCCTCTTCTACTAATATTTTCTATTGAATACAAATGGCAATGGTGCTCCTTTCTAACAGCATCATCACCGCTCTTATCTTATGGTGTTGCCTGCTCGACAATGATGGTTGTAGAGAATGCCGCGCGCCGTCAAGCAGTAGCAGCCTAATCACATTAATGAAGAAGAAATTCTATCGTCGTTCTGCAGGCCGTCCGTCCGTCCGTCGTCGTTGCTTTACTGACAAGAAAAAAAGGAAGAAAAGAGGAAAAAATGGAGAAAGGCGGCATCAATGAAGCGTCTGCGGGCAGGAGGATAGCTCGTCGGCAGCTGTTGCCCGACCGACGACGAGTGTGAACTATTATCTACTCTGTTACAAAAGAAGCAAAAGAAGACGAAGAAGAAGAAAAAGAAAAGAATAGGAAAAAAAAAGAATTGCGATAACCAAACGAACGAGCGCGAGTGGTTCAGATCGAACCGTTGCTTATTGGCCAAATAGCGAGAAAGAAAGAATTTTCCGTAAAAAAAAGAAGCATCAGCAATAGAGACAACTTTTCTCTTCTATCTCTTTTCTTTTTTTTTCTCTCTCTCTCCATCTATGTAGTGTGCAGAATAGAGTAGGCGACGACCCACAACACAACAACAACAATATTAGTTTTACCATCACTACTAACATCTAATAGCAAAAGCAATTCCATTTTTTTTTCTCTCTTTTCTCATTTCTATAATTCACAAACATCTACAAAAATTTTGGCGAGACGATAAAAAAAAAAATAAGACTATTTTGTTTTTCAGATATAAAAATTTATTGAATGAAGAATAACCAACAATGTTTTATTATTTAAAAAGTAAAGGGTATGATTCTCATTTAGTATTCTATCGATACATTTGTTATTCTATCAAATATAGGGAATTGAACATTAGTTAACATAATCAAATCAAACCTTCATATAACACATACATATTCCTATCCAGGTAATTTGATTTTTATATTTTACATATAAATATAGAATCAATTTATTCTATTTTTAATGAGAATTTTCAATGTTAGACTACTTGACCTAATCTTTTTTTTTTTTTGTTTGTTTTGTTTTTCAATGAACCTTTTTTGGATATGTTGAATAGTCACAGTATTTCGAATGTTTTCTTATCTTATGCTTAACTACTAGGATAATGATGAAAGTCGTATGTTATCTTCACCGAAGTTCTAGTTCTGGTTTTAAGTGACACGATAGACTAGCAAAAAAAAAGAATCCGTCCGACAGCACATAAAAAGAAAAGAAAAAAATGCTAAAAAAAACTTGAGCAAGTGAAATAAAGAAAAGGAAAAAAAAAAGGAAATGTTCTGTTGTGATGAAACATTCCAAGAAATTGAGTTAACAACGAAGACAAGTTAGCAATACGGTGTACTGTTTTTTTTCTTATATTTAAAATAACACCATTAATAGAAAAGAAAATATTAGATAGCTGAACATGGTGAGTAAGAAAAGAAAAACACCAATAAAAAAATTTTTCTGTTCTTGTTCAACAATATCTATCAACTAGTATGCACCATTCACATACACAATTCTGCAAGTTATTTCTTCTTCATTTGTAAATAGTTACTAATATTAGTAAAAAAAAAAAAAAAAGAGAAACAAGAGAACATCGTAAAGAAAAGAAAAAGAAATGCAGAATAGTGGTACTATTAATAACTAACACAAACATTACATATATATTAAGAATAAGCAAGAAAAAAAAAAGAAATAGAGAACATCATATACACCATTCGAAAATCAATGTATATATATGTGTCAGATTTGATCATATATAGAATAAAATCTAATCTTAAATTGAAAATTCCCTAGTTGAAGACGAGATTTTTTTTTTGTTCTATTTAATTAGTTAAGACGACTTTTGGCACGCGATTTCTACTTTTTCCGATCATCTAAGTTTACATGAATGCTTTATATATATATATATAATACATAGAAAAGAAAGCGAACGCGTTTTAATATGCATTTGTGTGTGTGTGTGTCGACAAACGGAAGTAAGAGAAAATCACAAAAAAAGCACTTTTTTACTTTTTATTAGAATACGAAGAAGAAAAAAAAAACCTTCAATAACATGAATTGGGTAGGTTACAATCTTTGAACTTTTTTTTTTTCTTTATTTGTTCTTACCTATCTAATACTCATATATTGAACTTTTGTCTTCGAAGAGCTCTTAAGAAAATGTAGTTTGATCGATTTCAGAGATAGATAACTATTACGTCGGTTTCATTTTTTTTTTTTTCTAATAATTTCAAGAGTACAATTCGATATGATAGCATGTTTTGTATAGAATAGGTTCATTGATTATTCGGAAGCTGCATGATGACGTTTTTATGGGTTTGTACCCGAGCTCAACAAAATTGAGACATATCCGGTCGAGTTCAAGCCCATGTTCTATTTTTTCTTCAATATCGGGTACTTGCTTCGTTATGGCTCTACATCGGGAGTCACTGTCGTAAATAAAAACACAGAAAAGCTTTTTGCCAACAATTTCTCATAACAAGAGAAAAAGAATAATTCAATGTTGAATCATTTTGTTTAGAATTTTCATCTCTTCAAAATACTGTTTAAGACATGAAGATCGAACAATCTTCGTCTGAGAAAAATATTGTACATTGATCATGATCAGTGTTGGTTATGACTAGAGCCTATCAAATTCAAAATCTTCGGACTCAGTCGAACCATACTTTGATATTTTCAATGAAATTCTATAATGAGCATTAAATATTCACCCTAAAGCTACGGCATACTTTTTTTTTCCGATTTTTTGTATTCAATGATTAGTGTGCCCTCTATATATTTCTTAGACTCACAGAAGACATGGAATCCAAATTATTTGAATCCAATTCGGCAGATTCTAATCATGATAGAAGCGTGACATTTTTCTCTGCCAATGATTATTCGTATCTTTCAGTTTTAAACGATATTTTGAACAAAACAATCAGTTCGAGTTATTCTTCTAGTCTTTGTTAATGATGGCTGTGATGAAAAACTATCTATTTAGTCACGACCGCAATACAGATGTCTATTCTTCGAATATGATTAAATTAAAGAATTAAGATTTCGTCTATGCGTAGAATACTTTTAGAAGAAAGTTCAATAGAAAATTATTGTTTATTGTTCACTGTCCTAGTCCACACTTCCCAATAAATTAAAAGATTTTGCTATGTTGAAAACAACAGTATGTTATTCCAAAGAAACCTTTAACAATTAGTTATATGTGTTAATTTACATGCTTTTGAAGTTTTTTTTATATTCTTTTACATGTCTTTGATAGGATCTTTTTTTTCCGCGAATTACAGAATTAAAAAGCATTAACAAATCTTGACAGAAAGTAGAAAGAAATATCATAGATTGAATTGGATTTTTTTTTTGTTCTTGATTGAGACTCGAATTCAGGATCTCAAATAAATTTAAGTGTAGATGTGAACGACTCACAGTTCTGAACCGATTATATTCATTTATTCATATGTAATTTTTTTTTTTCATTAAAAATGAATGAATCTTGTCAATCTTAATATACTTTAAAGAACAAGTTAATAATTATATTTTTTGTATTTAGTTACGTAAAAAGTTACTTCCATCAAAAATGGGTCTTTGTGCATCTGGTATGAGCTCTGAAGAGCGTGAAGCTATGGAACGAAGTAAAGCATTAGATAAACAATTAAAAGAAGATGCTGAACGAGCAGCTAAAGATGTTAAATTACTTTTGCTCGGTAAAAAAACAAGAAAAAAAAAATCTTTAAAATATTATTTCTATTTTGTTTTTATATTATAGGTGCTGGTGAATCTGGTAAATCAACAATATTAAAACAAATGAAAATTATTCATATGGATGGATATTCAAAAGAAGATTTTGAACAGTATCGAGAAGTTGTTTATTCAAATACAATTCAATCCTTAGCAACAATTATTCGAGCTATGGAAACACTTAATATTCAATTTGGTTCAAGTGATCGTGAACGAGATGCTGCAATGGGTAACAAAAAAAACACACACACACAATCATTATTTTTATTTAAATTCATTTAAATATTTTTTAGTATTAGACAAAATTTCTCGTATGGCCGATACAGAACCATTTGAAAGTGAATTACTTGATGCAATGAAAAAATTATGGAATGATCATGGTGTACAACAATGTTTTAATCGTTCAAATGAATATCAATTAAATGATTCAGCTAAATATTTTCTCGATAAATTAGATGAAATTGGTTCACCACAATATTTACCAAGTACACAAGATATTTTACGTACTCGAGTTAAAACAACTGGTATTGTTGAAATTAATTTTACATTTAAAGGTTTGTATTCCCTCAAAAAAAAAAAATAAAAATTCATATTAATTAAATAATTTTGATTTAGATCTTAATTTTCGTGTCTTTGATGTTGGTGGTCAAAGATCTGAACGAAAAAAATGGATTCATTGTTTTGAAGATGTAACTGCAATTATATTTATTGTTGCTTTAAGTGAATATGATCAAGTAAATTTTTTTTTTTTTTGCTTTCATATTATAATAAAAAAAAATTAACTTTTACAAAAAGGTTCTTGTCGAAGATGAAACAACAAATCGTATGCATGAATCTCTTCGTTTATTTGATTCAATATGTAATAATAAATGGTTTGTTAATACATCAATTATTCTCTTTTTAAATAAAAAAGATTTATTCGCTGAAAAAATTACACGATCAAGTTTACGGTATATCATTTTTTTTTTTTTTTTTTTGTTTTTAATATAAAATTTATTTGATTATTTTATAGAAAATGTTTTCCAGAATATCAAGGTAAAGATGAATATACGGAAGCTAGCGAATATATTCAAGCTCAATTTGTGGCACAAAATAAAAGCGAACAAAAAGTTTGTTATTGAAAAATAAAATAATTTTTTTTTTTGAAATTATTTTTCTTAGGAAATCTATTGTCATTTAACATGCGCTACAGATACTCAGAATGTTCAATTTGTTTTGTAAGTTATTATTTAGAAAATAATAAATGTAGAACATATGAATATTTTTTTTTTCTCCTTTTAGTGATGCTGTTACTGATGTCATCATAACAAATAATCTCCGTGCCAGTGGTCTCTATTAGACGAATTTATTACTAAACTTCTTCATTTTTTTTTTTTTTCTTTTATAAAAAAAACAAAAAAACGTTCTCGCGTATATCCAGATACCAAGTATCGCCGTCGCTCAGCTTTTTGTTTCTCTAGCTTTCGTTTCTTTTTTTGTCAATTTCGACAAGCGCCGGTCGATCTTTCTTTTATTCATATTTGATTTTTTTTTTCTTTTTTTCTTTTTTTTCTCTTCTTGTTCTAATTTTCAATCTATTTAGAGTGCGACTAGTCAAGTATATTGATCGGAGACGGCTTTATCTCTTTTGCTGTCGTGTGTGTGGTGTATCTCATATCGTCATCTTTCTTCTGGCTGCTTGTCGTCAATGTTGTTTTTATTGTTTATTTTACGTATTTAACTTGTGCGTTTCCTTTTTTTGTAAATGTGTGTGTGCTTTCCTTTCTTTTTTTTTTCTTCTTCTTCTCGCAATCATTTCATTATTTTTTATTGTATTACTTCTTTATTTTAAATGTCTGAGTTTTCGATTTTTTTCTTCTTTTTTCTTTTTTTTTTGGAAACTAACATTGAGACACAGACTTAAGCAATTATGATGATTAAAAACGATTTTTATCTATTTTATGATTTGAAAACATCAGAAACAAAAAAAAACATACGGAGAACAAGAATTGAGTTAGATGTAGAAATTTTTGTTGTCCTATAAAACTTAAATCTATTTAAGGATCTATCTTGGAAAAAATTGAATATATAATGGTTTTCACTTTTATTATTTTCTTTTTCTCTTGTATGTTCATAACAAAGTTAATAAAGGATGTTCTTATCGTTTCGAAGTATGTTTTATTAAAAAAAAAAGTTAAGATAATTAGATTTTTGACGAAACAATCATTAGGTTGATGTATTTTTATGCTTAATTATATAAAAAAAAAAAATCATTCATGTGACGTTAAAAACAAAGAGAAAAGATCATCACACATTGATCGATATCATACAAATGATTTCATTTTTTTTATAACTATTTTTAGAAAGAAAATTATTATAATTTGAATTATTATAAAATTATGTTTTATTAATGGTAGTTTTGACATTGAAATATAATTAAATAATACAATTATCCGTTTGATCTACATGTTCTTTAGTTTCAATGTAATCAATGTACTTTTTTTTTTTTGCATCCCTTCAATGAACACATGTACGAGCAATTTATTGTTATTATTTTAAAATGTTTTGACAAGGTCATTTTTTAGATTATAAATCTATTATGCATTCATTTGGTTTTTGTTTCACTTGTTGAGGATCTTCTCACACGCAAAGTTTCATTATGTATTCATGCACTTAGTATGAAGTAGCTAATGGTTTTAAAACGTGTCCATATTTTATTTATACTTGAATGACCTAGTTATTGAAGAAAATCATTTAAAATATTTGATGTTTAGCGGAAAATTAAAGGAAGGTTCATCACACTAATTTTCAATCTATCGATCTTTGCTATGTGGAATAATCGAAAACAAATGAAATGATTATCTGACAATATGTTTTTAACTAATAGCATTTACGCAGTTTGTTATTGCATCATCATATATGTTTATTATAAGACAAATACAATTGGTTTTTGGAGTACATATTAGACACAATGATGGAGAAAAAACGAAAAAAAAAACAATAACATGATCACATAATACTTCAAGAAGGAAAGAATTGAATATCAGTTACATCATGTAATTTGATGTGTATCATAAGAAATTACCTATCTAGAAAATTGTATGAACTGATACGATGAATGGATGAATGAATGAGCGCTATGGTTCCACTTCTAATGTTTCTATTCTCATTTGTATAAGATTGTTGAACACAATGATCCATAAACAATTATAATAACAAAATAATTGATCACCTTGACTATATTTCAACCGATTAGATTGGTTTATTACTATTGATAATGGGTATCAGGAATTCATATATAATATTTGAAAAGATTTTACTTTACAATACACTTCGTTTTTTTCTTTCATTCATTGATTGTACTGCTATCATTTAGTATATCCTAAAAGTTATAGGTATAAACAATGTAGAGTCATTGAAAACTAAAATTACAATCTTATTCTTTGAAGATTCACTAAAAAGTTATATGATATTTTATTGAAGCCATCAGTATATAGTTAAATGTGCACGTAATGCGCAAACCTTTCGTTCGATTGAGACATCGATATAGCTTTATTAATTATTTAAATTAGGATTTTTTCTCATGAAAATGAATAACATTTGTTTAAACTCAAGATTTCTTTTAAACCGAAATTATTTCCCTAATATATTCAATATATTATTAATGGATAATTTGACGATCGATTCACATTTCTTTTTAGTGTAGATTGACAATATGAGATAGACCAAACAATGACTTTCTTGTTTTGTTGATCATAGTTAAAATATTTTCGATAATAAAATAGTAATGAAATAGATAAAATTATTAATATATTTTACAATAAAATACTATGTAAATAATTTATTTCCTATTGATTACATCAACTAAGCCATAATGAAGTAAAATAATAATTCAGATCACATTTTGATGTTTTGCTAATTTTCAATATCAATCCTTTAATTGATTGTTTTATTCATATTCTCTCTTGTTTGATATCTAATATAAATTTAAAACAAATTTTTTTTCGAACAAAAAAAAATACAACAAATATTTGATTTTAAATAAAAGAAATTTGAACATTTAAATTCTGGTTAAACAAATCTATATGATGTATGAATTCGACTTGTACTATTTTAAAGGCATCCTACGAAATTTAGATCGGAATATAATAGCTAAAAAGAAAATCCGACTGCAAGGAGTATTAGCGAAACTATCGTTTGAAAAAAAAATTTTAATAAATAAATTTCTATTATTCTTTTTTGTTTTTGATTAAGTAATTGTCTTGGAATAAGTTGCATTATAATCGTAATCAACGTAAATTGTTTAATTAAATTCAATAGAATGCATTCCTATTAATAATTGATCGAGGGACTTGAAGGCATGCTTGATTACTTATATTCTTATTTTTTTTCATTCGTTTACATCGCTTGATGACGAAATATTGAAAGATGAATTGTCGAAAGCCTTACTAGAGTTTTCAGGTTTGAGTCGAAAACTTTCGGACTCCATGGGTTCCACTCGCCAAGCCCATTGTATGCTTTTCAAAGTCTGCTTAGGTATATTAAGGGTACCCTCTTTCTGGGATTACTCGTAAATGAATCATCAATAAATTTTGAAATTTATCGGACCGGTAAAACTCAATGAGTAGAGCAAAATTCTTATAGACTCAAAACTCCCCAATGTTATCTCGTATGAAATACTTGGATCAAAAGGGCCCCTATTTTCGCTCATGTTTTTCCGAAATATTATCTTGAAAATCTTTTTTATGGACACTAGACATTGTTGTCGGTGGGTGTCTTTTTATTTTTTTGTCCTTCGAATAAAAGAAGACAAAATATCGAAGATATTCTTTAAAAACAGGAGTTTTTCTTAATTGAACTTTTTCGTAAGAACTGTCGAAATCAACATTACAATATTTTTTGGAACAAAAATAAATAATCATGGCAAACAAGTCTATAATATACGTTGAAAAAGTTTCAGCTCGATCGGACATTTAAGACCGGAGAAACGGAAATATTTCTGCCTCTTATGTATGACAATATACAATCTTTGGAATTGAATATGTACTCGGTAGAGAGATACTACTTCAGACTATATAATAACCACAACAAAAAAGTATTTCGGATCACGACAGAAGAGCATGCATTCTTAATCACTATGCTTTGTTAACAAACTACAATATATCAGCTTTTATTATGATTCACACAATATATAAAAATTTAAAGCTCTTGTAAATGTGGTTTCAATTTTATATTTTAACAGAATTATCTTATGAACGTCTCTAGTGAGCAAGAAAGGCATGCTCAATGTTTTGTCTATTAGCTTATTTGTTCAGTATATGTTATTACTATAAAGAATTTGCAATGTACTTCGAACATTGATTTAGAAACTTTCTCGACTTCAAAGTTAATCAACCAAAAAACAAAATAGTGCATCTAAAAATTAGTCTAGACATATTAATATGGATTCTTAGTGGATAATTCAAAATTCATATTAAAATGTATAACTAGTTTGATGATGTGAAGAACTACAATAATTCTGACATTTCATCGATGGCATAGATTACATAGACAATATCATTTTCTTTGTTGATTCACCACGATACACTTTTACAAAGTCATTCTATAGAGAATACTTCGCTTCACAAAATTGTTTCGTTTGTTTTTCAAATATATTTGTTTTGTTGAAGTAGAATTTAAAAACACAAATACGTGTTCAATGAAAACATGTTTCCCAAAGCGAGATTTAGCATATGAAACAATCAATCTCGTGTTGTGGGATATAGAATTTAATTCTGAATAAAATGTTGTGACTGCTAAGTTAAAGAGTTGTATCGAAATAAATAAAAAAAAAAGAACAATCATATAATCCTATCATACAAGGCCTTTTTTCCTCAGCTTTTACTTCATGATTATTCTCGCAAATATTTTTTTTTTCTTTGAAATATATATCAAAAGATGCAAACTTTGATGGCATGCTTACCGTTTCAGAAACTTCTTGATAAAAAAAAATTTGCATCATTTTTTCTATTGTTTGGGCTATTACAGTTGTACGATTAAGTATGTTTTAATATTTTATATTTTACTTCAACAATACGAATTTATTTGATAAATAAATATAACAATATTGTAGAGCAAAAACTTTTCTATCGAATGATTTTCTGAAAGTGTATTTGAGTATTCAGAAAAAAGAAGATGACATTGTCTCGTTTAATCTGCGCCGTCTGTTAGTCATTTCAGAAATATTCTCTTAAATTGATCTTTAAAATGCATTAAAATTTACGCAATACAGTTCTTCGCACTGTTTCAATATTTTTCTTTTCGAAATTTGATTACAAAAGAATCAATATGAACCAACAATGAAGTTTACAAAAGTAAAGTAGCCTATCTTTGTATTCTATTTACTAAAAGATCAAGAAATTTTTAATAATTTAGTGACATACTAACATTGACACATTGATATAGAATATAATAAAGTTATTTAGCAACATACTTCAATGTGTTCATTTCTTATCTTATTAAACAAGTATCAAATTACGCAATAAACTATTATAGTAGAATGGAACAAGTGAAGTGACTTGTCAGAAAGGAAAAAGAATGTAAAATAATACAACTTCCGATAGTGATTTATCGTATATAAAATCACTTTTTCTTTCAATGAATTAACAATTGAAAAAAATCTTAAACTATTTTAATAAATTCAATTCAATCATGAAGATCATTTTGTTTATAAATCTTAATAGAAAAAAAGAAGTGCAAAACACACAATATTATTGACAAAATGATGAAATTTTTTTCTTTCTTTAACTCATGAAAGATCATAGTTCTTTTGTTTCTTTAATAGACATTGTTCATGATGGGATTCCTCTATGTCTGCACATGATGTGAGCAATGACATTCTGAGTAGTTGTGTTGCCTCAAGAGATTGACCTGTCCATATTGATGACATATCTCGTCTTATCCTGTGAGAATCATTGACACATAAGCAATTTCTTTTTCTTTTCGAGCCGCTATTGCCTTAAGCTCATCATCATTCCCACTTGACGTCGTCCAACTGTTTTGTCCGTAATTTAATATATGGTATTATTTTGATTAACTAATTATCACAGTTTTTTTTTCGTAATTCCGCTAAGAAAAAAAAAAAACATTATATAAATTGACCAATAATTAGAAATGAAGTAATTATTGTGAAGTTCTAGGCACCCACTGTATATGAAATATACAATCTCTCGTTGCTTACACACTGTTGAATAAAGAGAATTTTGTTCAAAGAAGAAAAATCAAATTAAAATAAGGTAGAACCACATTCAATATTTATCAAACACCTAACACGTTCAACAAACATATTCATTTCATTATAAATATAATAGACAACAAAAAAAAAAATTCTTCTTACACAGTTTTTTTCCTGAATAGAAGAAAAACAAAGACTCTTTTTAAGTTAAATTCGTTGGTATGTGTCATTCCCTGCTGTGTTCAATCTCCACCCTACAAGATACACAAACATAAGCATATGTTCACATTGTTCAACACATGTATAAAAAAAAAAGATTAGATGGTCTATTCGACTGATCTACACGCCACGACATACATTTATATATATAATAAGGTGTGTATAAATGTAAAAGAAAAAGATCGTCTTACATGACACTGCAGGTGTCCATATTTTTTCAACTTTCTATGAAAAGACATTTTTTTTGTTTTAAAAGAATGACCTCTTTTATTTGTTCGTGTATGTGTGAGTTGACCTTCTCTCGAAGAGAACGAGACTAATTCCATATAATAAAGTAGAACGAGAGAGATGATAGAAAAAAGTGTTCTGTTTCTCTTTTTTTTTACTACTTGACAAATATTGAATCAGAGAAATAGATCATATATATTGAACATAGTGTATGAGAGAGGACAATGCTTCTGCTTTTTTTTTCTTCTATCTATTAAGCTTTTCGATTTTAATTATCATTGGATACGTTCTTCGTATCATTTTCCTTCTTTCTTTCTATTCTATATTAAAGGAAATAGATGATGATTTTGGGAAGGCTAAATGTAGAGTTCTTTCATCATCTTCATGACACATCAACTTTGTGCACACGCGCAACAGATTATTCTTTTCCTCTTTTTTTGCATAATCATGTGTATAAGTGAACAAAGTTCAATGAATCAAATGTGATGGGAAAATAATGAGTAGTACCAATGAAGTTATTTAATGTCACTTTCAATATTCGGGTGAGTTTTATTAATGAATTCATAAATATTTTTCGTTAACTATTTATTAGTTTATAGTCAACAAAAAAAAGCATCGATCAAATATTTGTTTTCTATTTATAAACCCGATATTTGAATGACTTCTCAATTGTTTATTCCTTTTCTTTTTTTTGATATAGATTACATCATTTGAAAATCTTTGAATGAAAAAAAAAGAAATATTTTAGTCTTGTAGAATATTGAATAACTTTTATGTAAATTTCTTTATATATATACCAATCGATGTACTAAATGATAGAGATTAAAATCTTTACACATTGATGTTTGCATATATGTACATCTTAAACGAAAAGATAACGAAGAATAAGAATCCTTTTTTTTTTGTCAAAATAATGACACAAGGTGTGATAAAGTGTTCATTTTGTCTAATTAAATGATTACATAAGTATGAAGAATTCATTCTTTTTTCGATAGATGTCCAGACTTTAGTTTACAGTATGAGGATCGAATAACAAACAGGATTAGATCGATGTGTATAAAAAAAAGAAGAAGAAGAAGAAGAGAAATAGATGTGCCTTTGAGCATTGGCCATCGGCTTAGCATAGACGAGAAAGATTATGTATCACGTTGTTTATTCGAAATAAGTTTTTTCTTTTCGCTTGATTTGCTCTTGGCTTATTTTGATCTTGTGCTAATGAAAGGGCTGTCACATGTCATTAGTTGTTAATTGAAGGATGCACATTAATACTCATATGATGATAAACGGTTGTTCAATTGTATAAGTGAATGTAAAGAAAATGACCTTGAGGCAAAACATTTGTGCATTTTTTAAAATGACAAGTCTTTTGCTTTTCTTTCTTTTTTTTTTTTTTTTTTTTGTTGCTTTTATCAAATCAATAGAAATAAATCAATCATTGATATTCTGTCTTCATATTTTTACATAATATTCATCGAACTCTAGTTATATTATCTTTTCACATGTGATGACAAGAAGTTTTCATCAGTGTGAACTTGTGCAGTGATAACGGCTAGTATATTGATCATTCAATAGTTCTTTCTTTTTTGCTTCTCTCTTATACGTAATAATGAGAAAAAGAAAACAGAAACAGTTATATTCTTCTTGTTGAATGTCAATGTAAAGGAAAAAAAGTTATATTTGCTTCATTGAATGAATACAAAAGTATCGGAGTTAAGTTTAATCAAAACAAAAAAAAAACACTAACTAAGACGATATCGATTTTTCTTTGTTTCTTCATTGGTTGCTCAAATCAAAAGCTGTTATCATTTTGAACTATATTTTAATAAAAATTCTTTTATAACATGAAACAAAATGAAGGTCAGTATTTTATTTAAGTGTATGATAATAACTACATATAATTCATAGCTTGTCGATTTATGTCTATGAAAGTGCTGTTTAATAGTAGTGGAAGATAATGTTTTTGACATTGAATTATGATGACTTTGGTTGTTTTAGATGAAGAATGATGATTTCCGTCGTCTTCCTCCACCACCATTATTTACAATACGTCCACCACCTAAACCACCTGGATCTTTATTTGAAAATTTTCAAACAGTTGAAATTTTAAATGGTCAATGTATACCACCATCATTAAATATTCTTAATATTTCATCTACTTCTTCAACAATTCTTCATAAACATGAAGAAACATTCAATTGGTTAAATATTGTTCTTCTGATTTTGGCTGTAATTAGTGTTATTTTTTGTATTATTATTGTTATATGTATTTTTATTTGTCTTAAGTATGTATATATTTATTGATTTTATCTTCAAAAAAACAAAATATTTTTATTTTTGTTGATTTAGAAAATTAAAAAAAGAAGAAAAGCAATATAAAGATTGTATTATGTCTAGTTCATTAACATCAAGAAATCATCATCAACATCATCATATTGATGGGTGTACTAGAACAAGTGAACATTACAAGGTAATATAATACTTTCTAATTGATTAAATATTCAAGGTCAAAATATATTGTATGAGTTGAAGAGGGAAAACACTTCAGAAAATGAAGTATTTTGTATGTTAAAAATTTCAGACAAGTGTGAAATATTTTACACAGTTATTTTTTGCTTTTTTTATCAATCAATCATGTATAGATATTGATAATAGACACTTACTAACGATAAAATCAATAACAGCTGAACTTTTTCCTCTACGAAATTTTTTTTTCACAAGTCAATCGAATGATAAAATGAAAATTAAAGCATTCAACTTTCTCAATTAGTTTCCTATATAAATCATTAAAAATATGAACTGTAAATTTTAAAATTTTTGATACACTAAAAAGAGAACGTATTTAAGTGCCAAATCTCTTTTGAGTCGAGACTATGAATATCCTATAAAGAGTTCAGGCAAATAGCTTATTGCTACTGAAGTATTATATTTTACAGTATATATTATCGCAATGTTGTGGCCTCTTCTAGATCTTGTCGTGTTCAGACTCCAGCTAACGTGTTCTATCCCTTAAGAAATACCAG
The DNA here is from genome assembly GCA_905250075.1 of Rotaria sp. Silwood1. Lineage (NCBI taxonomy): Eukaryota > Metazoa > Rotifera > Eurotatoria > Philodinida > Philodinidae > Rotaria > Rotaria sp. Silwood1. The sequence continues at coordinate 117,149 of CAJNOP010000362.1, forward strand.
AAAAACTGAGTTTCGAATTTCAGCGTGAAACTTGGTATGGAGATACGTCTTGATGTAAATAGTTTGTTGTAAAGGTTTTTGCTCTGTTGATTGTTTCTATCTTAAGATGTGACTTTGAACAAAACGTATTTTTTTATGTCGCTTCTATATAATGATAAATTCCGATGTTCTTATTTCGGAATAGGCGTAATAAAAAAAAAAACAAATTTGGAACTTTCACAATAAGATATTCTCGTTAAGACTTGTTTCTATACAAAATTTCAAATAAAAATTTGAAATTAAGCTTTCTCAGTGTTTCTAAGGAAGACCACAGCATTCAGCTAAAAAATATGATAAAAATACAAGCTCATTAGAATCTACATGATGCATATAGTATCGATTCAAAAATGTTTTCTCGTAAGTTTAAAACACCAATATCGGGTCGCTGTGAAATTCATATTCATTTCAATAAACCACGAAGATTTAAGCTGTAGAACGAAGTGTTATGGTTACCATAAGTTTGATTTACTTCACATGTTTATTCCAATTTGAAATCCATGATATCAGAGCAAAAAAAAACAGTACTTAAAATAAATAAAATATTTGAAAAGATTTCTAATAATATTAATCTAAATCATTTTGATCATATGTTCTATTTTACTTTTCTAGTATACACCTAATACGTTTCATTGTTGTGATGACTATTATTCTCATCAATTAATACCAAGAAAGGACAATTCTTCTCATTGTATGTTAAAATCGAATGAAGTTCTTCAATGTTCAACATTAGGAAACGTTACTGATGGTCAAGATACTCCACAAAATCATCAATATGAATGTATACCTGAATATATATTAACAATGACTCGTCGTCATCATCATCCTTCAATAGTTTGTCATCATTCACATCAATTATATCATCAAGCAAATAGTGCCTGTAGTGTACCCTATGCTACTTTTTCTCGATCATATCTTATGCCTCAAGGAGTAACAACAACGAATACAAGTGATAGTAGTCAATGTACATGTTCACCTCCATCCTCAACAAAAGTTGCACAAGAAGAGTCATCAACACCTTTGCTTACTTCAACAATATTGAAAGAATCTCATAATAGAGAGAATTCATCACCAAAACCAATGATGATTGGATGGACAAGAAGAAATTCATCTTCATCAACAAAACGAAAAACAACGGAAAAACAATACAGTTTTCTAACTCAATTACGTAAATCATCGTTACTATAATTATTGTGTTGAGGTGAAACGCAGTGATTTATTTATTTTTTCTGTTTCTTGCTTTTATTAAAATCTATGATTCATTTAAAATATTATTCTTAATATTCAGTTTTAGAATGATTGATGATATCACATTACTCGTAGTAGTTTTTCACGAAAAAAATTTCTATTGTAATTCATGTTGCACGTTTGTTCGCATTACTTCTGGTTTGCCACAGTACTCATAAGAACCGACGGTATACATCGAATAGATTGCCGATCAGAGAACAACCAATCGATGTTAGGTTAGGTATGCATCAAATCCGAATTGTGATTCGGTGTTCGGAACGAACGATTCGCATCCGGACTCTGCTTCAAGTTCAGAGACTATTCAACTAGTTTCGACAATATCGGGTATTTGGATAATTGTTCAAGTTTTTCTTGAGATATATAGACAATTCTGGAAGCATCCTTAGATTTGTTTAAGTTTGGTTTCGATTATTTCAGAATATGGTTGACTTTTTTTAGTGCACCTGTAGACCTTCAGTTTTTCGATCATTTATTCTACACTGTGTAAATCTATCATAGCTAAATCTGACATCCTTTCTTTTGACTTGCTCCTACTTCTTTTGACTAATTGAATGAAAATGATCGCAGTCAAGACCAAACCTGAACGTTCGGATTCGATGCTTGACTAACTGGTACACCATGATACACTAACGGTCAGAGTATAACCAACATTTTCACTTTTAAACTAATGCCAACTAATTGCCGGTGTATACCACTGAAATAGTGCACATTATACAGAATGCTCAGTCGGCGGTTTTTGCCCACTTTGAATCAGATGTGATTTACTTTGTGTATATTTTAAACGAAATAGTTCTTTTCTTATGCATACTGAATAAAGACAATACTGTAGATCACCAGCATTATATTCAAAATCGTCTCAAGTCTTTTGTCAAAGAAATAATAAAAATAAAGATAGCCATACATTACGAAAAGTTTAAAGTTGCTTATTGATAATAGTCTACTTCATGCTCATTCTTCCAAATAGCTTAGTTGTGATTACCTAGATGTAAATCAGGCATGTTACAATAAAAAAACAATATTGGGCTATTGTTATTGTGATATACCTAGCACGAATGATAAGAATCAATGGCTTAAAAACGTTTCAGTCTTATTTTAATTTATAATGACACAAACATATAATTCTTTCAAGTATATATCCTCTAAGACATATTTCAAATAATGCTAATACGAATATTATTCGTTTGATCAAGATATTTCTCTACAATTCACTGCGCTTCTTATCCTATCGATCTTATTTTTTTGTTAACAGCAACAGTGCCTAAAACAAAGAATCCCGAAATCGATGCCTTCTTCGATCCTATAGGAAATCATAGAGAGTCTTATAGCTTCCAACAAATAAAAGTTACTAGATGCAACAAGAGTCTGGTAGAATCATGCTGATATTTTCGAACGATATATACCCCGAAGCAGATTATAATGAATGTAAAGAAGTTTGTTTATTTGATTATTTAACTCATCATCGAAAAGTATGATTGCTGAACCAGATTCTAAATTAGAAAAGTGTCTTCAATAGAGTTTTATAGCCTAGATAAATTGCATACAGGTTGATTCTCACGGAAAAACACAGGAAAACAATGGAACTTGAAAGTATTATTTCAAGTCGGACAATTTACGGATTGTTTTGATGACTTCAGTCAATATATTATTCTTGTCGGCGAGAAACGATACGCAGTTATCGAATAAATCCTTATAAATTCTAATTAAATATACTACTTACCAGTTCAGTCAATTTCCTTCGTTTTTTTTGTCACATACGATGATTTTTCCAGTCGTTACCGCCAACATTTGCTTTTTTTCTGGTGTTCGGAATTATCAAGCTGATATGGCATGTTATTAAATGACATAGTGTTATAAATTATATACTAACTTCAAGACATATACGAGAACAAATATTCAAGCTGCCTATCTAAATGATGAAATTAAAATCTTCTTTATGAATTAAATATGTAAACTAGCAAAATAAAAGAAATGAATATATTTGTTGTGAAACTAACGAATCAATTAATTCTGGTTTACCATGTTCTGCAAACTTTATTGCTTCTATATCATTTCCTGTTGCAGAAGCTCGTGCTTGGAAAAAACGTTTCTGTTTTTGAAAAAAGCTTGTGCATAAGAATATTTTCTTGTTAAACTATTTGTTACATCTTGTGAAAATCGTTCAGAAACATAAAAAGCATTGTAGGATGTGCGATGAAGATTAAAGTCTACAGATTTTGTCTACAATTTTACAATGAGATCAAAATGCTTAGAAGAATTACAAAATCTAAGTCTAAACTATAATATAAATATTCAGATCGATCATTTCAGAAGTTCGTAATTGTATCGTAAACGGCAATGAAATGCTAAAAATGATGGTATGATTATACCATAGATTCACAGGAAATTAAAGTTATTTCCGTCTAATAAATCATCTATAGCTGTCTTTCATCATTATACATTTACTCCATTTTGTTGCCTATAGTTTTTCTTACTCTTTTTAGTTCTTTTGGTCATTTTACTCCTTTTACTTTTAAAATCTTTTCTTCTTTGTCTTAATTTTAATCTGTTCTGTTCTTGTCACATACTCGGTTGTAGACAAACATTATGTCCTTGACAAGTATTGTGGCTTTTTACATGCTCAAATATAACGAGTTTTGTGTAAACGGCAGGGATGCTGAATTCCAAGACAAACAAATTCGAAAAACAAAGGATGAAATAAAAAATGAAAAACATCTTACTCGTTTAATTTCTAAACCAATAAGAGAAAGGTAACATCTAATCATCGAAAACTTCCACGATGAAATAAACATTCAGTAGAACACACAATAGATGCGTCCTAGAAAATAACTAGAGAAGTGATATTCATAGAAGGATAAAAGAGTAAATGAAGTACAAAGACTAAAAGGATCAATTTAGTTTATAGCTGTAAATATAAATTAGACCAGGATAGAGGGAAAAATACACTTATCGACCCCCCTCTTCATGTATTGAGGGTGTGGGTGTGGGTGTGGGTGTGGGTGCGAATGTAGGTGTGGATGTGGGTGTGAGTGGGGTGTGGATGCAGGTGTCGATGTGGGTCTGAGTCTGAGTCTGGGTCTGGGTCTGGATCTGGGTGTTGGTGTGGGCGTGAGTTCATCTTATCTAAACATTCATCCACACCCACACCTCTCCAGGGGCTAATCAGTCGAATTGGGTTAATACATGAGTGGGGTCGATAAGTGTATTTGTCCCATTTTATCGATTTTTATTGAATAACAGTAAGCAATAAACGCTATCGAAGTCTATCTATTGATTAAAGTGAATAATGCATTGATACAATCGAGAAAACGAATAATAACTCCTATGAGATTTTCTTATTATTACTTTCATAAGAATTTTAATCTTTTTAAAAGATTTTATGTCAATAATAGTTCAGATCGATTTGTAGACTTGAGATAGCCTAGTTAGAAATGAAGCATAACAACACTGTTTGTTTGCTTTCTCCCTACATCAATTATCTTATCTTTTCTCTTTCTTCACAATACC